>JARHVA010001334.1:1390000-1787500 GCA_037957365.1 Torreya grandis
CAAAGCTAGAAATGCTTAAAAATGATTAAGGAAAGTTTATGTCACCCCAAATATCGATGGTTAGGGTGACCATTGATGGTTACCCTAATTAGTGATGATTTAGGGGTCATGAGTAAATGGGTGAAAAGGTCTTGAATGAAGGGATTTGTTTTGAAGGTTTTTTATCATAATGCTAGTAAACTAGGTGGTCCACTAGATGAAGAGTTGATTAAGGGTCCACAAGTTAGGACACACTAAAAACTATCATGGTGTAGCTTTTAGGTGTCTAAATTTTACCCCCTTTTGTTGTGTAGATTTTAGGTTAATAAGCCAAAAACTAAAAATGAGCTATCGAATGGTCAAGGTATGGTTGCCTTGAGTATGGGAGGAAGGTATTCCCCCTCAAACTAATAGCTAACAAAGTAAAGGTTGAATTGGGCTAGGGTTTGATAAAATGTGTAAGAAATGTCATGAGGTTGGGCATGTGATATGTAAGTATGTACACAAAATGTAATAAATTATGATAGTCACTATTGCACAAAGACAAATATTGCCATGTTAGTAAAAATGAGGTCAAGGTCTAGGATGAGTGATAAGGTAAGTAGTCCCCAAAATTGGGCATAGCTAATTGGGTAACACTTGTTATGGACCTAAAAAAGGGTAGTGTTTAGTCAAGTATCTAGGGTAGGGAATGCTCCTAAGAAAAACATAATGGGTCAATTCATGCACAAGGTGGTGCATAATACAAAAGGTCAACATGGAAAAATTGGTCAAGGTGGTTAGCATGACCAAAATAATGTTATTTCAAGTGCACAAAGTGGGTACCATTATCAAGGAATGAAAATGTAAATGGGTTGGTGATTGGGTGGGTAGGGGGTGGCCAAGCTAACTCCTAATGCACTAAGAAAGAGGATGTTGCGTACATAGTCTTTGTGGATAGTGGATCCAACATGGACTTTAGGTTTAATATAGTTCTTGAGAGGGAGAGGGTAATTACCAAATAGGTCAAAGTGGGGAAATGAAAGGCTTGGCCCAGTTAGAGGTGGTGGGAGGTGGAATAGTGTGGAAAAATATAGAGAGAAACAATTAATAATCATTAAGTACAATCAATGATAGTTAGGTAACCGTCGATGATTAGATATGACTAGTGATGGTTGGAGTCAACCATCGATGGTTAGATAACCATCGATGGTTGGGTGAAAACCCTAAAGCCATGGACAAAAAGGTTAATAAGGGCCCATTTGGTTCTTATTTATAATTTATGATTTGTCTATGCTAGGTTTTAGTATGAAAAGTATATGTGAGTGTTTAGGAGTGCTTGTGAGATATTGAGAGGATATTGGTAGGTGAGAGTGATGGTGGGGTTAAGATGGATGTAGGAGGTACTCCTACACAAGTAATTGGACACAGACTGAGTTGGTGCCATTGATCACAAAATGAGGTAGGTGATGTTTTTAATTTGGTAGTAAATGTCAATAGTTGAATTTGAAATGGGAAAAATAAAATGAAATAGGTGAAATTATTGTGAAGTAAGGGAATTTTTAATTATGGGGATAGGGTTGTGGTTATGTTTATGTGTGTATAAGATAGTGTGTTTGGATATATGTTTTATTTGTAGAGAGGTATCTAGACATGTGTAAGGGTGTTAAGGAGTAGCTGGAAGTGGTAGAAGGGGTTTTAGGGGTTTTAGAAAGAGGTTAAGATGTTGAGGCTCATTGACTTCAGTCATTATTATAGTTAGAGCCAAATGGTGATGGTTAACCATGGGGGTAAATGGCCCCAAGGAGACCATTGATGGTTGAGGGGATCCATCGATAGTCAATTTGAGTTGGGATGGGAGAGTTGAATGGGGTATGACTTGGGTTGGGGGAATTAGAGTGGGGTAGGAGTTTGGATAGGTATAGAGTTCAAAAAGGGTAGGAGTTGGGTTAGGGGAATTAGAGTGGGATAGGATTTGGGATAGTAGAGAGTAAAAATGGGTAGGATTTAGGTTATAAGAGTTAGGTAATGGGAGTGTAATGGATTTCTTGAGGAGTTTAGAAGGTAAGATAGGATTAGAGTTGGGGTAGGATGAGATTCGAGATAGGTTAGGAGTTGGGTTAGCATTGGAGGCATGTTGAGATAAGATTTGATAGGGGTTATTGATTGGTGATATATGTGAACTAGGAATTTGACTAAGAAGAGGAGATTAGTATCATGTTAGTGAATGAAACCATATCAAAAACACCCTAAACTAATATCTTCATACCTAGTTACTAGGGTGAGCTTAGTAACAAAAACAAAATGACATACACAACTAAAAATTAAGGAAAAACAAGAATTCCTTCACCTTCCTTGGATGCTCCAAATGCCTTTGTAATATTGGTTTCCTTGGTTTTGTGCTCATGAAGTCCTTAGAAATAGAAGCTTGGCTACCTCCATCTCTCCTTAACAGCTTTGGTTTTGGCTTGGCTTATCTTGGAATCAATTTGGTATGGTAATAATAGTTTGAATGAATATTTTGGAATCAATCTTTCATTATAAGTTTACACAAATTAAGCTTTAAAATGATGTTCCTAGCTTCTCTATTTATAGATTTTCAAGAATGCCCAAAATCAACCATGACCATCCATCTCAAGATTGAGATTTGTGGTCATGGATTAATTGAATTATGTAATTAAAATACATAATTATCCTCATCATGACTTTGGAATAATGGACATTAATGAGGCATGGGAGGTAATAAAGAGGCATGGGAGACCCATACTCCTGATATTTGTGGCATTTATGTCCTAGGGATGTCTTCCCAAGAAATGAAGTCATGTGATGATGTATATATTCAGTATTTATTTCTAAAAACATGTTTTTAATAATTTTCCATGAAATTATTAATTAGGCTTTGATTTGGATTAATTATCTCTTAATCATTATCAAGCACTTTGTGCACAAATTACTCAAATTGATCAGAATGCCCTATTATTGGTCCAAAATTTGACTGGATTAGAATTAGAAGTCAATGTTATATGCATTGGATCTGTTATCCCATTTAGGATGTTACCAAAACCAAATATCAAAGACACATATCTCATATAATAAATTTGATAGAAAAGAGTAATCTAGAGCACCTAGGTGCAAAATTGGCATTTTGACTCAAAATGATCTTATCAAAGTTAGCTAGCCCATAAATTTCATTTCCCCATTTAGTAATACCCTAGCCAAAATTGGCACTTGAATATGTCAATTTTAACTCATTTAATGTGCTTTAGTGTTTCTAGGCCAAATTGTGAACTTTGGTAGAAATCGGTCAAAAGCCTGGTTGGAGGTCATTGGTGGCCACATTTAGGTGTCTATAATATATTTGTTATTGTAGGCATGAGATCAGATCCAATTATAGGATTGGGTTCCTAAGATTTTTGCTAAGGTGAGGGATGTCATATCTATAGAAGACTGGTATCACATAGATGTAGTGGGCTTTGGAGCGATGTGCCACTACCAATACCTTCTCAAAGATGTCACTATGATAGTCACCCTCATCAAGAGATGGGACTCAATAATTAACACATTCTAGTTATTTATGGTGGAGATGATCATTATATTGGAGGATGTCCACTAGATTACATACCTACCTATCCATGGAGATCCTATCTATCACATAAAGGGGGAAGATATTGATGAGTGTATGGATATCCTATATAGAGATGATGGAGCTAATGCACAAAGCACTCAAGAGGCTTTAACATTAGGCTTCTATATTATAGGGCTCTTAGAGATAGGTATTTTTTTATGATGTTATAGTTGGTGGTTACCTATTATGCACTATTAGATTCTATGGGAGGGAGATTCCTTGGTGTGCTTTTAGAGGTGTTGGTGGAGTTGATATTTGGGAGGACAATATTTGGATGGGAATAAGTATTGCTAGTTTAGATTTATAGGGAGTTATGGGGTTTTAGATTTCACAGGTGCTATGATATTAGCATTGGATTTATTTTGTACTATTGGACATATGATCACATGCATGTGTTGAGACCATTGGGCCTACCTATGGATGCATATCTACTGATAGACTATAGGGTGGGGTTTTTGAGATAGAGGATAGTAGGCATGATCATAGGAGCAGGTGGTTGTATAAGTTATCTAGAGTGGTTTTAGGGTACTTTGGAGAGTCTATCACCAAGAGATATAGTATTGAGGCCATATATGACTTGGCCTATATGTGATAGATACATGTGGCATACATACGCTTTATAGAGATAGAGATGGTTATACAATAGATGATATGGTGAGATAGATATCATTCTTATGGAGAGAGTGTGATCATAGTTTGGACTCCAACAAGGTAATCCATAATATTTTCCTCAGTATGAGAGAGAGGATGTTGAGTTCTTATCAATAGAGCCATAACCTTAAGAGGAGGTATTATTTTATGAGGAGCTTCTTGATAGGGTGAGAGATTATGTCAGTGTTACTATAGATTATTTGGCATGGTTTTAGGGTAGATATGTAGTAGTAGACTTTGGTTGGGGAGATGGAAGCTAGGGGCCTATAGATGTTGACCCAGTAAGAATACCAGCACAGGGTGACCCATAGGTAGTGGTAGCAATTGTAGTGGCATAGGCTCAAATAGCCACTTTATAGGGGAATATTATCACTCTTTAGGGATAGATTCCCACTCTTCATGGCTAACTAAGATGAGTGATAGTATAAAGAGACTAGGAATAGGTAGAGTTCACCATTTTATAATGTCATTTGACCACTTTACAAGGTCAGGTGGCTAGTTTATAGGGATAGATAGTGTCAGTGATAGGAGAGTGTGATCAAGAAAGGACCTTGTTTGGCCTGGTGACACAAGAGAGATATTCTCTATAGCAGATAAGTGGGGTAGTAGTGGCACCACAAGGTTTTTTGACATAAGCTAGGTATCTAGTGGTCATACAAGAGTTATGCTATTATGAGGGCATTGTGTTAGCATAGTGTCTTAATGAACCATGATGGGGAGAGTAGTAGGTTTGATTGGTAAATGGAGTAGTGATTATAGCCCCAGGTCAGTGGGTGATGGTAGTGGGTCAACTGATAGAGCCTCCACTAGGGATAGATGTGGATGGGGCTAGTATCAATGGTGTATGTTCTCTTGGGTCGTGATGATGTATATGTATTTTGATATATTTGATACCAGCCTATGTGTCAAAGATGTAAGATGTATTTATGAGTGATGTGTGTTTCATGTATAGACACATTTTGATTATATATATACATATACATATATATATACATATACATATATATATATATACATATATATATATATATATGATGTTTAGATATATTGAGATGTTTTCTATGTTTATATTTTAATGAGATGGATTCTTTATGTCTTGATGATGTGGTGAATATGACTGATGATGTTCTTACATGTTATAGATGAAGTTTATGGTGTAGTTGTGCATATTTATTTTGAGTAATGTTATGGAATATGGATTATGGATTAAAAATTTTGTTTAAGATTTATTACTTTATTGATGATGAGTATGATTTTTTGGTCAGTAATGATACTATTTTTTTTCATGATAGTAATGTTGAGTTGATTGATGAGCAAGTTTTATGGGATAGTGTGAATGTTGATGTTAAAAGAATGATAAGAAAATGTAATACTTGATTAATAGATGTTGGGTTGGTATAGGTAAGGGAAATGTTCACATCCATATTTTGGATAAGAAATGGGGTAGTAATCTACTAGCGAGAACTAAACAATATGAATCCATAGTTGGAATGTCTTAGTGAATGCAAACCTATCAAATATATCGTAGTAACATGATTTATTGAGAAAGATAGTATTTTGACCACTTTGTGCCAAGTAAGCTCATAATCCATTAGGTTCATTGGGGATGTAGGTGATAGTTATGCATGTGAATCAATGGGTAGAGAAGTGATTGGCTTTTCCATAGGTGATCAAATAACCCTAGAAGACAATTCCATGCCATTGGTATGTTGTATAATAATGTGTAGACTGATTAATGTAGGAAGTATACTTGTGTTATAAAAGTTGATTATAGCTTAATTAGATAGTAAGTAGATTGATTGATGAGATAAGTATACATTTAGTATATATAAGAGTCGATTATGACCTACTAATTTTGGATTTTGCTGTAGTGCTTTATAATTTGCTAAAACTGATCAATGTGGGAAGATTCTAATAAATATTTGTTTTAGCCATCCTTCAAGGGAGTGGTCTAATATTTTATTCTAGCATAGCTGTCCTTCAAGGGAGTAGTTTACTTTAAGAAAAATTTTGATTTGATGTGGTAGTTGTCCTTTGAGGAAGTAGTTTGATATTTATTTTTAAAGTATGGATATATTTTAGACTATAATTAGGCATGTACAAGTCTATTCAGGTATGAAAGGTCTACCCATGTAGAAGCAGGACCTAGACATGGAAGGTTAGAGAAAGGGGTTTTGAGAAACAAGTAACCATGGGATTCCATCTATGAAAAAGATGAAAAGTATCCATGAGAACCATGTTATGGGTAGAGTTGGGGTACCCATATTTAAGATTAGGTTATTACTATGATAGATGAATCACATGGTTTTGTATAATTAATTGATCTCAAAAGAGATCAAAAATAAGGTTAATAAACCAAGGTGCAAAATTAAGTGAGACATGAAAGTGTGTTTTAACCTTGTTTTAACAATGAAAGAGACACAAATGTGAGGCATTGATGGGTTCAAGTTTTGGCCTACCTTCAAGAGAGGATAAGAGATAATCACCTAATCCATACTTATGGGTTATAATGTAAGGTCCTAACCAATTAAAAGCAAACTTACCCTTCTTGGTCTTTTCCATGTTAGTGATGTGTTGGTTTTCCTTGAGAATGAGATCTCTGATGTTGAATTCTCATATTTTTATATGTTTGTTGTATGCTCATTTGATATGCTCTTGATAAATGCAAAGATGATTGAGGTGATGTTCATCAATAAGTTCTAAGCATGCTAAGCATTCTCAATGATAATCCTCTTTAGAAATGATATCATGTAAGGAAATAAGAAGAGAGGGAGTTTGGACTTTGAGAGGTAATACATCCTCTATACCATAGACTAGGGAAAAAGGTGTAGCCCCTGTCACAGTTCAAACACTAGTCTGGTAAGCCCATAAAGCAAATGGGATATGGAGGTGCCAATCCTTGCCCAAAGCATTGACTACCTTAGTGAGCATTTTGATGAGGATTTTGTTGAAAGCCCCAGCCTATCCATTAGCTTATGGATGATAAAGTAAGGAGAAGCTTAAGTTGATACTAAAAGCATCACAAAGTTCTTAAACCTTTTTATTCTTAAAATATTTTTTGTTATCAATGATGATCTTGTGAGGAACATCAAAAAATCAAATAATGTGGTGGTTGATGAAATCAATGATTTTTTTAGCTTTGATCAAGATTAGTGAGATGTCTTCTACCCATTTAGTGAAATATTTCATATCGGTGATGATATATTGATGTCATTATGAGGAATGTGGATTTATTTCTCTGATAAGATTAAGACCCCACTGTGAAAAGGCCAATACTTAGTTAATGCTTGAAGACCATGAGGAGTTGCATGATGAAGGTTAGCATGTTGTTGACATTTGATGAATTTATAGACATAGTCATAGTAATCCTAATTGAGTGTGGGATAATAGTAAACTAGGTGAAGGATACATTTAGTAATGGCCAAACCACTAAAGTACCCCCCACAAATGTTGTCATGTGTTTCTTTGATGGCATGAGAAGCCTCATTATTGTGAAGGCAATGAAGGAAGAGACCATCAAAGCCTCATTTATAAATAATTCCCACTAATATTAAGTACTGAGAGCTGATTTAAATGAAATCTTTATGAGAATTTCTAGAAAGATTTAAAGGGAGGATACTAACATTAAGGTAATTGACTATTTGATCATACCAAATGTCTGAAGATGATGTTTCTATTTGGTAAATGGTATGAAGATCAAGACTAAGATAGGATGGTGTGACAAAAAATGGTGGATGGTGACAAATAGTTTAGATTTAACAAGTTGAGTTGAAATTTAGGACACAAGGGAAGCCATTATGTCTAAAAATTTATTGGTAGAGTGAGGGACAAATTAGATAGTGTAGTGGTCAAATAATGCTAATAGTTTATTGACTACTTATTTTTACTTTAGAATAATATCATTTTTGCATTGATAGGCTCCTATGACTTGGTTTATAATAAGTTTAGAGTATCTAAATATGCTAATTATTTTGATTCCCAAAACTAGAGTGGTTTGGAGACCTATGACCAAGGCTTCATATTCAACTATATTATTAGTGTATTTGAAATCAAGTTTGAAAGATAGGGGAAGAGGTTCCTCATTAAGGGGAATGAGGATTATGCTAGAACCCCCACCATTTTGACATTTAGAGCCATAAAAATACATAGTCATTTGGTAGGTGAGTTATTTCAAAGAAAGGGTAGTTATAGACTCATCTAGAAAGGTAAGATGGGGAGTTTGATTATCATAGAGTGGAACTTCAACCAGTTGGTCTAAAATCACTTAACCTTTAATGGAATTTTGTAGAATAAACTCAAGATCAAATTTAGCTAATAGCATGGACCACTTGGCCATATATTGGTTGTGATATGAGTTGGAGTGCATATACTTGAGAGTATCAATGTTAGTAATGACATAAATTTTATGGTTAAGAAGATAGTCACAAATTTTAGAGGAGACAAAAACGAAGGCAAGGTAAAGTTTTTTTGGATTGGTGTTTTGGCTTTCATAGTCAATGAGGGTGTGACTGATATAATAAATGGCTTGCTCCTTATTTTGGTCATGACAATGAATAAGCATAGCCCCCAAGGAATGATTAGTGGCAAATATGTATAGATAAAAAGGTTGATCCTCTTTTGGAGGAATAATAACTGGTGGAGAGAGAAGATAATCTTTGATTGCATCAAAGGCCTATTAACATTCTTGGTCTATTTAAAGGAGGTATCCTTTTTAAGAAGGTGGTGAAAATGCTAAAAATTATCGGATAGTTGAGAGATAAAGTGGTATATCGACTAAAGTTTTCCTTGTAGGCTACGAATTTATTTTAGGTTAGTAGGGGGAGGAATTTATAGAGTGGATTAGACTTTTATGGGGTCTATTTCTATTCTATGAAGGGAAACAATAAAGCCTAAAATCTTTCCTGATAAGACCCCAAAGATACATTTCTTTGGGTTGAGCCTAACATGATAATGGATAAGTCTTTTAAAGATGATAGTGAGAACAATGAGGTGATCTCAATGGTTTTTTGATTTACTAAGTAAATCATCAACATAATCCTCAACTATTTTATGGATGAGGTCATGAAAGATGTAAATCATGGCTCACTGATAAGTGGCTCCCACATTCTTCAGGCCAAAGGACATGACACAATAGTAGAAAGTTCCCCATGGGGTGATAAAGGATATTTGATGTTGATCTTAAGGGGTGATCAAGATTTGGTTGTATCCTAAAAATCCATCTATAAGGAATAACATTTCATGGCCAGTAGTGAGATCAACAAGTTGATCTATGTTAGGTAAGGGGGAGTCATCTTTGGGGCATGCAAGGTTAAGATCACAAAAATGCACACAAAGGTGAAGTCCCTTAGTGGGTTTGGTAACAGGAATAATTTTGGAGACCCATTATGAGTATTCAATAGGTTAAATGAAATTAATAGATAAAAGGAATTAAAGTTCTTCTTTAATAGGAAGATCTATGTAAGGGTGCATATGACAGTTTTTTTTTGAATGGGCTTAGCTTTGAATGGGTAACAATGCTATGAAGAGCAATGAAAGGGTTAATGCTGAGCATATCATGATAAGACCAAGCAAATGCTATTATATGGTCATAGATAAAAGATTGATAGTCTTGTTGTTCCTTCAGGGTTAAGTATTGGCTAAACTTGACAATATGGGGGTCCTCTTAAGTGCCCAAATTAACTTATATCGTTGATTCATTTGGCAATATTTGGTTTTCAAGAGGGAGGTATTTTTGAAGAGAAGAGTCCCCCACACCCAAGTAGGTAAGAATAGAATTGTCATCTTGATGTTAGATGGTGTTAATGGTGGGTGAGTCATGTGTTATCATTTCAAGGTGGATAAGAGGAATGGTTTGGGTTTGGCCTTCCTATTGGTAAGTTATGGGACCTAAATTAATGGTGTTGATAAAAAAAACTAGGTGGGATGATATCAATGTCTTCAAATTAGAGAGATGGGGTTGGTGAGGGTAGAGATTCATCAAAGTGGAAAAGTGGGGTTAGCGAGGGTAGAGGTTCTTCAAATTGGAAAAGTGAGGTTGGTGTAGGTAGAGGCTCTTGGAAAAGTGGAATTGGTGAAGATAGAGGTTTATCAATTTGGAAAATTGGGGTTGGTGCGGGTAGAGGATTGTCAATAGTGGTAATAATTTATTTTGGTGATGTGGGCTCTTTAGGGGGACCATATCCCAGGCCAAAGAACTCATGAGGTTTTTAGGTTTTGATGATGGGAATTTCATGGGGTCTTTGATCATAGAGGCCAAAACCAAACCCTTTCCAAGCACACTAATGAAGATATGTTTGGGCAAAGGTTGGGTTGCTAAGATAAGGAAAGTTGGAAGTGAATGGTTGGATATAAGGCATGATGGTAGGAATGAGGAGTGGTTTATCAAGCCCCTAAAAGATTAAATATGTTCTATTATTAGGAAGGATAAAGGGGACAAGGGTACCAATATTGGGATCATATGATGGATCATTTTGAAGGTTCCAAAATTCATGTGGAGAAGGGAAAGTATCCAAAAGTAAAAGTCAATATTCCCCTAACGTAAGATGCTAGAATGTGGATTGCAAGAGGTGTTTAACCAGGATTTGAGATGAAGGGATAGTTAAACTAGTAGATGATCCATCATTATTGAAGATATAAGTGTTGGTGGGTTGGGTTGACATGGTGGCTTGGCTAGAGGTTGGTTGTGAAGAGGGTAAAGGTGGAATAAGAACATCATTGGATTGATATGTCATATTACAAGAAATAAAGGGACTTGGATCAACTTTTATTATAATGATTCATCCCTCATGTTCATATTTGACACATCGATTAAGGGTAGAAGGGATGCATCCCATGACATGGAGCCAAGGGTGACTGAGTAACACATTATATTGAAATTCACCCTCTAAAACATAAAATCATTTAGGAATAGTTTGAAGCCCCAAATAGATGTGGAGAACAACTATTCTCAGAGTGGTGGCCAAGGTATCACTGAATGATTGAAGAACAATCAAGCTTTCTGACATGATGTTTTTGGGTAATTGGAGTTGATCATAGGCATGGGAGGGAGATTATATTGATAATTACTCCCCCATCAATCATAACTATTTTGACACATGTAGGATTGATGGTTGTTGTGATAAAAAGAGGGGGATCAAGGTCTTCATTATGAAATGGTAGAATTTCAAACTCTTGAAAGGTGACCATGGCAGCATGTTGGACAGCTTTGATCAAAGATGCAAGAGGTTGGGGATCATTTGGTTAAACCTCTATATAACACAGTGCTTTGATTAAATCTTAATGATGTTGAGGTGAGGTGCTAATTAAGTCATAAAGACACATTTTTATTGACATTTGGTAAAGTTGTTTTAACACCAAGCATTAGATGAATGGAGATGCATTAGAAAAAGAAGGGATCCCAAAATAGAGACTTTGGTCTTGGGTAGTTGTGAGGGTGAAGGTGAAGGTGTAGTTATTTGGGTTTGGTTGGTTAGTTGGGAAATTGAAGGGTAAGACCATGAAATGGTGGCCTTGGCTTTGCCCTTTTCATTTTTTTAGATGGTTTTACCCTCATCCTTTTGTTGATATAAAGACCAAGTCGCCATATGAATAGTATAGATAAGGGGATTGGTTGCTTGCTTCAATTCCTCTACTTCACTTTTTGTTGAAAGTAAAGAATTAGATAATTGGTAGGTAGATTATATAGGTGGTAAAATAGGTAAAGGGATTAAATAAGGTTCATCCAATATATCATCCTCCTCCAAAAGATCATGAATAATAGTTTAGAGAGATTTATAGTTTTCTATATCATTGTCAGGGGTCTTATGGTAAAGACAAATCAGATTCTTTTGAACTAGGTTGGCTTTTAGCAAGTGGGGTCAAAAGGCTTGATTGGTGGTGAGATAATAGTAGAAGCTTATAGGAGCCTTTGTAAAATAGTTGTGTAAGATTTTGATAAATATTTTGGAGGTGGTGGAGTTTGTATTTTTTTTGTAAGAACCTTATTTGGAAAAGACTTCTTGATAGGAGGTGTGGTTGGTAGAGTGAACTTGGCAAGTAGTTTAGAAAGAATTGGTGTAGTTATAATTGGTTTAGGAATTGGGGGTTTAGATGATGAGGGTTTAATAGATGGGAAAGTAGATGGAGAAAGGTTGGTAAATAATGATGATGAACTAGAGGATTGGGTTGTTATAGATAGAGAAAGGGTAGATGGTTTCTTAGAGGAAGAGTAGGTAATTGGGATGGTGGAAGGATGTGGTCCCAAAATAAAGGGTAAAGCTAAAGGAGTCGATATGGTCCTTCCTTGAGGTTATGGTTTAGGCAATACTTCCTTCTTAATGGTCCTAATTATATTAGGTCTTGGTTGGGTTGATGTGGTTAAATTCAATCTCAAATGAGGTTGAGCAAGATTAGGCATGGGAAGGATGCCCAAGCTCTTGATTGGCTTGATAAAACAAGCATAGGGTGACTTTAAAATTTTAGGTGGGCATAATTGAGATGGTTTTATGGTGAATTTAGGAGGGGTAGTTGGTGTATTTTTAACAATAAGCTTGAGAGTGGACTTAAATGAAGTAGAAGGTTTAGTTTTATTTTGATACAGGAGTCTAAGCTAATGCCAAAAGGTAGCTCTATCAAAGTTAAGATTGGGAGGTGAATTCCAAGATTTAAACTAGTTAGGAAAAGGGTTTATTAATTATTTTTGTTCTTTGATCATTAGTTTTAAATATCAAGCCCTTTAGGGAAGAAGAAGGGGCAATTTTAAGGTTACTATCCTTGGTGGAAGTTTCCAAAGGTAATGACTAGGTAGGTAGGGGTATGGTCTCTTGGGAAATGGTTTTCAAGGGAGGTACAGATAATTCTATAATTAGTGTAGTAAGGGTAATTTTTTCAAGTAGAAGAGTTGGTATAGCTTCTTCCTTGGTTTGGTTGTCTAAAGAAGTAGGTGGTTCTTCTATTTGGTTTGGAGGAGTGGATGAAATGTTCAATGAAGTGGTTATATGCTTGGGTATTTCCATCATAGGATGGATAGATAGAACCATGGTTTCATCCAAGGAAGTTAAAGGGGTAGCTACTTCCTCCATTTGGGCATCTAAAGGAATAGGTGGTGGGTTTATTTCATCTATTTGGGTGATAGAAATGATGACTTTTTCAGCAATAGGCACATTACTGATGACATTAATTACATGTGCCTCATGTGAGTTGGTGGATTTGGGTTTGACTTCATGGTGTTGGGTTGAAGGTGGATGATTTGGGAATGATTTTTAGAAAATATCAAGAGATTGGTTAGAAGGAGCATTTGGGTTATCAAACATAAGCTCCCCTTTATCAATTAGGTCTTAGATAATGCTCTTAAAGGTATTGCATCTATTGGTATCATGTCCAACAACCCAATGATAATCACAATGATCATTCTAATTATACCACCTAGGAAGGGGGTGAAAAGTATCAAATTGTTGAGGGGGTTTGATGGGTGAAAATTGGATTATATTTCCTTTAAGGAGTTTTTCTAACACTGATGCATAAGATTCCCTAATTAGGGTAAATGGTTTCGAAGGAGCCTAGTTTTGGGTATGGTTTTGGTGATTATAAGGATTTTTGGTTTGAGGTGTTTGGTTGATGGTTAGAGGAGGTGAATTTTTTAGAACAACTGAGTGTGGTGATGCTTTTGATTTAGAATTGGTTAAGTTTGTGGTTTTTGTGGAGGATGACTCAGTGGATTTGAAACTAGAATTTTTATTTCAAATATTCAACTTCCCTTCATCGATAGCTCAGTTTTCCAATTTGTGAGAGATAGTGAATTCTTTGTCAAAGGTCCTAAAGGTTTGGAATTGGAAAGTTGGAGTAATGTGTTTAAAACACCCCCAAGAGAATAATTTGTTTAATTCAAGTTAGGGTAATGGGAATGTGAGTTTATTAATGAGGCCCTTCCATCTAACAATGAAATCAATAATGGATTCATCTTCAAATTGTTTGATGGAGTATAGGTCAATAATGGAAACCTTTTTAGATATTTTTATTGAAAAGTGTTCTAAAAATTTATGTGCCAATTAAGATAAAGAAAACATGGAATGAGTGGGAAGGGCACTATACTAATCAAGGGCAGCCTCAGATAATGACATGGGAAAGGCTCAGAGGAGGAAAGCATCATCATAAGCAATCAATTAGTAAGCATGATAGAAATCTCTTAAGTGCTATTAATAATCCTCCTTACCTTGGAATTTAGAAATTTTGGTCAATTTCCATAGAGAAGGATAATCATAGATGGGCATGGAGGGGTGGATAGGCTCATTAAAAATTTGATTGTAAGATAAAATATTAGTTGAGGTGGAGATGGATGACTCCAAACTAGTCATTTTGTCCATGAGAATTTTGATTAGATCAGGCTAGGGTTGAGAAGCCACATAATTTGGAGTCACATTTTGTTGGGTTTAGCTTGTGAAAATGTATGTATATATGGTAGATTTTATCGAAGAAGCCACATATTGATAAGTGGTGCCAAGAGGTTGAGATGGTGTCACATAAGAACTTCTTGGTATATAAAAGATTGGGTGGAGGATGGTATGTACCCTTGTGGGTTAGGGACATATTGGTAAGTTGTCATAAGAACTTTTTGAGGAAAAGATGTGGTTGGTATCATTAAGGTAGGAGGAAGTTGAGAAGGTTGAGGTTGGGTAGTTACCCTAGTGTTTATTAGAGGAAGGTTTTGTGGTATGGAAATCACTAGGTTTTGAAGTGGAACTATGGTCAAGGGATTATTTTCAACCAAAAGGAAGATAGAAGCTAGAGTGGAGGATGATACCATTGTAGATGTGGCATAGGTGACTAATGGTAAGGTTGAACACACATGGGGTGTGACAAGAGGTGTTTGGTTGAGAGGAGAAATGTTGGTTTGAGTTTGAATGGATGGAATATTGGAAGAGGCCTAATTCAATGGTTGGGTTGAACAAGTCACTACCATAAGGTGGGATGGCATGCCAAGAGAAGTATAGAAAGAAGGAACCAAAAAGGGGGGGTATGGTGAGGCAAGGTGTTGAGGTAATGTTGTAAATCAACTAGATTATTATCAAAAAAGGAAGTAAAATCTAGATCTCCTTTGGATATGATTGGGATTCTGGAAGGAGATGGTGGTGGAGGAGAATGGTGAGGTGAAGCATGAGGAGATTTTTCAACATCTAAGGTATAATCCATGGATGATGAAGAAAGTGGTGATTGGTTGTTTTGATTTCTCACTTGTTGTCTAGTTGAAACCATATGAGAAAACAAGGAATGTTATTACAACACTCACACCTCAAATAAAAATCAACCCAAACTAACTTTAAATCAATCAATACATATACTAAAAAGTGTGTTTTAACCTTAGTATTACTTTTAAATCACTTTTGACTTATACCTTTGAAGAGTGTGATAAGGTAGGTTGGCTTGCAAAGTGGGTACTAAAAAGGAAGTATATGGATGGTTTCAATTTGTTTAGGCACTCAGAAGGAGGATTTGTGTTGGATTTTTGTACTTTTCTTGGTGTTGGTGCCTACCCCCTCACTTCACAATCCCACAATGATAAGGGTGTCAGGTGCTTAACCAAGATATATTGATTCCAATGTTTTACTCAACTAGAGAGTTGAGTTCATTCTCCCCTTGGTGGTGAAATCCAAGTAGGATATCTGGGAAGGGGTAAGGTTGCCACTAGGGGATGAAATCCTAGTTAGTCCTTGTCTCAATCTTGTTTTTATGTGTAAATTATTTTATGGTTTGGTCTTGTGTGTGATAATAAGTGTGAATGCTATGATAATATTACTATGCATCCTAAATTACTAGGTGAACTAAAATTAGCAAGCAATCAATGAATGCAAATGGTTCATTTTTAATCCTAAAAACAAATGATTTCATTCAATTAGCAAGCAATTAAGGAAGAAAGGGAACTAGGGTCCCATCAGGCATGCCAAAACGTTTCAATTTATTTCCTTAATTCCTTAGTTCAGAAAGTAAATAAAATAAAGTGAATATTAAGGTGTATGGATGAATACCTGGTATAATGTGTACATTGATACAAATTAATGTGAGGACTCCTTTTTGGCTAAGAAGGACTAACTATATGATATCAAGTGGATGGTAGTTGAAATTTGAAGAAAGTTAAATAGCATAACAATACTTTTGCCTTCAAAAGTAACGTGGATAGATCTTTGCAATCTTAGATGCCTGCACAAAGAGAATAAGAGAATCTAGATTCAAATTTCTCCATCCATAACTCTCCCAAGATTCTTATATTTATATCATTAAACTTCTTTATAAGGAGAGGAAATCTTGAGGGAAAATCGTTAAGTTAGGAGGGGATAAAGTTGCCTATTTTTTGTTCATCTTTTAAAATCTAGTTTTAAAGCAAGTTTCCATTATATAAGATATTAATCTCAAACAAAGTTAGAAATGATTTAAAATTCTTATTTTAAGTTTAGGTCACCCCAATCATTGATGGTTAGGGTGACCATCGATAGTTACCCTAATCAATGATGGTTGAGGGGTCACGAGTAAATGGGTGAAAAGGTCCTAAATGAAATGATGTGTTTTGGAGGGCTTTTTACATAATTATAGTAAACTATGTGGTCCACTAGATTAAGAGTTGATTAAGGGTCCACAAGTTAAGACAACACTAAAAACTATCATGGTGCAGCTTTCAAGTGTCTACAATAAGAAAGGTAAACTCACCAATTCAAACCAAGGATACATGTCAAACAAGATGGTAAAATAAAAAAAATGAATGGTAAAAGACTAAAAAAAAGGTAAAACAACATTGATGTGTGAGTAGTAACAATCCACATCTCAGTCAATAATGGAAAAAAAGGTGCATAAAAGGGAAACCAACATTGTTTTGTGAGAAGTAACAAGCCAACCATACTCAATAATGGAAAAAGGGTATGAACTCAGGTGTCCATAATAGCAAGATAACAAAATCATGATAAATGGTAAAAGGAAGGTAAAGTAAGTTTAGTAAATGTAAAATCATGGTATAAAAGAAATAAGAATCCATAGTTGCTTAAACATGTTGTTTCATTCTAATGATAGATAAAACTGAAACAAAGTAGTGCTATCATGTTTTTAAGAGATGAATAAGAAGGAATTAAAGAAGGGAAAATATATTTGGAATCACAATTTTTATATCAAGGGGGGAAATGAAATGGGTAGAGGGGAGAATGAAGGAAAAACCAAGGTAGATGAACTCTTTATTGAATTCAAGAAACTCAAATTAGGTTTTTCAAAACAATAGGACTTTCAACCTTAAGGACTATGAAGAGCTTATCTTAGCAATACAAGTCTTAGTTAAACAAATGGAGTATATAAATCATTACATAAATGCTAAATATAGGAAAAGTAAAATGGACCTACCTCCCCATTATATTTTCTCCATTCTTTAGGAACCCTTATAGACTTTTCAATCTATTGCAAAGATTAGGTACTTGTGTGAGAAATTAGGTAGCACCATAAAAAATTTTTAAATCCCTTATTACAATATACTAGCCTACCACATCCCAAATTACTTTGGCTCTATGTGAATCTAACTGTGGAGTTTGATTTTTGATTG
Source organism: Torreya grandis (assembly GCA_037957365.1). Classification (NCBI taxonomy): domain Eukaryota; kingdom Viridiplantae; phylum Streptophyta; class Pinopsida; order Cupressales; family Taxaceae; genus Torreya; species Torreya grandis. The sequence continues at coordinate 1,407,784 of JARHVA010001334.1, forward strand.
GAGATAGGATATGTGCTTGAAATCACATCTTTTGGTGTGATTTTGAATTTTGATATTTGTATGTTGCCTTTTATATATCATTGCCTTTTGTTTCAAATTATTTGTCTTTTAATTTTCTTGATGGATTTTTCTATTCCTCCTCCATATGGATTTATAAAACCAAACATGGGTTCTAAAGATGGATTTCATTTGAAAACTTAGGACAAGGTTAATAAGAGAGAAAACATCAAAGAGCATGGGATCTAAGAGTCTCATAAATCCAAGTGAAATAAAAGTGTAATATTGACTTAAACCATGTTTTATCCAATGAGGAGATGAAAGGAAGGGGAAATCAAGAGGAATGACATGGAACAATTTAAATTACTTCAAATTAAGAAAAATGTGACAAAGGGAAAAAAGGGATATAATGATAATAAAGTGTGATTATTTATCATAAGAATGAGGGAAATGGAGGAAAACACACTAACATATATTGTTGTGTATATTTCATCTAGCAAAAAAATCAAAAGCTAAAGTTGAGAACAAGGATCAAGAACATGAAAAGGTGGTAATTTTATGAGGATGTCTAGGTCCTATCCATAGTCTTAAAAATCAACTCATAAAAGAGAGACCCATTAGGGTGTCAATAATCAAGAGTAAAATAAAGGTGAGGGATCCTTCTTATAGAGTAACTCACAAAATAAAAACCCAAAGGATGCTAAAAAAACATTAGCAAGCAGTAAAAATGAAGAAATATAGATAAAAGATGGTGATTTGTGAGGAATGTCAGGTCCTATCCATGGTCTTACAAATAAATGCACAAAATAAAAACCCAAGGGGTGCCAAAATAGCATTAGAAATAAACAATAGTGAAAGAAAAATAGCTAAAAGATGGTGTTTTTGTGAGGAATTTTGGGTCCTACCCACAGTCTTACAAATCAACTCATTAAAAAAAAATCTAAGGGGTGTAAAAAACAAGAAAAAATGCAAGAAGATAAGGAATACTGTGGTACATCAAGAAACTAAAAGACTAAAATGGAGGATTAAAGGTTTTTGAAAGGAAGGAAACTACTATAGAGGGAGAGACCCATGCTTAATTAACCTATGAAAACTATTAGATAAATATAGATTATGACAAGAATTAATTATTTGGGCAAAGCACTTTTTAAGGAATTGAGCATTGGTGGGATTTTTGAAAACATGGCCTTCATTAGTTTGAAGTTGACAAGTGATTGTACCAAGAATGTATTTAACTATATATGGGCCCCACCATTTTTTTTTGTATTTACCTTATTTGTCATGGGTGTAATATAATTTAAGAACAAGTTCACCAACATTAAAAGTGTAGACTTTAACACATTTATTTTATTGGGTGATATGAACCTTGTATTGGTGGTTATGTTACAAGGTAGAAAGATGAAATTCATAAATAAGATCAAGGGAATAAATATGAGCTTCATGTAATTATTCATCAATAATAATTCCATGAAGAGATATATGAAGATAGGGAAGCTCAACTTCTAAAATAAGGACCAACTCAGAACCATAGACTAGAGAAAATGGAGTTGCCCCAGTGGTAATGCGTATGCTAGTTCAATAGGCTCAAAGTGAAAGGTAAAGATGAATATATCAATCCATCAAGGTTTCAAAAATTATATTTTGGAGAATTTTTTGATATTTTTACTGGTGGCCTCAACTTGACCATTGCATTACAGATGATAAGGTGTGAAAAACTTGTGACTGATCTTGAATTTGTTGCAACACTATTTAATATGTTTATTTTTGAAATTAACACCATTGTCAAAAATGATGGTATGGGGAATGCAAAAGCAATAAATAATTTGGTTAAGAATAAATTTAGAAATGGTAGGACCAGTGAGATTAAAAAGTCGCATGGCTTCTACCCACTTGGTAAAATATTTAGTAGTGGTGATGATAAAAACATGCCCAGTTTAGGAGCAAATAAGTTCACCAATGATATCCAATCTCCATGTAAAAAATTACAAAAGATATTTGATAGTTTGAAGCTCAAAATGAGGTAAATGTATAAGATCATTATGAAGCTGACAAGGAGTGCAATTTTTAGCATATTTAATTGCATCCTTTTTGAGAATAACCCAAAAGTAACCCATATATAGGAATTTATGTGTTGTATCATGTCTACTATAGTGACCACCATAAATTCCACCATGTACTTATTTAATAAGAGGAGGAACCTCATCTTACATAACATAATGGAGCAAGGTACCTTCAACATTGCAATAGTCAAAGATATTGTATTGAAATACATACTTGAAAGATTATTTAAAAATGTGTGTCTTTTCATGAGAGTCTAAATTAGGAGGATAAGTTTGGTGTTATAATAATTTAATGATGTCTTTATACCAAGGGCTTTGTCTAATGGTAACAACCTCAATATGAAAGATAAGCGAATCTGATGGTTGAGTTGAAGATGGAGATTTTCTTATTTGTATAAGAAAGGAAGGATGAGAAAGAACTTGGTGTGGATGAAATAGAAAATATAAAGAGGTAAGAGAATAAATAATGTAATTTTTATCTCTAATAATAGGCTCAATAGTCAAAGAAATAAAATCCTTAGCAAGAGTAGTTACAAATTGATGATAGGTAATAAGGTTCTCAATTTTACATTGATAGTCACCATTAACTTGATTATATGAGTTGAGAGTCACCTAAAACATGAAGTTATTCAATGTATAAATAAATAGTAGCTCTTATACCTAATATAAAATCTTTTTACTCATCCACATTATTGGTGACATCAAAATAAAAAGCTAAAGGAATGAACTTATCGAGAGGACTAGTGAGAATGCAACCTGTCCTAACTCCTTGAAAGCATTTAAAACCATCAGAGTGGAGGGTCCATGTATCCTCATGAAAGTTAACATTAATTTTAGTGATTTATTTGATAAATACCTTTGGTTTATTAGTACCAGAGGGAGTGAAATATTCAACAAGATTATTGGCTTCAAGATCAGTGGTAAAGCTATGAAAATAATCTTTAAGAGAGATAGATTGATTAAGACCTTCAATATAAAGAATATTATCATCTGGAAGGTCATCTTGAAGGGAAGAAGTGGATGTAATGGGAGCTACATCAATTTGGTCAGCTATGACTTACCATTTAACAAATTTTTGAGTGATGATGTGAAGATCAAATTCCATAAGGACCATCCATTTGCCAATTCTATCTCTAGTAAGAAAGGCTTTGGATAATAAACGATGAAAGGGTTCAAAATGAATAATGACATAAGTAGTTTGGTAAATCATGTAATGACAAATATTTTCATCAATAAATAGCAAGACAATCATGCTCAATTTTATTATAACATGTTTCATAGTTGATGAGGCCTTAGCTAATGTATTAGATAACATACTCTCTTCCTATATCATCTTATTGGGTAAGCATTTCCCCAACTTAAATAGGTGTGGAAGAAGTATATAAAATCAAAGGATTATCATTAAAATGAGGATGAAGAGTAGGTGGATGAAGTAAAGACTCTTTCATGTTATCAAAGGCTTTTTGGCATGGATCCATCCATTCTAAAGTAGTACCTTTCTTGAGAGAAAAATTGAAAAAGTTAATTAGATATGCTATTTTAGGGATGAATCATCTAATTGTCCCAAGATTTCCTAAATTATTACAAATTTTAGGAATAAAATTATGAATATACATGTTAAGGATAACACTAATTTTGGTAGGATCAACGTCAATGCCATGAAGAGAGACTAAGAGTCCTAATAATTTTCTATATGTGCCTCCAAAGACACATTTGTAAGGATTAAGTCTAAATTGATATTTAAGGAGATGATAACATATGATAGCAATATTGTAAAGATGATTCTTATGATATTTATATTTATCAATAAGAACATCCACATAGGTTTCAACAATTTTGTGAATGAGATCATGAAAGATGTGATTCATTTCACATTGGTAGGTGGATCCATCATTCTTGAGATAGAAAGGCATTTTAACATAGCAATAGGTGCCCCATTCCATGGTGAAAATAGTCTTATGTTGGTCCTCAAGAGTGATATGAATCTGATTGTATCCTGAGAAGCCATCCATAAGAGATAACATTCCATAACTATCCATGAATCGATGATAGCATCTATTGAAGGTAAGGGGAGTTTATCCTTGAGACAAGAAATATTAAGATTTTGGAAATCAATAAAAATTCAAATAACCATAGTGACTTTATTCTAAAGAGGAATAATGTTAGATACCCATTTAGAATAATCCATAAGTTTGATAAATTTAGTATCAAGTAATTTGATGATTTCCTTATGACATAAGGTTGAAACTTCATGTGGAAATTTTCTTTGCTTTTGATGCACATGTTTGGCATAAAGATAAGTAATGATGTTATTTACCACAATTATATGGTCAATGTCAGGCATGTCCTCATATGACCAGGCAAAATCTTTAAGAGATTTGTCAAAGAATAAGCTAAATTTATCATATTTTTTGGGTGAAAGCTCTTGAGAAACTGTGACGGTCGAGGACAAGAAGGGGTAACATATTTAATGTGAGTAGTTTCTTCAATAAACATGGAATTACCATATTAAAAGTGATATGATGCATTATACAAGGTTGAAATTGGGTTTGTTTTAGTACTAATGCCAACAAAAAAGTTTTTGAAGCAAGGATTCTTAATTTTAAAATATCCAAGCTTATGAGGCTGTTGAGGAAGTTGAGGTTCTTGGGCATGGAGTAACTTGAGAATAGCTTAATCACTAGGCAAGGTAAGAACAGGATAATAATATTTGACATCTATTTCAAGATCTAAAATTTGATTTCCATGGTCATCATATTCATAATGAATCTAATGGACATCAGTTTCCTTGGCATCAAGCATAATGTCAAGATTAGAAGTAGATGAAATAGAAGATATGGGTATATCAATGGATTTAATGATGGGAGAAGGATTGGATGCAATTATTGCATCTAATTTATAGGAAATTTTTGAGGTTTAAAAGGTATAATTTTTTCTACCACCCAAGGAGTATCAATAAGAGGAGGATTGATAGGAGGTACATGACCCTCAAGATATATGGTATGATCCACAAAAATGGTATGTACATCCCAATTAAAATCATGGATTTGGGCTAAAGTTTTTTGGTAATGTTGGACATGTAAATCTCTAGATTGAGATTGGGCCATGATATAGTTATCATTGTATGTTGGAGAAATCATATAATTTTGAGAATCAGAGGGAGTTTTAGAAGGTGAAATCCCAATATTGCTTAATGTACAAGGAGACATGATGAGAGGATCTTTAAATAATTTATCCACTCCAAAATCATTGCAAGTGATGGCATCTTCTAGTAAATAAGGCTCTTGAGCATTAAATAGAGGGTAAAATTCAGTAATCTCGTCAATAAGAGGAATAGTATGGTCTCATGGTAATAGAGAAGGAGTAATACATTGCAAGATATATGGAGGCAACTTGGTATTATTGAAAATATATTACAATTCATTGGGATCATCATCATCAAAATATATAAGAGTGACTTAGAAATTAGGACTCATGTTTATGAACTCGGGCAAAGGAGCATTGTTAATCTTAGGATTTGTAAGTATATGATATTGGGGTTTAGGATTAAGAAGCTAGATACTCCATGGATTAGTGTCAACTTCATGCTTGTACCATTTTCCATTATGTGAGAATTTAATATATTAATTACCATAATAAACAACAACTTGGATTCGATGGGTCCATGGATGACCAAGAAGGATATTGTAAGATAAAAAAGATCAAGGACCATAAGCTTAGTTTGAATGGTCTTAGGTCTTATGGTTAACAAAATCTAGATATAACCAAGTGGTTTTTTATTGATATTGTCAAAACCATGACAAGTAAGATGAGTTTGTTTGAGATGATCCTTGTTGTAACCAAGTTGTGGAATAATCCATAAGGATGTTGCATTAATACCAGAGCCCTCATCAACTAAGACTTTTTGGATAAGAGTGGTGTTAATGGATATTTTAATAAAGAGTGGTGGATCATCATCTCAAAAAATAATTTCATCATTAATCATGTCCTCTTCAAGGAATTCAATAGAATGTTTGGAAGAGAGACACAACATTTCAATGGTATTGACATTAATAGGTTAAGAGTTAATAGAAGGGAGTTCTTTATCTATGCAGGCTAGATCTTCAATTTCTTGAAGTTATTTCATAAGGAATTTATGATGATAGGATGAAGTGTGAACCAACTCCATAAGATGAATCTTACAAGGCATACATTTGAGTTCTTCAAGAAAATTCCAATAGATTTAAAAGAAAAAACATGAGTTTTAGAAGGCAAATTAGTTTTGGAAGCTATAGATGTGGTTAGAAGATCAAAAGGAGGAATTTATTCCTTAGGTGTTTTCTAATCAATATTGATAATGATAGTATCTCTAAGAAGTTATTCTTCTAAATATGGATTTTTAGGCTTGGTAACAAGATCTTTGTGAGCTAGTTTATGATGATAATTGACCTTGGTAGTGTTGACATATTGAAATTTTTTATAGTATTGGTCATAATTGGCATTGATGGAAAAAAAATCCTTGAAATTTTCTTGATTATTATAAGAATATTTTTGGTTATTGGAGGTAGAATCATTAAAAGTTTGTCATTTTTGAAAACTAGTAGTGTATTTTTGACAATGAAGTTTGATCATAGCTTCATGATTGAATGAATCATCAAGCATATAGGAGACAACAAATTTATTGATACCTATACAAGACTCATGATAATTCCCAATGTCATCATAGAACCATCATAATATATTAGGGTCATACCACTAAGGAGGAGCATTGGGATAGATGAAAGGTTTTGACGGTGGTAAAAATTATTTCATTTGTTGAACTAAAATAGGTATATGAGAAGGTGAAGGAATATTACTTTTGACATCCCCTTATTTGGTTTATAAATAATTACTAGTAATAGCATTAAATTTTTGGAAATATCCTTTAAGAAGTTTAGGATTAGGTTCAAATTGCTTCATAAGAAAATCTTGATTCTTATCTTGATCAAGAGCTTCAATAAGTGTTTGAGGAGTAAAGGTTTGAACCTTATATTATAGAGTAGGAGTTAAATCCATGATAAATATTTTGATTAAGTTATAACCATTCATGTTATGATCACATTTATGAGCTAAATATTTTCATATTTTAATGAAGTCATGAGTTGATTTAGTTGGAGATTGCTTAGCATTGATAAATTGGATTAGACAATTTTCAAGATCACTATGTTGAAAATTTTTAACCAAAGGATTAACCAAATATTATTCTAAATATAATGTTGGGGAAGTTGATTATACCATTCTAATACATCACTAGTGAAATTTTTGACTAAGATTTTAGTATTGTAAAGGTGTTAGTTTGGATCCACTATATGTAAAGGTTTCTAAAGGATTTAAAAAATGAGGTAGGGTCTTTAGTCCCATCATATTTTATAGTTGGAGATATGTTACCAATATCAATGTAAATAATGAAGGGAAATAAAGGTTCATTTTGAATGGTTTGAAGCATTTTGTTATTCATTATGGGTTGAGGAATACTTTTACCTAAGGCATCCCCAAGAGATTGAGGAATATAATTAGGATTAGCTTGAGGATGAATAATTAGAGGTTGATTAGCCACATTGATTAACTTTTTTTGAAGTTGCATCATTTGGTTGGTATTAGAATTTTTCATAATGTTCATTTGTTGAATAACTTGGGCTAATAGTTGGGTTGTATTAGGTGGTGGTTTGGTATTGGTAGGATCACTCCCCACATTGGTATTAGGGAGAAGATTACTAGAAGAAGGATTAGTGGGATTGTTAACTAAACTTCTATCAATCACTACCACATTAGTTTTAAGATTTTAAGAAGTTTCTTTGTAAGTATATAAAAGATAAAATCTATCAAATTCATCTTGAGGTATTATTTACACCATATTTTAGTTCATATATGGAGGAGAAGATGTGCCTCAAGAGTGATGGTGCTCTTGGGAGAAAAAAAGAGGAAGAAATGAACATATCATATAGTACCTAAATAGATTCAATATATCCAAGAAGATTCTGATATGATGTTTCATTTTCACTGAAGAGAGATGAACAAAATGCAAAATTAGAATGATAAGGAATTAGATTAATAAATAGGGAAATTAGGAAATAGTACAGGGTCGACTGGGTTGATCTAGTATAGAAAATAGGGCCTATAAATTGTATAGGGTCAACTGGGTTGATCTAGTATATTGAATATAGGAAAAAAAAAGGATGAAAAAAGAGATATAGGCTATACAGGGTCGACTGGGTCAATCTAATATAATGAATAGGGGCTAAAAAAGATACAAGGTCGACTAGGTCGATCCAATATAATAAATAGGGAGAAAGATCAAGATGATAACAAGTTTATGTATTAAAACAAGATAATTATTGTAGTTAAGATAAGAAAGTAAGAGCTAAAAGGAAATAAAAAATCAATTAGATTAATGCTAGCCAATACAATTGAGACACACAAAAAAAAATATTGTACTAATGCTAGCTAATGCATGTTTTTGCACACATAATTGAACAAAGAGAAAGAAAACAATTTGAAAAGTAAAGCTAAGTAATTTGGCCAGCCTAATATGTTTATTATACTATTAATAAGGATTTTAAATGTGATTAGAATTTGGCTATAAGTAAGGTCCTAGATAACAATCTAAGGATGGTTTCAGGTAGTTTGGGCTAAAAGGGACTAAAGTGGCAATGATAAAGGCTTGGTATTTGGGCCTACCCCCTCATTTCACACACCATAGTGATAAGGGTGTTGGGTGCTTAGAAATAATATACCATTAACCATGTTGTATACTTAACCAGAGCATCAAGTTAGTTTCCCCATTGGTAATGAAATCAAAGTAAGTTGGCTTAGGGTAGACTAATGTTAAAGTGTTTTTTTATGTTAGGTGATTTGAACATGTGTGCATAAAATAGAAATAGTGAAACTAAGTGATTAATAGAAAATCTCCTAAATGTGAACTATTCTAAGCATGCAACCAAAAAGAAAAGAAATATGTGAGATAATTACTAATAGATATGAGGTTAATTCCAACATTGAAATAAGGTATAGTGTGAAGACTATATACACAAAATATAAAATAGGGTCAATAGGGTTGAACCTGTATTATGGAAGCAAAGTATAAAAATGAACTAGGTTGGTAGTGTTGATTTAGTTATTTCAAACATCACATAGAACACAAAACTAGGTTGGTAGTGTCAATTTAGCTAACTATGCAAGGGAAATTTTAAATACTACAAACTATGAAAGGAAATATAGAAAAGAGAGAAATACAAAAGTAGAAAGGAACCTTGGTGGATCAAAGATGTATTGAAAAAGATTTCTGGTCTAGAACTTGGAAATATGCTTGAGAAACCTATAAAATAAGTTTAAAGCATTGATTAAGTTGTATAGAAACTTGCTAAAAAGTGGTGAAACTATAAGGGGTCAACTAGGTTGATTGGGTCAATCAAGTTGCCTATTCTTGCAACCTACACATAGAGATAAAAAGCTACATCGATAGAATCAATCTAGAATGTCAAAAATATATGATAAAAATGATGATCAAATAAATGAAATAAATGAATAAAAAAGTGAACAAATCCTAAAAGTTTTAATTCATGTTAGGTTCACCAAAATGTTTGAAATTGGAAATGCATCATATTTATGAATAAATCCTAGATCAGATAAGATAGATCACACCTACACTTTTGATTTGGAATACACTTGTTAAGTGAGAGCATGACCAATATGGGGATCCACTGGACCCAATTAGGGGATCACTTGTATCACTTTTCATAACATATCATGCTAGGAAGGGCTCTAAATCCTAAAATCTAACACAATCACACAACAACCCTAATAGAGTCCTATATTTTAAAATGTTCACTTATACTAATAGTAAGAAAGCAAAATATAATCTAGTGCACACCAAAGCTTGTAACACAAAATGGGGGCTAGAAGAAATTAAAAAAATATGTATAGGGAAATTTAATTAAAATGAGTATGACTAACACCCTAAAACATGAAATATTAAAGATAATATTATTCAATCCAACACTTATGCTACTTATATTGACTAAAAGAGATGAAAATGAAGTTAGAATATACTTACCTAAATGTGAACCCGTCGAGACACAATCTCTTCCTTAGCCAAAGGGGCTTCACAAGAGGTTTTTTTGGTCTCTAAGGATCACTAATAAAGGCCAAAGCATCCAAGACTTATCCATAAGACTAGATTCTCCAAAATAAGAAACCTAAGCTAAGTCTCCATAAGTAAAATGGTGGAAAAGCAGATTGTGAAGAAGTGTGAATGAATAATAAATCTTGATTGTATATATGAGAAATCGCTGAAATGATCTTATATATAGGTATATCTTTCCCTAAATCCTTTTGGGAACATCAGCTATATGAGGTTGACCCAGTCAACCCATTGTATTTTTGGGGACAATTTACTAGGTTTGTGATATGTCACACTAAAGGCTAACAAATCAAGAAAGTAAAGAATACCCCTAAACTATACTTGGTCAACCCAATCAAACCAATATAACCAATAGTTAAAAAAGAGTTTAAGGCAAAAAAAATAGGAATGGCAAGAGGAAAAAACTAGAGGAATACACAAGGGAGGAGAAATAGCTTAGAGAATGGTTTTTGGAGCTAGTTGGATTCGTTATGAAGTGAAAAAAAGGGACAATAATCCTATGAAGAACCAAAGGTCTATCCACCCCTTTCTCGGTACACCCTTTAAGGCATACACTCAGAGATTGAGTCTTGATGGGTTCTTACAAGATGTAAAGTGTTAGTAATCAATAAAAGTGTGAAAATATTATGTATACATATAACACATGCTTAATTATCACCACATATATTTCAACATTTTTCATAATGAACATAAGAAATGAGACATCCTCTTATTGCACAATAGACACCATAGAGTCCTCATCCTTCTAAACCCATTCATCATACCTCACCTTTCAGTAAAATTAAGCATGATATGTATGGTACACCACATGACCCTATAACATATTATGATGTATCTTTAGTTGGTACATTTCATCCATGATAGAGTATCCCTCCACCACCCAATATAGGCACCTCACCTAATCCTCCCCTTGAGTGAACCATTGGCCAGATTTTCCATGTATAAAATATTCAAAAAAAATTAAAAACAAAATAATCATAAAATACAAAAACATTCAAATATTTAAAAAATCCAAAATCAACTCTTGAGCATGACATTGATGGATATTTTACATTTTTACATATGTTATTTATCACATTTTTTGGTATATGGTGTATTATTTACTAAATACATGCATTTCAAGATATGTGATTACTATATGGGATATACATGTTACACATGGACATACAAACATTGGTTTTCCCTCTACCCAGTGGTCACATTAGGGCATCTTGTTCCACATGTTTCACTATTACATGATATATACTTATATGACCTTGTACCATGTTGAACCACCTATATTTATTACATATTCCTTGTTATTTACTCATTTACTACATAGTGATATATTGTATGCAATTTTATTGTGACATGACATTGATACACATGGATGATGTAAACTAGTTACTTTTCATATGCTCTACTGATGTTATTTTTCCCTTACATGATATATTAATTTGTGTGTTACTACTATGTGTGGCCCTTGGGGTTGATTTTTGTGACATTATTGATGTCCCTTGATTTTTAAATTTTATTTCACCTTGTGTGTCAACTTTAGGTTTGATTATTATGGCATATTTATGTCCCTTATTTTTTATCCCTTTGGATTATGTGTGACACTAACTCTTGAGCTTGTTGATATTATTGACATTGTGAGGTTCTATGATTTATATCATGCACTATTATTGTTTAGTCTTATTTAAAGATAGGTTTTCTACTTAATTCATTGATATACTTATATATACAAGCCACTTACATGCCTTGCATTACATATGTTATATATATGACTATGATGACATAATATCCACATGATAAAAATATATTACATGATATTATATTTATACATGACACGATACATTTTATTCTTATTTTTAGATGAGTGACTTACATGATATATACCTAGTCTCAAAATGGGGGAATTATAGTGGGCTTATCTTAGACACATAAGCCTCAAAGAGTATAAAAATAGAGGAGAGTATAGGTTTCATAGATTTTAGATATCTAAATTATTTAGATATCATAATGTTTTATAAACATGGAAAACATTGGCATATTAATATAGAGAACAAGGGCATATGCATTCACTTTCTAGACATGCAAGCATATACTCTACACACTTGGGTGAATATGTACAAGAGTTTGAAGGAAAAGGATATCAAAGTTACACATTTACATTACATTTGAGATAATAATTATAAAATATAAAATATATATTTAAGGAGCATTATAGTGGTTCATGCACATTAACAACACATATCTATTTGATTGGTAAATAGATTTTTTTCCATTTCACATTTATCAAAACCCCCTTACATGATAGGGGAATGAACATTATTCATTCCTTTGTGATCATGATTTTTATTTTTACATTAATCAAAATTGATCAAGATAGAGTAAAATATTACATTTGATTCTATAATCCATCTGTAGTGGTTGATTAATTTATGATCAAACCTTGCATGATTAATTCATTCATTTATCTATGTAGTTTTTTATTTTAGAGTTCAACCTAGAAATGTGGTTCTTCTTATACTTTTCCTACATATTTATTTGGGTTATTACATTATGTGCTCTTCCTCATATTCATTAGGGTTTTATAATATTTCCTTCCTAACTCAATACCCTACATAGTCACATAAATTAGGGGCATGATTTATCCAAAATATCCAATTCTTCAATAAAGAAACCTCATCTTCAATAATTTATGAAGGAAACATGGTTTGCACCAGCACAAAGGTGTACTCTAACCCTTACTCTTTCAATTTTCATATTTAAGATTTCTTGTATGGACATTGAATACTTCATTCTCATTTCAAGTTTCTATGGAGTATAAATACACATGTTAACACTCCAAATTTCACCATAGGAAGAGGTTGTTCTTACCCCTAAGATGATGAACATATGACATCTCTCAGCATGAAATCTAAATACTAATCTATTTCTACAATGCTTAAATCTCTCTGAGATGACCAAGTACTACAAGTGAGTACTCTAATTTCATAAATCTAGTCCCATCAGGCATGTCAAAATTATAAACACTCCAAACTACACCATAGGAGGAGGTTGTTCAGGCCTACCTCCAAGCTTGGGATAATATGGGTATAGCCCAAGGTTATGGGTGACCTATGGCTAGGCTAGACCTCTAGTTTATGGGGATAATCCCCTAGGGCATCTATTATGGCTTGAATCACTAAGACCTACTAATTTTGGGGGTGAAAAGGGATAGATAAATGCATATAAAAAACCTGATCTAAAGATGGTGATGCATGAATATGAGTTTTCCACCCTATTTTTCCCTAAACAACACTATTAAACAAGATAAATGATTGAATATTCTATATCTAAGGGCTCCTATGCAATAGTATTTCACATATAGGTTTTACTAAGTGGTCAAATCATGAGGGTAATGATGGGAAGGTCTGAATCAAGGCACTTACCAGTCAAACTTCCACTCTAAGCTCAGGCATTCATCACTCTAGTACACTATGTGAGTTACATAAGACCATATACCATAATCGAACCTTCAACAAGAGAGAAACCTACCACACATGAAAATCAAACAAGTGAAACACACTAAACCAACATGAAAGAATCTAAAAATAGTCATTTTCATTAGTTTAAGAGGTTTACAAGGTATAAATATAAGTAGAGATTCCTCATACCTAGGTGAGGGATGTGTATAATGGATTTAAGGACTCAATATATAGAATAATGTTCTCATAAAGAGAGTAAAATTGGCATATGGTGTAGATAATAGGTCATAAATGACCATAGTACACTCACACAGTAATTACATTATCCATAACAATCATCATATGTTTCTCCATGCATTAATATTCTTCAATGGGCCCTTTAAGCTTTGAGGTGGAGTGGTGGAGGTTAGATTATACTTGTTTGACTTCTTTCAAATCATGAACACACCCAAAAATAGTCAATCACCCTCTCTTAATTATATTTAAAAGACATTAAAGTTATTCAACTACGCCACCATTAGTTACTAAGTAGCCCACCCTTCTCCTTGCATGTTGAATAGGATAAGAAATTTCTCTTTCCTTTATAATGACCTTGAGGTGTATCTATTGCATTAATTATGGAAACTACAAGGTGGTAATAGACTTGTATTGACTCTTAGAGTAGACCCTCTATGCCATTAGTCCTCTTATTTGATTAGGTGGGTTAATTAGGCCATTGGGCCTAGTGACTTAGTGTATGTTATTTGGATGACCATGAAAACCTACATAATACCTTAAGAACATGTAGATATGTGAATTTTAGGGCTAAACAATGTTATATACCATGACATAGGCCTTTTGCCAAACTAGGTGGCTTGATCACCCTTTGTAGCTTTTATAGACTGCCTATTTGGTGAAGACTTGAATCTAATCTCACCAAGTGTGATATAACTATTAACACTCCAAACTACACCATGGGAGGAGGTTGTTTAGACGTACCTCCAAGTTTAGGGTAATGTGGGAATAACCCAAGGTTGTGGGTGACTTATGGCTAGGCTAGACCTCTAGTTTATGGGGTTAACTCCTCTGGTGCATCTATTATGGCTCAAATCACTAAGACCTATTAATTTATGGGGTAGAAACAAATATATAAATGCATAAGGGAAACCTAATATAAATATGGTGATGCACCAATGTAATTTTTCCAACTTATCTATCCCTAAACAACATTAGATTGATTGATCTACCTAAAAATTAATTGAGATGAAATGTTAGATGTTTTTAAAGCTTTTGAAATGTTTGTATAAACTTGTAGTGATTTTTCACGTCCTTTTTCCTTCCTTAAAATTGTCCTTTTGTCATAAAACCTCCTTTTGACATTATAATATGGGTAATAAAGTACCTTTAGAGTGGGATAGAATGTTATAAGGTTGATTCACCATATTTTTTAGCATGGTACAAACTAGAGAAGAGCAATTTGACCTTAACATCACTTGAAATGTCAAAAATGACCCTTTCGACTACTTAAACCCCTTTTACCAACATGATTATGTTATATAGTGATCATAAGGTGATAAAGTTAAGAAAGAAATTTACCTTAATATCATAAAAACAACCTTAATCACTACTAAAAGGGGTTTGAAAGGACCATTTTGAAGATTTTAAAAGGTGTTTGATGACCATACACAGGATCATAGGGCATGACAATATAAATTTGTGAATATAATTGGGTTGAACATCTTGACTTAGTGGTCAAAATTAGTCAACATCACTAGTGACTCCCAAGGGTTGACTTGCCTACTGGTTAACAGAACCCAAACCTTCCTACATAACATCCATGACTCAATTCAGACAACTACTCTACAAGACCCTTAAACAAAAAGAATAATTGATTGCCTCTGAACAATAATAACAACCCACACAAATTAGACACATATGTTTTATAAATCACTTATTTAAAACCAACACACATCAAGTAAGCAAGAACACACCTACTATATACAAATAATGTTTTAGGATTGATCCTCTTGGATCAAAAATAAAGATTCTCAATTCATGGTTTTCAAATTTTTGGTTAATATTTAATCTTGCTTGATCAGCTCCCTATTTAAACATCCTTGTCTTTATCTTTACCTCAAGTGGATTAACAAAAATAAACATGTATCTAATGTAGACATATTCATCTTGATATTTATCCCTTGCCTCAATATGATGTTTAGCTTTGACAATGTTAGGAGATCTCAATTTGATCACATCTTGACTAATAGGGGTAGTAACCACAACCTTAGATTCAATTAGATTTTCAAAATCAAAATATTTCTCATCTTGAAGAGTTTCATGTTCATCATACTTTTTTGGACCTTACAATTTAACCTCTTGAAGATGATCATCTAAACATAATGGCTCACTGGGAACTTTACATTCTTTATAAACAACTTGCTCTTGTTCTTCTTGAGGCATTTACCTATCAAATTCTTCAAACTTCTTTAACATTTCCAAGTATAACTACCACATGTCATTAGGCTCTCTTTGATTCTTCTAATGAAACTCAAAAGGATAAATTTCCATAGTGTTCTCTTTAATACCCTTCTCAAGTTCCTCATGGGGTAGAGGTGGATTATCTAAACTTGATCAAAAGTTCCCCAAGTCTTCCCAAAAGGAAATCTATTCATGATCAAATGAAAAGACATGGAGTTCAATATTAACATTCAATTATGAATAATTTTGATGATCAAGTATTTTTAACTCTTCCACATAGTCATAACAAGGCTCATGTCTAGTTGTAATTTGGTCATCCTCATCTTCTATGGAGAATAGAAGCTCATCAATCCATTGAAGCTCTAGATCATCTTTCCTTTCTATTTCTAAACCTGAATAGTCTTCTTCAAGTTCCAAACCATTATTTTTGCCTTCAATTGAGACCTTAACCTATTTTTTTAATCCATCATTCCAAGCTATCATTCAAAATGGATATTCAAGGTAGTAGAGATTGAGAAGGTATTAAGATTGAGTTAGACATTTCCTTTATATTCCCCTACTTCAAAAATCTCCTTTAAAGTATGTACTATCTTCCCACACCTTCTCATGGCCATCAATATAATATGTATATTTAGATATGCTTCAAGGTAGTGGTGGGGTTTGAGGCCTTAAGAATGGCTCTAGGCCTAATGTCCAAAAATGAGTCTCAAGGGTCTAAGTCTCTTATAGGTGAGCTGATGGTTTCAACATCATCATGTCACACTTTTCACACATGCTTCCATCATTTTAATTTGTCTTCATATTCCCAAGCTCCATCTCAATTTATTTCTCATGATCTATAGGTTTACCTAATAGGCCATTACATGGTCTACGTGCTTGATGGTAGGTGTTAGAGACCTTGGTGGTCTCATATATATTTATATCATGTTGATGAGGATATGAACTCATGTAATATTCCTTTATATGTTAGTAACATTACTTTTACTGAGTATCCTCTCAACTCTATCCTTTATATACCCTCATCTCCTTACCTAGGGTTTATAAGTAGTCAAGTCTATGTAACCCTGGTGGCTAAGTTTAGTGCCCCTTTTAGCCTCAACTAAGACTCTTAACATCCTAAATCCCTTTTTATTTTTTTAATTTACTTTTCATCAGGTTTTTTCAAACCTTAGACAACCTCAAATCATGTAACCATCTCTAATTTTTTAGTTATAGACCTAATTAGGTCTATTTTGGCTTAATAAGCCTATTTACGCCATTAAGATTTCATTGCCTCCTAGGGATAGGACAATTCAATGTAAATAGTTTGGAAACTTTTAAAAAAAATAGGATACTTTTTTATCTCTAAATTTCACTTGTATACAAAGTTTATACCTACCTTAACCTTTCTTGAGCACTCTACCTGCAAGTGGTAACTAGGTATGTCTGAGTTATGAGCATGAATTCTATCCTTGATAACATTTGATGTTGTTTTGAAATGGATTAATATGATTAATATGACCATAATTATTATGAAAAGACCTTATGAGTCTCCTCCAACCTCACTATCCCATTAAAAATCTAAAGTATCCTTACATTACAGTCACAAACCTATTTAGGCCTATTTAGGCCTAAAAGGCCATTAGGATCATTTTTTCCTCTAAGGACTAAAGCCTTCTAGTGGATAACACTATAATGTTTATAAGTCAAGTTTTAAAACCTATATTAATCTTCATACCTCACCTTATTTCATAATTTCCCACTCCTTCACCTTCTTATTAAGGTCCTACATGTAGATAATAGTTAGGTCTACCTAGGACTGTGAGCATAGACCTCCTCTTTTGCTTAGTTGACACCTTGAGGTTTTATTGAGTAGTGGAGACATGATGTACAAGGTTTTCCACTACCATAGGAATTTTTAATTCCTTATCTAACTAATATACCATAGAGTACTCTTGCTTCTCATTATGTCCTATAGGGGTAGTTTATGACTTGACTATGTCAAAAAATGAGTCTTTTCCTGAAGCTATTTCAATGATATATTGAGTGGTTTATCATGTTAGGATTATCTTATTCTTATATATACCTATGCACCTTATATATTCACCACATATTTTATGTTTCCTTTAATTTTTCCAGTCAGTCATATGTGTATTTGACTATTACCTTGACTGACTGTAAGGGGACCTACAAGTGTGTGTGTAATATATTAGCTTGATTATTTTTAGGGGATTAATACCTCTCACACCAACCTACCTAAAAACTATAATAATAACTAACACTTTTTGGAGTTATGATCTTGTTGTAGATGATTGTTTGGACAAAGTTTTAGTGATGGCCTAAGAAGGTAGGAATGATCAATCCTAGAATAGGATTAATCAAACCCTCCTCATCTTTTGAAATTATAAGTTTTTATTCCATACTCTCTACCCATGCATTCACCACACATGTGCCAATATCGATAATAATCCATGGCTATAGATGGTTGAAATGGACTACGATTCTATAAGTGTGATTTTAATGTAAAGTCTATGAACCTTGAAATGTTATCAACCTCTTGAGAGAGTACTCATGGCCCTTCCATAGCACCCCAATTATCTTAAACATACCATATGGTATGAATACCCTATTTTAATCTTCACATAGGAAATATCATGGTATAACATTATTTGGATTTCAAGCACCTTACAAGGGACATTTTCAACCTCTCAACAAACCTTAATTTCTACACATGAAATTCTAGGTAGGGCTAAAGATCCACCAATTGAATCTAGGACATTATGATAAATTGAAAGAATGAAAATTCCTATCAAAACCAAGCCTATTATGCCCTAAATCTTAGATTATCTTGACAACCTAACAGCAATCTCATGAAAGATATCATTATACTTTGTAAACCCTTATAAACATAGTGTTAAATACCCTCAGATAGATCTATATACTTACTAATTTGATTTAGACCATTTGACTTCATATGGGGCTATGGATAATGACCATTACTTGAGTTTTAGGCTCATTCCCAAGATTGAATATCCTGAGTTTTGATCCTCCACCAAGACCTTATAACTATTGGAGACCCTAAAGTTTTAAGAAACCTATTGTTTCCAACCTATAAACTACCTAAATTGAAGATTCCCTACCTCTTGGTGGATCACACATGTGAAGTGGGTCATGAAAATTATGTATAATGTTGTGCATACTCTTAAGAATATCTCTAATCTTATATTACTCATCATGCTTAGGGAAGGAGAGAGTGAATCGAACCAGTACCCTACTTGGATGGGGGAAGCATAGTGAGTGCCTCACCTTGCTAATGATTATTCATAAAAGAGGGGATGCTAATATGAGAAAAAATCCAAAGAATGGAATCCATATAGGGTCCCCTTCTCTACCCAAAATTTTAG
Organism: Torreya grandis; assembly: GCA_037957365.1. NCBI lineage: Eukaryota > Viridiplantae > Streptophyta > Pinopsida > Cupressales > Taxaceae > Torreya > Torreya grandis. The sequence continues at coordinate 1,427,291 of JARHVA010001334.1, forward strand.
ACCTTCATCTTCTCTATCCTATCCATACCATTCATAAACCTGAAGGGCTTTACAAAGCTACCAAAGAGATCAATAGAAGATGAAGGTTAGTTTTTGACTTTTTTTAATTGTAAAATCAATCTAAATAATGGATCTAGGCCTAGTATACATTGGGGTATCTATACACATGCCTAATCAATATCCTTCTCTGAGATATATGTATAGACCAACTGAAAAGCTCTATCTTTAGTTGTGAAGACTAATTGATCTGCATAAAAACTAATTGAGATGAAATGATAGATGTTCCTAAAGCATTTGAAATGTTTGTACAAACTTTTAGTGATTGTCCATATCATTTTCCCTATTATACACTTGTTCTTTTATCATAAAACCTCCTTTGGACATTATTTTTATGGGTAATAAAACACCTTGAGAGTGGGATAAAATGTTAAAAGGATGATTCACCATATTTATAACCATGGTATGGACTAGAAGGGAGAAATTTGACCTTGACATCACTTGACATGTCCAACATGACCCCTTAGACTAATAAAACCCCTTTGACCAACTTAACTATGTTATAGAGTGATCATAAGGTGATAAAGTTAAGAATGACATCTACCTTAATATCATCAAAAAAACCTTAACCACTACTAAAAGGGGATTTAAAGGACCATTTTGAGGTTTTTAAAATGTGTTAAATGACTATGCATAGGCTTAAAGGGTGTGACAATCTAAATATTTAAATATGGGAGGGGTTAACCATCTTCACCTAGGGGTCAAAATTAGTCAACATCATTGGTGACTCCCAAGGGTTGACCTACCTACTGGTTAAGAGAACCCAAAACTTCCTACATAAAAATCATGACTCAACTGAGATAACCACTCTATAAGACCCTTGAACAAATATAATAATTTATTTCTTATGAACAACAATAAAAATCCACACAAATCAAAGACACACATTTTTTATAAATCACTTATTCAAAACCAACACATAACAACTAAACAAGCACATACCTACTATATACAACTAACTTTGTAGGATTGATCCTCCTAGATCAAAAGTAAAGCCTCTCAATTCATGGTGTTTATGTTTTTGGTTAATATTTACTCTTTCTTGATCATTGTATTGCTTAAACATCCTTGTCCTTCCCTTGGCCTCAAGTGGAGTAGTAAGAACAAACATGTCTCCAATGTAGATATATTCATCTTGATCTTCATCCCTTATCTCATCCTAATGTTCACCTTTGATAATGCAATGGGATCTCAATTTGATCAAATCTCAACTAAAAGGGGTAGTAACCACAACCTCAATTTCAATTGGATTTTCAAAATCAGTTTATTACTCATCTTGAAGAGTGTCATGTTCATCATACTTTGTTGGACCTTGTAACTAAACCTCTTTAATATGATCCTCAAAACATAGTGGCTCACTAGGAACTTTGCATTTTTCATCAACAACTTTCTCTTGTTCCTCCTAAGGCATTTTCTTATCAAATTCTTCAAACTTATTGAACATATCCAAGTAGGATTGTTGCATGTCATTAGGCTCTCCCTAATTCTACTTATGAAACTCAAAAGGATAAATTACCATAGTGTTTTCTTTAATACCCTTCTCAAGATCCGCATGGGGTAGAGGTGGATTATTTAAACTTCAAAAAAAGTTTCCTAATTCTTCTCAAAAGGCAATCTCTTCATGATCAATTGAAAATACATGGAGTTCCCTATCATTCTTACTATTCACTTATGAAGAATTATGTTGATCAAGTATTTATAACTCTTCCATAGATTCATAAAAAGGCTCATGTTCATCTGTAACTTGGCCATCCTTAGCTTATATGGTTAATGGAATATCATTAATCTATTCCAGCTCGAGCTCATCTTGCCTTTCTATTTCTAAACCTAAATTATCTTCTTCAAGTTCTAACCCATTAGTGTTACCTTCACTTGAGACCTAAACATTCTATTATATTCCATCATTCCTTTTTATAAAATGATATGGTGGGAGGGAAAGATATTTCATTAGATATATTGGTAGTTTCTAGATTACTCTTCCAACTTGAAACCTTATGAATATCAATTTGATCATGATGTTGTTAAAAAGATAGAGAAAGAAAATCATTTGAGGACACTACATTATTTTTCCTCCATTTTTAAATTACTTTATCAAACTTGAATTTATCTTGATTCTCATGAATAAATACAATATGAAGGATAGATTAGGAACTTGGAAAACTTGAGACATCTCTTAAACTAGCCTCTATACACTTCTCCTCTTCTTGATTCTAAGTATGCATAAGATAAAATTATCTCTCAAGAATAGGTATAAATAATCTAGGGTTCTATTCCATGAAGTAATCCAAGCTAAAGTTATCATATGCTCTTGAGGAATCATGGATGGATCTTTAAGGGGATCTACAATATAAGGAGGCTGACTAGGGGTAGGAGGATGAAGATAATTTGAAATTGAGATGTTTGGTGTGTAAGTCTCAAGGTAAAAATTAGAGAGTTGTCTAGATCTGATTCTGACTCTTATACCATACCTAATCTTGTGGACCATATAAGACAAATCAAAGGATAAGTACCCCCTAATCTTGGCCATAAAGTCATTAGACAAACATAGAGCAAAACAAGGTTGTAAATCTATAAAAATTATGTGTTGTGCAATTAAGATCTTGGGGTAAGAATGAAAGGTAAGTTTTAGGTCTTTGATGAGACCAAATGTCCTTTTAGTTGACCCATTCCATTATAAATCAAAGTTAAAAGTAGGTTCATATGTCAAATTCAAACTATCAGCTACTAGCTTAGGAGTAAATGAACTACTTGCTGTATCATCAAATAAGCAATTATGAACCAAGGAGTCTCCAATAATCATAGAGGTAAGTAAAGGAGAAGGGCTCATTACCTTGGCTAGCTATTCTTAGTTTGTAAGGATGTTTTACTAATGGAAAAAGGCTTGATGCTCAACTTCCTTTTGTTTCCTAAAGCATTATTTCAATCTATCAATTTTCTCCTTTAGCTTCTCAATTTCTAAGCTCAAATCATCATCACTTTTCTTAGGCTGACTATAAGCAATATAAGGTTAAGAAGGAGGTTGAGTTGGGATAGAATGAGAGAATTATAGAGAGTTGTATGGTTGATATGGGTCAATATAGTGTTGATAGGGGTCATAGGGATGTTGATAATGAGCTATGTGATAGAAGTTTTCTCCATATGTAGTCATTACACATCATGATATAACTACAAAGCAAAGTAAACTACCAACAATAATTGTTCTTAACGCTGAGATGATGAACTTATGATGTCTCTAGCATGAAATATGACTGTTAATTTTCTACTAAGGAGTTTTAAGCTCTCTGAGATGACCAAGTGATATAAGTGAGTGTTGTAATTACTTTAATGTGGTCCCAATGGGCATTCTAAAATTGTCAACACTCTAAACTACATCATAAGAGGAGGTTGTTTAGGTTGACCTCTAAGTTTGGGGTAACATGGGAATATCCCAAGGTTGTGGGTGACTTATGGTTGGGCTCGATCTCTAGTTTATGGGGATAAATCCCCTAGTGCATCTATTATGGCTCAAATCACTAAGACTTACTAATGTTTAGGGTGAAAAGGGATAGAGAAATGCATAAGATAAACCTAATCTAAAGATGGTGATGCACTAATATAAGTTATCCACCCTATTTGTCCCTAAACAACACTAGTAAACTAGATAAATGACTGAATATTATATCTCCAAGGGCTCTTATGTAATAGTATTTCACATAGAGGTTATACTAAGTGGTCAAATCATGAGGGTAATGATGGGAAGGTCTGTATCAAAATGCTCACTAGTCAAACTTCCACTCTAAGCTCAACCACTCATCACTCTAACACACAATGTGACTTACATAGGACCATATACCAATAACTAAGTGGGATAAGGACCTATAAAGGGAGAGAAACTACCACATATGAAAATAAAACAAGTGTAACACACTAAAATAGTATGAAAGAATCTAAAAATAGTCATAAACATAAGATTAAGAGGTTTACAAGGTATAAATATAGGTAGAGTTTCCTCATACCTAGGTGAGGGATGTGTACAATGGATTTAAGGACTCAATATATAGAATAATGATCTAATAAAGATAGTGAAATTGGTGTGTATGTATAGATAAGAGGTCATAAATGACCATAGTCTAGTCACATAATAGTTACATTATCTATAATAGTCTTCATATGTTTTTACATGCATTGGTGTTCTGTAATGGCCCATTTAGTCTTTGAGGTAGAGTGGTGAAGGCTTGGTCAAACTTGTTTGATTTATTTTAAATCATTTCCATGCCCAAATCTAGTCAATAAACTTCTCTTAATAATAGTTATAAGACATTAAAGTTATTTAATTAGGCCACCATGAGTTACTAAGTAGCCCAATTATATGTTGACTAGGCTAGGAAATTGCCTTTTACTTTATAATGACCATGAGGTGTTTCTATTACATTAATTATGAAAATTACAAGGTATTAACATACCTATATTTACTCTTCTATCAGCCCCTCTATGTTGTTATTACTCCTCTTGTTTGACTAGGTGGGTCAATTAGGTAAATAGGCCTAATGACTTAGTGTATGTTGTTTGGATGACCATGAAAACCTACATAATACCTTAAGCACATGTGTATGTGTCTTTTATGTCTAAAAAATGTTCCATTCCATGATATAGTCCTTTGAAAATAATATACATCTGTAACCTTACCAATCTAGGTGACTCAGTCACCCTTTATAGATTTTCTAGACTACTTATTTACTGAGTACTTTCAAAAGCATTTCCAAGAAGTGTTGTGAATAATTCATGATTTGGAAAATGAAACAAGTCTCAAACCACCCCCTCCAATCATTGGCAACATTCCAAACAACTCTGTACCCTATAAACATCATAAAACCCTTTAAAAACATCATTTTCATGAGGTCTATACACCTATCTATATAAATTAGTACCATGGAAGGAATTTTCTTTGAGTGTACTATGTGATCCAAGTTTTTACTATCATTTTAGGGTTTTTTATTTCAAATTATTAAAGTTATCTCTTATCAAGTTTATGCTAGGGTTTAATTAGGGTTTTTGAGGTTTACCATCTTAACAATGGTTCATAAAGTAAAGACCTTAAATCCCAAACTTATGTCCATATATGATAATCCCATATACCCCTATAAAACCCCTAAATTTTTATTGCTCCCATGTATCTTTTACAAAGAGATATGAGTGAAATATGGAAAACTTCAAGCTCTTTGTAAGCATTTTGGACATGGTTAAAATCTTAATTATGATTAATAGAGGTGGGTCCCTTAATCCAAGTCTTTCCTCTATGGATGTTGAGTATAAAGGGGTTCCCAACTCCCCTTAACTTTAATGGGTTTCATTCCTTATATGATGAAGGATTTGAGTGTTTAAAGTGGCCACTTGACATGGTTATTCAAGGTAATGGAGATTGAGGAGGTGCTAAGACTGAGTGAGAACTTTCCTTTACATTAACATAATGAAAACACCTCCTTTATTTTCTATACTATCTTACCACACCTCCTCATGGTCATCAATCTGATATGGATATCTGGATATGCCCTAAGGTGGTGGTGGGGTTTGAGGCCTTAAGATAGGCTCTAGGCCTAATGTCTTAAATTGAGTCTCAAGGGTCTGAATATACTTCAAGTGATTTGATGGTATCAACATCATCATGTCACACTTTTCCCACCTATTCCCAAAATTTTAATTTGGCTCTAGCTTCCCAAGCTCCATCTCAGTCCATTTCTCATGATCTGTAGGTCTACATAATAAGCCATTACCTAGTATGAGTGCTTGATGGTAGGTGCTAGAGACCTTGGTGGTATCATATCTATTTTTATCATGTTTAAAATTCTATGAAATCATGTAATATTATGTTATAGTTTGGTAACATTCCTTGAACTGAGTCTCCTTTCAACTTTATCCTCTGTGTACCCTCATCTCCTTACCTAGTGCTTATAAGTAGACAAGTTTGTGTAACCTTGGTGGCTGAGTTTAGTATCCCTTTTTTCATAAAATAAGACTCTTAACATCATAAATCCATTTTTATGTTTTCCTTTACCTTCCATCATGTTTTTTCAACCCTTACAAAACCCCAAAGCATGCATTTATCTCTAATTTTTTAGTTGTAGACCTGTTTAGGCCTATTTAGCTTAATAAGCTCATTTAGGCCATTAAGATTTAATTTCCACCTAGGGATATGCCAATTAAATGGATATAGTTTTAAAACTTGGAAAAAAAGTAGGATACTTTATTTTCATCTCTAAATTTCATATATATGTAGGGTTCAAACCTGCCTTAGACTTTTTTGAGCATTCTGCCTACAAGTTGCAACTAGGTTTCTTTGAATTATGTCCTTGATAGAATTTTATATTATTATGAAATTAATGAATTCATATGATGATACCTATTTTAAATATACCCTTTGATTCTTCTCCAACCTCACTATCCCCTTAAACATGCAAAGTATCCTTAAAATATAGTCACAGACCTATTTAGTCCTAAAAGGCCATTAGGCTCTTTTCTACTCTAATAAATAAAGACTTATAGTGTAAAACAATATAATATTTATAATAAAAGTTGGAAACCCTATATTCACATCCATACCTCACTTTCTTACATGATTTCCCACTCCTTTACCTTCCTACTAAGGTCCTACCTATAGATAATAGTTAGGTATGCTTGGGACTGTGAGCACAAACCTCCTCTTTCACTTAGTTAACACCTTGAGGTTTTCCTACATAGTGGAGGAATTATGAATAGTTTTTTCCACTGGAATAGAATTTTTAATTCCTTGTCTAACTCATATACCATATAATACTCTTGCATCTCATTCTGCCCTATAGGGGGTAATTTTTGACTTCACTATATGAGAGGATGAGTATTTCCCTGAAGCTTTTTCAATGTTATATTGAGTGATTTATTATGATAGGATTATACTATTATTCTCCATACTTTTTCACCTTATATATCCACCACATAGTTTGTGTTTCCTTTAGTTTTTCCAGTCAGTCCTGTGTGTATCACCTTGACTAACTGTAAGGGGGCTTGTAGGTGTGTATGTAGTATATTAGCCTAAATTTTTTTTGTGATAAATCCATAGAACAAATCTTAGTAACACATATAATATTACATAACACTTTTTGGAGGTATGATCTTGTTGTATATGGTTGTTTGGATTGAGTTTCAGTCACGGATAAAGAAGGTAGGAATGATCAAGCCTAGAATAGGACTACTCAAACCCTCGTCATCACTTGAAATAATAAATTTACCTTCATAATCTCTACCCTTGCCTTCACTATATATGTTCCAATATTAATAATAAGCCATGAATGTAGATTTTTGAAATGGACTATGAGTCTAGAAGTGGAATTTCAACGTAAAGTCTGTGAACCTTGAAATGTTATCAACCTCTTGAGAAAGTACTCTTATCCATTCTATAACACCCAAATGATCTTAACCTTACCATAGGGTATACATACCATATTTTACTCTTCACATAGGCAATCTCATAGTGTAATATTATTGGTATTTCATGAACCTTACAAGGGACATTTTGAACCTCTCAACAAACCTTAATTTTTGCACATGAAACTATAGATAAGGCTAAAGATCCACTAATTGAGTATAGGCCATTATAAAAACTTGAAATCATATAAATTCATATCAAAAATAATACTATTATGACATAAATATTATATTCTCCTGACACCCTACTAGAAACATCATGAAGGATCTCATTATACTTTGGAAAACCTTGTAAACATAGTGTTAAAAACCCTTAGATAGATATATAGACTTGGTTATTTGATTTAGACCATTTAACTACATATAGGGATATGGATAATGACCATTCCTTATGTTTTAGGCTCATTTCATGACTGAATATCCATTATTATAGATATTCAATAGGTTTTTAATAGTTTTGATCCTCCACCAAGGACTTATAACTATTGGAGACCCTAAAGTTTCAAGAAACTTATTGTTGTCAACCTGTAGACTACCTAAACTAAACATTCCCTACCTCTTGGTGGATCACACATGTGAATTAAATCATTAAAATGATGTATAATTTTTTCATACTCTTTATAATCTATTCGATCTTTCATTTCTCACCCATCGTGCTTAAGGAAGGAGAAAGTGAATCAATTTGGTACCCTGCTTTGATGGGGGTAACATAGTGAGTGCCTCACCTTGTTAATGATTTTTATTAAAGTATGGGAAGGAAATATGATAAAAAAAAAACCCTATAATGGAAGATAGATAGGGTCCCCTACTCTACCCATAGTTTTATACCTTCATCTTCTTAATCCTATCCATGTCATTCATAAACTTGAAGGGCTTTACAAAGCTACCAAAAAGATCGATAGAGGAAAGAGGTCATTTTTTGACCTATTTTGACTTAAAACTCCATATAAATCATGGATATGGTCCTGAGAGACATTGGAGTATCTTTACACATTCTTGAGAAAGATCCTTCTTTGACACACTGATATAGACCAACTAAACACCTTTGTTTTCTACCATGAAGACTAACTGATCTACCTAAAAACTGACTGAGATGAAATGTTAGATGTTCTTAAAGACTTTGAAATGATTGTATGGAATTTTAGTGATTTTAAATCACCCTTTTCCTATTTTACACTTGTATTTTTATCATAAAACATCCTTTGGATATTATAAGATGGGTAATAAAGCACCTTGAGAGTGGGATAAAATGTTATAAGGTTGATTCACCATCTTTCTAAGCATGGTAAAGACTAGAGGTGAGAAATTTGACCTTGACATTTCCAACATGACCCCTTAAACTACTTAAACCCCTTTTATCAACTTGATTATGTTATAGAGTGATCATAAGGTGATAAAGTTAAGAATGTCATTTACCTTAATATCATCAAAACAACTTTAATCACTACTAAAAGGGGATTAAAATTACGATGTTGAGGATTTTAAAATACATTTTATAACCATAGATAGGCTCATAGGGCATGACAATATGAATTTATGAATATAATAGGGTTGATCATTTTGACCTAGGGGTCAAAATTAGTCAACAACACATTCGAAGTTATCTCCCAACAAAGGTAAAGTGTGTTGTACACACTCAGGTATACTTTATCATTTAACTCTATAAATTTCATTATTATAGTAAAATGGGGAAATTTTAGATACCAAAATATGGTATTCAATACTTAAAAATGATAAGAATCACAAAAATTTACTACGCATGACTTAATCACCCAAACAAGCTTTAAATTCACAATCCTCTCACACTTTCATGATATTTTATGATTCAACCCATCCATTTTATTTTAAATCACATACAATAACTTCAATTTATTTTTTAAACCTACTAAAATATCCATAAAAAATATCTCCAAAATCTTAGAATAGTCCACCTATACATAGGTTAATTCTATGACCCACTAGTTTTGGTCATTACCACCAATTAGTAACACCATGTGTTGGTCAAAACTATCCTGCTCCAAGAAACAACTATTTTTAAAAATCAAATGAATCCTTAGGTTTTTCCATAATCCTATCATGTTAGTGTCATAGTTAATTATTACAATTGATTCATATAAAAATAAATCAAGGCCTTTTTTCAAATCCATCTAGTATCTATTTGGCACTCATCTGTATAATATTGCACATTGTAAAAATATACCATATTCTTTCCAATTGCATACTATTTACTAGGAGTGGTTATAATCCAAGTTTTAATAACTTAAAACATAAATCAAATCAAACATTATCAAGTACCAAATAAAATCATTAGTTGTATACATATTTAAAAAGGGAATAATAATGCAATCACACTAGGTGGGAAACTACATATGGATTGATTTTCCTTGGACTACTAGTTACATAAGTAGTGGTCAACCACAAAGTGGGGCTGATTAGGGTCAGATAAACCCATTACACTTTCACCATTTTTTTAGGTTTTTATCCCTTGCATGTGTATCTATGGTTTCAAGGTAAAGGAGGTTGATGTTATCAGTATTCAAGATTTTTGAAAATAGAAAGAAATCGTAGACAATTATAGATGACTATAAAATCATTGTGTCACATTTTTGCATTGTTTAGTTATAACCAACAAGTCAATATCAACCAATAATAGTTACCCAATCCTATATAACTGACCCAACTCAGTCAATAGATCAATTACCAAACTGATTGAACCACAATCATGCTTATCTCTAATTTCCACTTACAGAATATAGACATAGTCAAATATTCAACCATAAAATCTAAGTATTTTATCTCTTTATTGCTTCCCATATTTAGCACACACCCTTGTCAAATCATAATTATTAATTTTCAATCATTTAATTTTATATTGTATGCTTGAATTCCAAATCTAATATTCTAAAATCATTTCAAGTTATATCCTAATTATATTAATCTTATTCCATAAATATAAATTAGGGTAAAATAATTGGTATTTATTCTCCTATTTCTAATATTCATCCTCCATTCCATGACATTCTTCCTCCCCTTTTTTAAGTTCATCCTCAACTTGTTAATTTTATTCCTCCCCTATATTTTTTTTTTATATTTTATTGTTTATTTCCATGCTCTTTCTTTTGCTCCATTTTTTTTTCAATATTGAAAACTCACCATTAATTATTTATAAACATTCAAAATACCCTTGTATATTTTATAAGTCATAGTTCTATTCATTTAAAATTCAAATAAATATTATTTTAATTCTACCACATAATTTTGGGTGGGTATTTTTAAAATTTTGATTATGTCTTATGCATATCCTAATGTAATTACATCATGAGTTGCACTAGGAATTGCATCAAAGACTACACCTGTATAAACATCCCTTTCCATCTAATTAAAATTCTTATTAAATAACTTCCAATATTATTTAAAAATTTATTTTCAATAAATAATGAAAAATTAAAAAAATATATAAATAATAAACAAAAAGCATTCCATCTCACTATAATTATTATTAAACAAATAACATAGATATTGAAATATTTTTCTTTAAATAAATGTTGAAAAAAAATGATATATAAACACTTTTACATATTTTTAAGTCTAGTAAAATATATTTTATGGAGTACATGAATTGATTTAACATATAAATTGGAATTAATACATTTAAAATGACTCATAAACAATTGAGTCATGTTGCACATCTTTTTAAAATTTAGTTTAATTAATTTTAGAAAGAAGTGCATGATTTCAATTGATAGATGTATTTGAATGAGCACACTTGACACTAAATATTTAATAAGTTATTCATGTCATATAAATTTTTTAAGTCTCTAGTTCAACTAACTATAGGAAGAAGTAAATGATTTGAAATAATGGATGCATTGGAATAAATGCATTTGACACTAGTCCTTAAAAAATAGAGTCGCAACTAAATATTTTTTAAGTCTAGTTCAATCAATTTCAAGAATAAACATATGAATTGAACTAATGTATGTATTATAAATAACACACTTGAATTTAACCCATAAAAAAATGAGTCATGTTGTAGCACATAATTTTTAAGTCCTATTAAAGTAATTACAGGGTACATGGGTTGAACTGAGGCATGCATTGTAATGAACACACTTGAAACTAACCCTTAAATAATTGAGTAACATTGTATATTATTTAAAAGTCTAAACATATTATTTATTAGGGTGAAGGTGTGATAAAAAAATTTATTGGTTTACCTATATCATTTTTTTTTTTCATCATACATTGTATAGTTGTGGAACTATGTCTATAATGGTTAGTTACATTTATTTAATTCAACCTATTTAATTTGTATCATGTTTTTTTTATATGTATTACATACCCCAAAATTTGAACCAATTTTTTGGTTTTTTATTTGTGTGATATAATAAATATGACATCAAATATGTTGATTACATACATCAACAACATGTTTAACAAACTATCAGATGGAAAACCATTGGTTATGAACTATATGATGTAGATATGAGGGTGATAAAGTGTGTTATTAATTTTGTTGGGAAATGAAAGAAGAAAAAATTTAATGAATTTTAATATCATGCATTGATTATACTTTTGTATCTCATAGCATAATAATATGTCAAAAAAATGAATATTCCCTTGCATAGCCAACTAATTGTAGAATAAATTCATGACTATGGGGTGTTTTTAGTTTAGATATCCTAATTTGGTGCCCTTGTATAGCTAAGTAAAGACACTTCAAAGTGTATTTCAAGTTTTTGAATTAATTTACCTTAAGTTTAGCCACCCAAAGTGTTATTAAAACCAACTTTATCAATGTACAATAGTCAAATATGTAACTGAAGACATGTCAAAATAATTTATAAAGTTCAATATATGAGTTAGTTCTTATAGATGAGAATATGAAGATAAAAACTAGTTAGGAGAACAATGATAATCCTTATTCATGAATATAACTCAATCTTGAGTTTCAATACTAAATGCAAATAAATTCATTTTTATCCCCTTGACTTTGTCTATCAAAAGGGATTATATTTATACATGAATTCAACAACATGAAGTACACAAAATGTCCTAAGAGAAGAACTGAATCAATATAAAGTCTAAAATTGAGCCATATTTACAATTATTACTTAAAGGACTTGAGTTATATGATTATATAATAATTTTTGGTGCCACCATGGGTTTTTTTAATAATTTTTAATCCCATTATAATTTTATTTGAAAATTTGTGGCATGAATCCTACGTAAAAACAAAGATATGCTCCCAAAGTTTTTGGTTCACTTTGAGCCTTCCTTTAACTCTATAAACTCCTTATGTAGTTTTTTAAATGATAATTTTCCATGAATTATCTTCAAGAATGTTCTAAAAGCATTTGTTACATAGATGAGATTAATGGAACTAGTTAGCTAACATGGCTAACATACTAAATATCAAATTCAAATAATGCCTCCTTAATTATGGGATTTTTATCACTAAAATATTTAAGATCTTTTTAAATGAGTAAATTTATTCCCCACTTACCCTCTCTTAGAGGTGTATTTTCTAAATACATTTTTCTAGCTTTGTAAACTCTTGCATTCACCTTTAATTCCCCTTACATAGCTTCTTTCCTTTTGTCAATAAAGGTTGACAAAAACTATAATAAAAAAAAAGAAAAACCTAATATTAATTTGTACTCTTCGTTATTAGGCATGCCATGAGAATTATTTCATACACTTATCCTCTTATATTTAAAAATAAGGAAATACACCTTGCCACTATCACTCAAAAACCTTTTATCTTGAGTAGTACTTACTAAGGAGAACTAACATTTCCATTCATAAGATTCGATAACGTAACCTTTCCAATCCTTGACCAACCTATATTGATTCACCTTTCTGATGAAGATATCATCACACACATATAAGTTATATGATTCTATAACAATTTGTGGTGCCACCATGGATTTATATATTAATATGTATTCCCATTATAAGTTTCTTTGAAAAGGTACCATGAGGCCTCCGTAACAATAAATACTTACTCCCAAAGTGTCTAGATCACTTTGAGCCTTCCTCTAACTCTGTAAACTCCTCATGTAGCTTTTTTTATTATATTTTTTGGTGAGATGTCTTCAAGAATGTGATACAAGAATTTTTTACATGGATGAGAATAATAGAACTATTTAGTTAAAATGGATAGCATACTAAATGTCAAATTCAAATGATGTCTCCCTAATTATGGTAATTTTATCCCTAAAAGCTTTAATAACTTCATAAATGAGGAAGTTTCTTCCCCACTTTCTTACTCTTTGTTCAATGTGTATTTTATAGATACATTTTTATATATTTTTAAACTCTTATGTCCACCTTTCATTACCCTTACATAGCTTATTTATTTTTGTCAAAAAAAGGTGATAAAGATTGGAATAAAAAAGATAACCTAGTCACAAATTATAATATTAGTTAGTAGGCATGCCATGAGAAGTATTGGATACACCTATCCCCTTATCTTTCAAATGAGGAAAGACACCTTGCTACTATTACTCAAAAACATTTTATCTTGAGAAGTAATTATGAAAAAGAACTAAATTTTCCATTCCTAAGATTTCTAACTTTTTAAATTCTTGCATTCACTTTTCATTCCCATTACATGTCTTATTTCCTTTTTCAAAAAAGGATGATGAATATTTTTATATAAAATATAATAAACCTATAATAAATTTAGGATCGTTATTGGCACTTGCATCTCTTATTCCAAATTCTTAGTACTAGATAACAGATTACCTAAAGTTTTTTTCTTAGTTAAAAGGGGACTCAGGAAAGGTGACCCCATCTCTATAGCTATTTATTATATTAGTATAATATCTTGGAAGGAAATTAGTTGATTTTACAATAAATTTGATGTTGAAAGGTCTTTAAATATCCCCTTAGGTAGATCCCCTCACTCACCAACAATTTTTATATGACACTCTAGTCATGGGTGAATCCTATATTGGTGAAACTAAATCCATAAAATCAATTCTCAAAAAATATGAGTTGGTGTTTAGGAAGTCTATTAATTTATCTATAATTCTCTTTTTTTACTCCATACCTCAGCTACATTACAAATTAAGATCTCCATAATTATAGACTATCAAATTCAAGAGTTGCCAACTTTATACTTTAGAATTCCTCTCTATAGATAGAAGTTAGAGGTAGACAGATGGAACACTCTATATGGTAAATTATAAAATAAACTCATAATTTATTAGGGTTGTCTTCTCTCTCAATTAAATAAAGTCCAATTGGTCAAAATTTATCTTCAAAGTATGTTCATTTATCAGATTTCCATTTTTATCATACCCTCAAAGATAGTAAATATAATAGAGTAGATATAAATAAGGTTATTATGTTTGGGTAATGAATATACCAATTAGTTTCCTTTGGTTGCTTATAACAAGGTGTGTAGACCAAAATATTAGGGGGGACTAGGTTTAAGGAGGATTAGATGCATGAACTGGGGCTCTTATTTCTAAACAGGGTTGGAAGATTATGAAGGAAGAGTCTATCTAAAAAAAAATCTAAGGGTCAAATACCTTGCTGGGAGTGAAGAAGATAGTCTTCTGATGGAGGAAATCCTAACCTAAGGATTTTTTTTTGAATTGGGTTATGAAATGTAGAGGCTTACTTTGAAAGGGCAGTAAATGGATTGTTAGAAATGGCATAAAGGTCAATTTATGGGATGATCCATGGTTTTTTAACTTCCACTTAATATATATAGATCATTAGATAGATATCAATGGCTATTTCATTTCCTCCATAGATTCAAAAGTATGTGACTATTTTTTGGGTGAATATTTTATTGGCCAGCTAACTGGTGACCAAAATAGTTCCTATCACCAAAACATAGGGAGATGGGTCATCGTGGTGTGCAGGTTTACTAAATCAATAGGGGACAAACCTCTCCTCTCATCAAGGGGAGGTTCCCTATTAAATATGCAGAGGCTATATACTATAAATATATGCAGAAAGTAAGACATAGGGGTGGGATAAACCATCCATCTCTCTTTTTTTAGAGATGATGCTAACAAATAGAGGAGAAATACTAGATGATTGGTGATGGCACTTCTCTTCTTTCAGAAATAACATTCAGCCAAGAGCCAGATCCCTTCTTGGATAGTAGAAATCTTGGTGAAGTGACAGAAGGCACTTCTCTTCTTTTAGAAGTGTTTGTTCTTATAGGCAACATGAATCTTTTTGGTAATAGGTGATAAAAGGGCACAATAACTAGCAGTATGAAATAGAACACAAATTTTCCACCTCAATTACCCAAGAGTGAGATACAAAGAACAATGGGGGCACAAAGTCATCCCAAGGTCCTTTACATAGAAACAAAAAATAAACACACACTGAAGATAACTATGATAGTGCAAAGTCTAAAAGTAGTTGGCTTCAGGACACCTTCCTTATCACCTCCACTAGTTCTGCTTATTAAATCAAATAAATAAGAATGCTTTTAGAAGATAGACATAAGAACAATCTCCTAAAGTAGTACAAGCTATAACAACACAAAGTCTACAAGTAACTTGCTTTCTCATTCAATCAAAGAAATATGAACCACAATCTGAGCTCAAAGTCTCAATAATGCCTTTCAATTTGGGTAGAGTTTCACTTCTAGTAAGGGGAAGATCTCCCTTGTAACAATGAAAGAGTTTACATTATATACAGGCTAGAAGAGACTTGGCACTTTATCCCATGGAGTGGCCTATGCTGCACAATCAGTGCCTTGGCTGCATTTTTTATTCTATCAGGAAGGGCCATGCTGGAGTAGGGTGGCTACCTTAACTATGGCATGTTGGTTCATCTTCCTTGTCTTCTCCTAAGTCTGAATCACTCATTCCATCACTTTCTAGCTATGAAAATGTCTATTCTATCTTTAATTCAAAGGGGATAAATAGGATAAACTTTTAATGTTTACAGGCCCCAAATATCTACCTAGCAAACTGCTTCACCTACTGGAATTAACTCCTGCTGAGTTTCCCTCTTTGACTCTTCCTTATCTTGGTCCTAGCCTTAGGGTCTTTGAATGCATCAGGTCTATGTTATAAGCCTACAAGGATCAATTTGACACTTCACTACAATAATTTTGATGTCCACATGTCTCTCTTCTTTTGAAGGTTAATAGCTAGCCATTCACCCCAATTTTGACATTTATGAGCCTGTCATTTTCCTATGACATGGGTGAGGACACGTGGTGGCATCCATAGCTTTGAAATAAGATTTTAGGAATAGGCCTTGAGACTTGTTAGAGGCTAGAGGCATGAACGTAGACACATGGCAATTTTTGTTGCACTGGGATGGGACACATGGCCCGTTCCACTCTATGAAGCTTCATTTGAAACTATGTCTTGGCACATGACACTTGGAAACTTCCACTACACTTTTAAGGCTCGACCCTTCCTGAAGGGAACTTTCCCTTTGAGATCTCAAATAGGGTCCATTTTATGTGTCAAGTGTCCCTCTGTAAGGGTCTTTATCCTTCTGGATCCTCCTGATGGCCTTCAGGCTTTTCATCTTCGATGGGCCTATTGTTCCATGTATTTCCTTCAGATAAATTGTTTGAAGGAATTCCTTCATTTTATTTAGACAAAAAGTCTGAATAAATTCCTTTCTTTAGCTCTGTGCCTCCCATAAGGGCATCCCTCTTTGACACATGGCAATATCCATCACTTCTTGCTAAGGACATGTGGAGTCTTAGACTGCATCGTGTTAAAACCCTCTATCATCGACACTTGGCACTTTCTAATATTGGGATTTTGTAGCAGACACTTGGGGCTCACTCAAGTTCTTTTAGATGATGATACTTGTTGGCCTCCACTAATCTTTGCATGGGACATGTTACATCATCCACCAATTCTGAAAAACAAAGTGTAATAGGGCCCAACCGATGACACTTGGCAGCATCCACCTGACTCTTTCTTTTGCGTGCACTTCTTTTCTTAATAGAGGTGGCATTTGAACCTTTAAACCTATGAACTTGATGAACTTATGAAGTGGTTTAAGGTTCAATGGTTTGGTCAGTTCGTTCCTTTGAGTCACTTTGACATCTTTAAACTAAGTGCATTAAACCATTTGGGGCTTGAACCCGTTGAACCGTTGAACCAAAATGGTTCAAGGTTCAACGGTTCAAGCCTTTAAAACTCATTAGATGCTTGGAGCTATAAAAATTTGAAATGGTTAAACTTTGAACCTCTACCAAAGTGCTTAGCTCTTGTTGACTATGTTGAACCCTTGAACCCATTGAACCCATTGAATCGAAAAGGTTCAAGGTTTAATGGTTCAATGGTTCAATCCTTATTTTTATGCTTGATAATAGACCCTTTGAACTGGTTGAACTTGCTAATCCTTTTACCAAAAAGTTGAGAAAATGATGAAATTGAATGTTTAAAACAATTTTTTAGAAAGGGGAGGGACAATTTTGGCCATGCAGGACCAAAATAGTCATCTATTGTCTAAAAAATGAGGAGTCATTTTTTAGGGACAATAGCTGGCTCTAGTTGGGGAACTTCCTTTAGTTGGAAACTTGAAATAGCTGAGGGAAGTAGAAACTAGAATCTCTGGTGCCTTGAAGTATGTCATTGGGATATGGAGTCATGCCACCCAAAAAGAAAGGCTCCAAAAGAAACAAACAAACAACACAAAGCAAAAACAAAAACTATACAAATATACATATGTATAGGTGAACTTATCTGATACTTCAAGAATTGAAGTACTTCAGACACTGCTCATCATGGGACAAAGAAAAGGGGATGCCATCTTGATAAACTAGTAGGAAAACATTATCCCAAAAAATGGTGATGGGCAAATGGAACTCTCCACCAGGAAACCAATTTTATACGTCTTCCTCTTGACTCTTTCTTCTTCTTTCCCCATGGTAGGATGTGGTCTTCAAGATGAAAACCAAAACTCCTTGATCTCTTGGTGAAGAGTTCCTTTTTCTGACTTTGGAGTATAGTAGTATGGTCCACCACCATAGCTTATTGTTCTACTGATTCAGTCCAGCACATGCTTTGATTTTCAGCCTCAAACTCCTGACAAACCATCAGCTCATCATCTCCTTTAGTGTGAAGGAGTTCAATCTCTTCATCCTAAGCAATTTTCAATCTAAGTAATAGAGATCTACATCTAGCTATGGAAGAAATGCTACCATCAGATTCCAAGATCCAAGCATCATCAAAAGCTGATCTTCTATCAGATTTATCTTCAATGGAGATGGAAGATCCTTCTTGATTTGTACTGTGCCCTACTAATTCTTCTGATGCCTTATTTGGATCAAATCTTGGATTTCCAACTATAGGACTTTCATTAGCTGAGACATGAGCATACTCTATGGTCAAGAAGTAATTACCCCTACCTAATGGCTCAAATAGAATTTGAGTTGTAGGGGCCAACATTTGGGTGACCATAAATTTTGCCTCTGACAGGTCCATACTGAGTTCTCCACCAATGTTTAATTACTCAAGATAGGCTTGCAGGGATTCAAACTCAGTCATTTGAATTTTGGATTTCTTGACATGATCAATCATGTTAAATTATTGAGATGGACTTGGAAGAGAGGATGGGAGTTCATCCTTTTGGTTTTTGGGAGGGGGAGGACTAGTTTGCAAAGTTGAAGTAGAAGGTGCAGAGATGTTTGATGTACTAACCTTCTTGGAAATCACTGGGTCCTTTGAATAGAAGTAGCGTGGTTCCCCACTTAGCAATTGGAATTGTATGCTAAGTTCATTCCTCTATTCTTTCTTTATCAGCTCGTTAGGCTGATTGATTCTCGAACCAGGTGAATATTGTGTATGATCCTTCAATTACTTCACCTTCACTTCTGGGTTCATCTTGGTAAATCAAGAAACTGATGTGGGAGTCACCAGCTGATTCTTCTTGATCCTCCATGAAGAGACCATCATCATTTTCTTGCTCAAACTTAGGTTGGAAATAGGAAACATGTTCTATTTCTAGATATCTAACTACTGAGTTGGTTGGAGGTGCTTCAAGGGCAAGGTTCCTCTATGGGGGAGGAAGACGATTTGGTTGCCCTTGACTTCTAGCAATGTTGCCTTGATATGGCTGATTCTAAAATGCCCTCTTTGTCATATCCCAATTAGGAAGAGCAAACATACTTTGGTCCATTTTCCTTTTCAAGGCTAGCAATTCATTTTCTAGCTTTTGTACCATTGGGTCAATGGTGGCTGTGGGTGAGTATTCAAAAGATGAAAAGGGTTTGCCTTTGTTAGGATCTCTCCTTATCTTTCCTACCAAGATAAGGTCATCTTCTAGCTCAGTATCCAAGTTTTGAGCAACAACAAGGTCTATGTGTCTAGCCCATCTCATCAAGAAACTCACTTCAGGTAACTGTGAGTTGATGAATCATTTGAGGTTTTGAGGTGTCAACTGGGTGACCATGGGAATCTTGTGCCTCAGCTTGTCGAACCTGGCAATGAAGTCCCTCATAGGCTCATGGGGCTCCTTCTTCATCTATGTGAGCTAGGCCAGCAAGGCATGTGCATCTTCTATGGGCTTGAACCTTTCTTTAAACTTGGCTTTAAGTGTGTCCCAATCAGTCACTGATCCATCTTATAGATGGTAGAACTAGTCTGCAGTAGCACCTTGTAGGGTCTCCATAAAAAGCCTTACTACCATATCTTCAAATTCCACCCCTATCACACCACAAGCTATGCTGAAGGCTGCAATGTGTTCATCAGAGTGAACTCTCCCATCTCTAAAGAATTTGGGGAAGTTATTTCTTGAGCTGCATGGAAGTTCATGCAGAGGTGGAGTCAAGTTGAGTGGGCCAAATGAGTTACCCCAGGGGCCTTGAATTGCCATGATTTAATTATCAAAAATAGGGATAACAAATTTGGGTGGAGTGACCATTTTGTAGAACAAAAATGGAAAAGGATTGGCCCTGCTTTAGCTTGAGGCTTGAGGCTTCAAACTATGCACTCTTTCCCAGCATCTCTAGTTTTATAGACCAGATAAAATAATGAAAATGGAGACAGATGGAAAGGCTATAATGATAATGGGTAAGACATGGAATGGAGTCACCAGAGTCTATAATGGATAAGGCTTATAATGATTATGAGTAAGACACAGGTGATGTTTCAATCTAAAACTTGAGGTTCCAAATTGCATAAAATTACTATGTCCCCAACAGAGTCACCAAAAATTGTTGGGTGAATATTTTGTCTTCCAGCTAACTGGTGACCAAAATAGTTCTTATCACCATAGCATAGGGATATGGGTCATCCTAGTGTGCAAGTTTACTACATCAACAGGGGACAAATCTCTCCTCTCATCAAGGGGAGGTTCCTTATTAAATATGTGGAGGCTAAATACTATAAATATATGTAGAAAGTAAGACACAGGGGTGGGATAAACCATCCATCTCTCTTTTTTTAGAGATGATGCTAACAAAAAGAGGAGAAATATTGGATGATTGGTGATGTCACTTCTCTTCTTTCAGAAGTAACATTTAGCCAAGATCTAGATCCCTTCTTGGATAGTAGAAATCTTAGTGAAGCAACAAAATGCACTTCTCTACTTTTAGAAGTGCTTATTCTAGTAGGTAATAGGAATATTTTTGTTAACAGGTGACAAAAGGGCACAGTAACCAATAGTATGAAATATAACACAAATTTTCTACCTCAACTACCCAAGAGTGAGATATGAAGAACAATGGGGGCACAAAGTCATCCCAAGGTCCTTTACATAGAAATAGAAAATAAACACACACTAAAGACAACTATGACAGCACAAAGTCTGAAAGTAGCTGGCTTCAAGACACCCTCCCTATCACCTCCACTAGTTCTGATTGTTAATTAAAATAAATAAGAATGATTTTAGAAGATAGACATAAGAACAATCTCTGAAAGTAGCACAAGCTATAACAGCATAAATTCTGCAAGTAACTTGCTTTCTCATTCAATCAAAGAAAAATGATCCACAATCCGAGCTCAAAGTCTTAGTAATGCCTTTCAATTTGGGTAGAGTTTCACTTCTGGTAAGTGGAAGATCTCCCTTGTAACAATGAAAGAGTTTAAATTATATAGAGGCTAGGAGACACTTGGCACTTTGTCCCATGGAGTGACCTATGCTGTGCAATCAATGCCTTGGCTGCATTTTTGATTCTGTCAGGAAGTGCCATGCTAGAGTAGGGTGGCTGCCTTAACTGTGGCATGTTGGTTCATCTTCCTTGTCTTCTCCTTAGTTTGAATCACTCATTCCATCACTTTCTAGCTATGTAAATGTCTATTCTACCTTTAATTCTAAGGGGATAAATAGGTTGCACTTTCAATGTTTGCAAGCCTCAAATATCTACCCGATGAACTACTTCACCTGCTAGAATTAATTCCCACTGAGTTTCCCTCTTTGACTCTTCCTTCTCTTGGTCCTAGCCTTAGGGTCTTTGAATGCATTGAGTCCATGTTCTAAGCATGTAAAGATCAATTAGATGCTTCACTATAGTAATTTTGAAATCTACGGGTCTCTCTTCCTTTGAAGGTTAACAGCTAGCCATTCACCCCAATTTTGACATTTGTGGGCCTGTCATTTTGTTGTGACATGGGTGAGGACATGTGGTGGCATCCATAGCTTTGAAATAAGCTTTTGGGAATAGGCCTTGACACTTTTTAGAGGCTAGAGGTGTGGACGCAGAAACGTGGTAGTTTCCACTACACTAGGATGGGACACATGGTGCATTTCACTCTATGAAGCTTCATTTGAAACTGTGTCTTGGTGCATGACACTTGGTAGCTTCTACTACAATTTTGAGGCTTGACCCTTCTTGAAGGGAAATTTCCCTTCGAGATCTCAAATAGGGTCCATTTTATGTGTCAAATGTCCCTCTGTAAGGGTCTCTATCCTTCTGGATCCTCCTGGTGGCCTTCAGGCTTTTCATCTTCGGTGGGCCTATTATTCCATGTATTTCCTTTAGATAAATTGTCTGATGGAATTCCTTCATTTTCTTTGGACAAAAATTTTGAAGAAATTCCTTTGGACAAAAAGTCTAAAGAAATTCCTTTATTTATCTCTATGCCTCTTGCAAGGGCATCCCTCTTTGACACGTGGCAGTATCTGTCACTTCTTGCCAAGGACACGTGGAGTCTTCTACTGTATCATGTTGAAACCATCCACCATCGACACCTAGCGCTTTCTGCTATTAGGATTTTGTAGCATCATAGAAATGCTTGGGGCTCACTCAGGTTCTTTTGAATGATGACACTTGTTAGCCTCCACTGATCTTTGCACAAGACACGTGGCATCATCTACCAATTCTTAGAAACAAAGTGCAATGGGGCCCGGCCGATGACACTTGGTAGCATCCACCTGACTCTTTCTTTTGTGTGTGCTTCTTTTCTTAATGGAGGTGGCCTTTGAACCTTTGAACCCATGAACTCGATGAACTTATGAAGTGGTTCAAGGTTCAACGGTTTGGTCAGTTCATTCCTTTGAGTCACTTTGGCATCTTTGAACCAAGTGCATTGAAAAATTTGGGGATTGAACCCATTAAACCATTGAACCAAAATGGTTCAAGTTTTAATGGTTTAAGCCTTTGAAACTCATTAGATGCTCGAAGCTATAGAACTTTGAAACAGTTGAACTTTAAACCTATACTAAAGTACTTAGCTCTTGTTGATGACATTAAACACTTAAACCCATTGAACCCATTGAACCTAAAAGGTTCAAGGTTCAATGGTTAAATCCTTGTTTTGATGCTTGCTGATAGACCCTTTGAACTGGTTGAACTTGCTAATCCTTTTACCAAAAAGTTGAGAAAATGACAAAATTGAATGTTCAAAATAAAATTTTGGAAAGGGGAGGGACAATTTTGGCCATGTAGGACCAAAATAGTCATCTATTGTCTAAAAAATGAGGAGTCATTTTTTAGGGACAACACTATTAACCCACACTAAGGATGGACTGGTCTAGAAAGATCTAGAGTGGAATCTGCTTTAGGTATTTAGATCTAAGACCTAGTTAGCCTCAATTAGAAACTCAAATAAATTCACATCTACATTTACCCCAAATAAGAATTATCATATTACATAAATATTATAATGGTGAATAATCAGTTATATCATGACACATCCTCAACCTAAGTTTAGGGGAGATGAAACCAAGGGGCTCAAACTTTAAAATAAATGATTAATACCTAAAGTCAACATATTATTTTAGTTGGCCAACCAAAGCAAGATATTAAAAATTAATAATATCAATAAAAGAGGGTTATAAATCCCTAATAAATTTTGTATTTGTAAAAATGAAGAATAAATGGTCAATCATTTATTATTGGAATGTTATTATGGGGCCAATATTTTTAACTTTTTTACAAAAAAATTTAATTTGGCCTAGGTTTTCCCCAACTCAATTTGGAATCTTATTTTGTAATGGAATCCTCCTTGAAACTTCTAATTCTAAAATTATTATGGAGGCTCACATTACATCATTTTTTTGGCATATTTGGAAAAATAAAAATGATTGTATTTCTAGAAACAAAGGTGGTAATATCAATTTGGTGAAGCTTAGAATCTAAGGGGTCATTATGAAAAATTGGTTAGATTTTTCCTATAAAAATAAGGCAGTTATGAGGGAGGTTGTCTAGCACATTATTACACTATGGAACCTTGACCTCCCTATTTCTTAGTATTTTCCCATTATCAAAAAGGACATGAGCCTTGTCAAGTGGTCTAAACCCCCAAAGGGTTGGTACAATCTCAATTTTGATGGAGAGGTTAAGGGGAACCTAAGACCTATTGTAGGGGAGTGGATATTAAATAATAAGATGGATATATTATGGCTAAATTTGTGGGTGGTATGAGTTCCTAGGTAGACCATGTGGCTAAAGCTAGAGTAGTGTTTTGGGGAATCTAATTCAATGTAAAAATTGATCATTAAAGGTGACATGTTGAACATTGTCAAATGTCTTCTTGGGTAGTTAACCCCTACTTGGACCATCCTTAATGAAATTAAATATGATAGAATCCTTATTAATTAATTTCATTAAGTTAAAATTTGACATGATTATAGGGAAAGTAATGGATGTGTTAACCTTATGGCCAACTTGGGAGTAGAGGAAATCCTATTCAAAATATGGAGATCTATGAAAAATATTCTATCACAACTTATTCCTAATTTGGAGGTTGATGCCAATCATGATGGATGTTAATTTTCCCATCATTTAAATTATGATTATTTTAATCCCAAATATATGGGATTATTTTAATGATAACCACACTGATTTCTAAATTAGGTCCATCATTAGTTTAAGTGGGAAGAGGGATAAATTTATTAGGAGGCACAAGATATTCATTTACATGCATGAGAAGAGTCATCATAATTTCACTCCAAACTTAACTCAATGCATCAAAATTGAATTGGTCAAAAAAAAAATATCTTATAGGGATAAGAACGTGGGTGGTAAACCAAATAGAACTAAGACTATCTCCTATGTGGATGTCAAAAAAAACCTAATATGTAAAATCTTGTGTTGAGGTGGTATCACCATCTACATCAAGTGCATTATTGGCCATGATCCAAATATTTCTATCTTCTTTGCTAAATATTATAATAATAGGGTGTTCTACATGAGAGGTGTATAAATACATGTTTCAAAGGAGAGTATTGCATATATCACTAGCATGTCCCCAAAAGGTATTGAGGTCTACAAGGATAAATGTCACAAGGTAGAATTGATTAAAACTTTATTCAAAGATGATGTTTTAGCTAAGAAAGTGAAAAAGGTATTTTTTATAATAAATATCTCATACCCATGGCTAAACATATGTATTTAAATCATGAGATATTTGACATTATAAAGGAAAAAAGTATGGTGTATTCTCATCATTTTCTATTGCTCAACCATTTTAAAAACTATTTCATTCTCATCCTACCATTTTTTAGTTAATATCTCTAGAATATACAATGGAGGCTTACCAAGGTGACACCTCTAATGTCATTAGTCACCAAGCCCTCATGTTTTTGGTTAAGGGATCTAAGCCTATGATTGATAATTAAGTGGAGATTGAGAAGGATGGGGGTCCCAAGGGCTTAGAGAAGGATTAGTTATCCAGTACTGAGGAGATCTCCAAAAAATATTTTGAAGATTCTAAGAAAATGATAGCACAAATTATAAGGAATAGGAAGATTAAGGACTCAAATAATGTCAAAAGGAAGCTTATTACTTCATATGATGAAGAGGATCCTAACTTGACCAATTTGGAAGAATAATCTCTCTTGAATATTTATAGTGAGGCCCTAGACTTAATACGAGAGGATGGTGATGATTCAAATTTGAATGATCTTTAGATGCTTGAATAAAGGAAAGGGGAAGTGTAAGGGTAAAATCTTTAAAGAGAGGAAAGGGTTAGATATAACCTCAAACAAAGGTTTAGAGTCATTTAAGGGGAGACTAAAAAATGAGGTGAAAGACTTGAGAGAAATTATAAAATACATCAAAACCATAGATAAGTCATCTCAACAAGGGTTGATATGGGCAGCAAGGGTGGAGAAGGTTTGAAATTTTTTTTTGTATGCTCAATCTGGAGCTTGAAAGGGCACTCAAATAGGATCATAAGGATTACAATGATTATATAATTCCAACCCAAGTTTATGTACTGAATCTATTTTTATCAAAATTTCGTGAGATCAAGAGTTAAAAAGAGCATCTACCTTTGTATTCTTAGCATGAACTTTTATATGAAAATTTTTAGAATTTTTACCCTTTTTTTAGCACCAATTTAAACCAAAAATACCTTCTCCTAAATGGAAGTAAAAAATAAAAAAAATCATCCAAATCAAAATTGCACCCAGATTTGTTTCCCTAAAAATATGTCATGTCTTTCTTCTTCCTCTTTTTATTCAAAAGATATTTATTGAGATGTAACTTCCAAAAGTCTCATATGTATGACCATCGACATCATAGTTCCCACATTAATTTCTACATTCCTTATTAGCAACATATTTAGCATTTAATTAACCTTTCTTCATAGAAACATTTGGAAAGGAAGACAAACCCTCATCTTTGTCCATGTCAACATAATGAGCTTCAGAATAACCCTCATCTATATATTTGGGATTGGAAAGTAGAACATGTTCCATAAAATAACTATATAATCCACAAATGTACCTCATCAAGATGTACCAATCAAATATCTTCCCCTATTTGTACCACCATCTTTTGAAGCTCACTAGTATACTCTTGTACACTTTTTTATTTGTTGCTACCTCAAATATTTACATACAATAAACCATTCCTCTTCATATAAAATGGGATGGAATTTTTTCTTTCCCAAAAATTTAAGCTCATTTAATTTACTAATGGATGGAAGATTCTTCAAAACCAAGGAATGGACATAAATTTCAAATAAAGTTAAATCATGATTAGTTAATTTTAAACTTGTAAAATAAATATGCCTACTCTCATTAATTTGATGTAAATTGAATTATACCTCAAGTTGAGATATCTAATAGTATAGCTTCTCCATAATCATTTATCCTTTGTATATTTAATTTCAATATTTTATTCAACTTTTAATGGATGTGGAGCTTGGATGGTATGGGGCTTCTTATTTACCATAATGGGTCATGCCTCTAATTTATTTATTCTACTTTCTTATGGAAATATATTGTTATAAAGGAACCAAGTTATCTTCCCCACTAGTACTTTATACTTGAGTAACAATCATAAACCTATAAAGTATTTACACAAAACAAACCATATAATGGAACATGAACCAACTTCAATACCAATCTGATATGTAACTTTTATATATATATATATATATATATATATATTTATATATATATATATATATATATGTATATATATATATATGTATATATTTATATATGTATATATATATGTATGTATATATATATGTATGTATATATATATATATGTATATATATATATATATATGTATATATATATGTATGTATATATATACTACACACACACACACACACACACACACACACACACACACACACACACACACACACACACACACACACACACACACACACACACACACATATATATATACATATATATATACACACACATAACACACACATATCTTCCATTTTAAGATTCACCAACACAAATCCTCTAATATCATAACATATACATGATTTTTTATGTATTTTTATGAATTAATTCACTTTATAAACAAATATATAATATGTTATAAATGAAATATTTAATAAATAAAGTGAAAATAAGAATAATGAAATAAAGTAAAATACATAATAGTTAGCCTAATAGAACCCAATTTTGGAAAACTCTAGAAGAGTGAGGTGCTTATTCCTCCCCCTTACACTAAGTAATTATAAAGTATAGGCTTACTTTCATCAAAGGGACTTCATAGACATATATTTAATTTAAATCTTCACAAATTCTACATTATGCTTTGGATTCTTACAACACTTATCACACAACTACAACACCTAACAATAGAAACCAGCTAGGATAATAATGAGAAAATATACTTCATTAATGAATTAAACTCACTCTTGTGACTTTATTTATACATAAACTCAATAATAGGTGGTAAAAAACATCCCAAGAGAATAATTTAACTGATATATATTTCAAAATTCATATCCACATTTACATTTATTACTCAAAGGACTCAGGTTGTGTAATTATTTCACAAACCACAATGCCATTATAGGTTTATCTAATAATTCATAACACTACCATGGGTTTCCTTGAAAACCCATGGCATGATGTTTGCATAAAAAAAAAAAATACTCTTAATGTGTCTAGATCACTTTGAACTTTCCTTTTACTCTATAAACTCTTCAAGTACTTTCTTTAATGATATTTTTTTGAAATTATCTTCAAGAAGTGTGATACAATAATTTGTTCCATATATGCAAATAATGGATATATTTATCTAATATGGATAACATAATAGATCCAAAATTTGGATTGGTATGTCTATGTTCTATTTTCAAAACAACTATTATTTCACTAATACAAAAGCCCACAATCATCAACATAGTGAGAACCCATAAATAAATATCATTACATCACAATATCTACAATTTTATTTTTGATTGATATTTGGAAAAAAAAAGGGAAAGTTTATCATCATCACCATCATCATCTACATCAAATGTTCTAATATCACCATCCTAATTGGGTAAAAATAAGGATCCAATGTAGTATTATCATTATCTTCTTCATCATCCTCTTCTAAATTTCCATCACATTTATCCTCATCCTCATATATATTTAGGGATTTAGCATCATCTTCACTTACAATAAATTTTTAACCATTTTTTTCACCTTCCCCCTCTTGGCCTTCATCACTCATGTATTACCACCTCTTAATTAAGACTTTCATGGTCTACATAAAAAACACCTTCTTATTCAATTTCATCATCTTCATGATCATCTTCATTAGATTTTATAGGATGGTCATTCATTCCCCATGAATATTGAGTATCATAGACATTACATGCCCCAGGATGACAAGACATTACCCACTTCCATTTGTGCATATCCTCTACATCTTCAAAAAAAATCCACTATGAGAAATAATGTGTGAATTGAGTATATGTATGTGGACTTGATACAAAAAATATAAAAATATTTTCTTAATATATTTTTTAAAATACCAATTAAATTTGTGAACAATGTTGAGGCAACGCATAGGGATTCATTATTTTTGGTATCTTTCAAGTGTTTTCTATGGCATACAAAACACCATCTTTACATATTTTCACACATATATTTCCCTCAAAATCCTCATATCAACTATATTTTAAAAACACAAATTTGAGACTTAATACAATTCAATTCAATTATTTCTTGGATCAAACCAACATAATAAAATTTTACCTCAGTTAATTTTTTGTATTTGGAGCTAGCATAAGTATCCTAGTTAAACCTAACATCAACTTGATAACTTTAATCAACTCTCTTATTTTACACACTTTCTATACAAAATTATTTTCCATCAACCCACATCCTATTGTATGTCCTAACCTAATAATATAGTGAAAATACAATAAGATGAGAGTTATAATATTTTTTTTGGAAAAAAATAATTATAAATTTATCACAAAGGATACTTACAAATTCCTTATATCCTTATACAATGTCCATGTATTATTTATCTACATTAGTAGGGTCACCATTCTCCTTTATATCTTTAAGATATCATATAAAAAATTAATTGTGCATTTTAGGGGAAAATTTTAATTTCTCAAAGTCTTAGGTAAATTTTCTTTGTGCCCATTAATTCTCTTGGATTCATACCTTTACTCCATTATATGATTTTTTCACTTCATATGTTTTAATCCACTTGATTATTGATTCTATATTATGGGGAATAAAGTGGATCATTGTTATTTGATCATCAACCAACACATAAGACATAAAAACTTATTTTTATGGGTAAAATAACTTTATATTCATATATTAGACAATAATTTTAATGACAAATGATGTATGCACATACCAAATTTATTACTTACACCCTTCCAAATAATAGTAATCTAAAATTCTCAGATTCACGATCTTATTCCCATATTCATGGCACACTAATGGATTTGTATTTCTTCGATATGTATTTAGTAATAAATAATAAGGTTTGATGAATGACATACCCATCAAACATTTAAACATATGGATATATGAATCTCTTAACACCCCCCTTCAATTTTTTCATGTACCTCTATAGGAAAAACACATAACTTCTCTGACTAGCTCTACATGATTCATTAAATGGATTAGAATAGTCCATTGGAGAGTTCCTTTTCAAAAAGGAAAATAGTTTAAATGATTCTCTTTTTCCACATATTAATATTTTATTCATGTATCTACACTAATGAGATCCACTTGTTGAAAAATAAAAGATTATTTAAAATTAAATGTTAGTAATTTCAATAAAAACTAGTGTATAAGTTTAATGATTTGGAAATACCTTGAAAAACATGATAATTGATAGATATATTTGCATAATTATTTGGTGATAAAATTTCCCCCCTTAAAGCAACCAAGAAAACATGTGAAATAGATAAAATCATGTCAGTATTTAATTATTTATTTAAACAAAATTCATAACCTACCATCAAAATCAAATGCCAACATCCATAATTTTAACATGTTCCAATTATGAGTTTTGAGGCCCATGATATTTCAATCAATTGTGAATTCCTTTATAATATAAGACACTTTATTTTTTGGTGTATCTATTGTCCTCATCACACATATTTATAATTATTGGCTATAGATCATACACACCACGATTTTTCATAACCCATATAATAATTTATAGCTCTATGCATTTAATACTTCACATTTTTGTTTAAAAATTTGACATCCGTCCTTGTATCTAATTTTTCTTTTTCTTTTAAATGTATGTGCTTCTGAAAATATTCAACACATTTTTTCAATCTATGCATTGGGTCAATAATGTGTGTGAGGAGATATTTTATAATATGGAAGATTAGGAAATATGGGCAATCCCTTCATCCCATTTAACATTATTAAATTCACTTCATCATATGCTTATTTATGCACTTATTCATAAATCATAATACCAGTCACTTGGTGAAAACATATTTAGAGGATCCCTTATTTCTATTTTGCTATCAATTTTATATTATTTAAATCTCTAAATGGGTGGGACATCAAAAGGAATCTCTTATGCCCTTCATAAATAAATTTATTTATGTATTTTGAATATTTATAGGTCAATTGATAACCTCACCTTGGACATGAAAAAACTCCATTTATGTAGAGGCCTACAAAAATACATAGCTTACAAAGGCTCTACTACTAGTCTTGAGACATGAAAAATGTGTACACCAATATAAATCAACCAAAAATATTATATAAGTGGTTTAAGATAAACATCCATATTTTACATTTGATTATTATTTATAAAAATAAATTAAATGATGAGGTGTTATTTTTGTATTGTTAACCATGGAGGAATAGTGTAGTTAACAAGAAAAAAACTATGTTTAGCTCGAGATTGATAGTAGATGATTTTATATGAAATTTTGGAGGAAACACTCTCTCAATATGCTTAATTTATTTATAATTGGTTAGTACACACATTAAACCATTTTATTTTCTTCTAATATCATAATTCCCACTCATTAACTTTGGCATGTCTTTGCATTGATATATACTCTTCAATGTGTCTATAACTAAAACATATTACAATATTTTTTGTTAAATTGTTGGGCCATTCACAACTTCCCAATAATGCACCTCCCCATAAATATGACATGTATTTTCATGTTCATAGTATCTCCTATATATAATACAATCATTAATACAAGTATCATATTTGTTGTATCCAAAACCTAAGACTAAAGAAAAAATTGTGCATCTCTTTATGTAATTGGAAGCATGTTGCCTTTTGGTAGCAATTCATCTTTTGATAACATCAATAATGTGGTAGCACTTGTTTCATTCCATCCATAATTTGATTTCAATTTATTAATGTTAAATTATCATGCACTAAATATGGCTTACATTCTCCCAAATGAAACAATGGATTTCTAGAATTTGCTTTTAGGGCCTCATAAGGTATGTCATTGAACTCATGTTCATCTATCATAGCACCTTCTCCTTCAATATAATTTTCCATATTTCCCATGTCTATCACTAAATTAGTGTAATTTATTTCAATATATATCATTTAATATTATTGCGAAATAATCTATCAACATGTCATCCATGTGACCTTATACATTTTATCCTAACTATATAGGGTGGATTAAAATAGGACATAAATAAGGAGTACCCTAAGTAAATGCCTTATATTTATTCCACCAAACCCTAACATATAATTTCATATGTTTATCTCTATAAATTATATTGATACTCTTAGGGTGAAATGGGTTAGTATAGTGAACATGATGTACCCCATGTGAAACACTTTCAACATTTTCAACAACCTAAAAAATGGCATACCCACAGATTCAATGTTTTTCATTTTCACATATATTTACTCAAACATGACAATAGATATATTGTATTGTGAATAATTACCTCATCAATCCATTGTATCAAATGAATTTCATCAACTCCATTGGTATCATTTTTCCTTATGGGCATAGTACCCTCTCTTTTTTTAACCCTTATCCACTCATCCCTTTATGGTTGCAACTACTTGAACTTTCACATTGAAATTATAATGAGTGTGACTATATAAGAATATATTAGTGTAAGAATTAAATAAAATAAAATCCCATTTAAAATGTACTCAATAAAGGGAAGGATGAAGGAATCACATAATTATTCCTTTTGGATAACACCTTCCTTCACTCCCAAAAGTTGTTTGTGCTGAAATCAAACTTATAATTGAGAACATTTATTTGAAAGTACTTAAGATCAACAACCTTATCGAATGAAAGTTTACAAATATAATACATTAAATTATATATGTTTTTTTCATTGGTATGTGAGTAATTTGGATGGAATTTTTATATGCCACTTTACTACTAGATGTACCCAAGAATGATTAGGAATAAATAGTCTAGGAAGTGTCAACTATGTGGGTTCTCTAATATACTTATCCCATTTGTAAAAATTGATTTTCCAAATTATTTTAGAGATATAAATACAAATGGTTTAACTTAATCTTAGACACATTATTTCAACTTCGGGATGCAAAAATAATTATTAGCTGCTTACTAGTGCACCATAAAAATAGATAGTTAATGGTTTCTTATGGCTAAGTTTCTCCTAAACCCTAGGATGCTTACAATTTACCAAAGGTATATATAAGATTAAATTTTTTTAAAAAAATTATCTAAGTCATAGGTATTGGTGTAATACACATCAATTCATAAGTTAGAGTGTGGTTATAAAAAATCAACAACTTTCTATGATATTTTAAAACCCATGGTACAAGGTTTCTAACATAGATCAATTCTACACAAAAAAACTAAACTCTTAGTATCCCCTATTGAAATATTATCTTTTTTTTATAATTATAATATATTAAATATATAATTTTAGTTGGATTTATTAAATTTATGATAAAAACATACCTATGATTGACAAGATCACACAGCTTCTCCACTTACAAAAATTAATAGAAAAAACTTATTTTTTCTTTGTTGTTCTTTTTTAAAAAATTATGTATTATTAAAAATCAAAATAAATTTTATTTAAATATATTTCACTATTTATTTTGTTACATGCAATAATGTACCAAAAAAATTATTCCATTGCATCCCAACTAGTGTCATTGCTTAAGTGAATGCTAGGTGAGAAATTCAAATTTCATGGACTCATAATGCATGGTGTAAACATTGATGCACAATTTAATAAACCACACAAATAATGATGCAAATGTAAATCAACAAATTATTTTCTGGTAGAGGCCATGATTTTTAGAAAAATAATTTTACACCTAACATATGTTGTGTCAAAAAAAAAAATTGCCTCTCATGCAGGTTGCATCATGAATGATTTTTTCTAAATAATTTTCATCAATAATTGTAAAAAAAATGAAAATTTCACACAAAAAATTATTTCAAATTCATGAAAATATGATGGTGGTACCATATGGTTATTTCCTTGTCAAATAATAATAATTTTTCCACATGGGATGGGTAATTGAGGCCCAGGATAATTTTTATC
Organism: Torreya grandis; assembly: GCA_037957365.1. Taxonomy (NCBI): domain Eukaryota; kingdom Viridiplantae; phylum Streptophyta; class Pinopsida; order Cupressales; family Taxaceae; genus Torreya; species Torreya grandis. The sequence goes on from JARHVA010001334.1 coordinate 1,461,402, forward strand.
TTCTTAGTCACTTGGTTGGGGCAATTAAGGTCCTAGACAATTTTAGAATTTTTAGAGATGGAAACATGATTCACATAACAAAATATTTAATTAATCATTTTATCATTTTCATTTTTTTCACTTGTTTAATTTGATTACTATTTACCAAATTTTAATGACATTGATATTCTTTTAAACATTTAAGATTTTTTATAGGTACACTTGAGATGTTGACATTGGAGCATTGATCGATAATTCGTGCCAATTTTAAGGAACATAAAATTGTTCAAACCATCTTAGGTATGTACTTTTTTGTTTAATTGGCTATGTATGCATACATACACATTAATGTGGGGAATTTTGGGGACAACTCATTTTGTATAGGTCATGTAATTGCAGTGTTTTTGTCATAATTTATACATTTTATTCATTTTTTACATTAGCCTCTTATCATTACATTTTTTATTCACAATTTACCCATAATAACTTTTATCTATCAATATTTGCTTATGAACATATTCAAATATATCATTTGTGTACCTTGAGATCCACCCAATTGCCATGTAGTTCATTTTTATCTCTATTTCTTGGGTTTTCTTTCTTGATTATTTTGGGAATAATTTTAAAGTGGGTTTAACCTATGTCATATGGTATGAAAGTGGTCATGTTGTTTCTAATTCCTTTATGCCACCATGTATTTTTCTTGTTCAATGATTGTTAGATTTCACACCTTTTCATGGTTAGCCTACATATGAATATGCCCCAAATTTAATTCAAATATGTCTAGATATATACATATACCCTAAGAATTTATCATATCATATCACACCCATTGATCATATATAATGTAAAATTGCCAAGGATCTCACATATTTGTTTGTAATTACACTCTATTTTTTGAATTTTTATAGTTGCATATTTGTACCCAAAGAATGATTGATTAGTGAAAGATCATATAATTTGAATTATTATCAAATGGAGATATGGTGGAGGTATTTCTCATTCTTTGGGTTGGGTACCTCACATGTGTATAACTAAATTGAGCCCTAATTCTCAACTTTATATGTAGAGAAACCCCCATTCAAGGTCTCAGACCAATAACTTTCCATATTTCCTTTTGTCTTGGATGTATTTCTAGGTGTTGAGGTTGAATTAGGATTAAATCTAATGAGATCAAATTATAAATTATATGCTCATCATTCTAATTTTTAGATAGAGTTTTTTTGACATATATTATTAATGAAAAGGTTCATGAGGTTTTAGATCCCAAGGATCTACAATGCTAATTCTAGACATGTTTTATAATTTTTGGAAAGACTATCATTCTCAGGTTGTATGAAACCAATCTTGTCAGTTTTGATCCATACAAAACTTGTCACTACCTCAAATAATTGTATAATTTTTATATGCTCTTATACATTACCTCATATCCCATTTTATAACATTCTTAATCTCTACCAAAACTTAGGTGAATTATAAAATAAGGATGCATCTCTATTTTCATTTTCAATTTTTAATTGCACAAGGTACTTTCATTCATCTTATTTTATGCCACATAAATTAAGTTTTATTTTTTTTAATCATAATAATATATTTAGGCCTGATTTATCACTACCTCACTATTTTATGTGATTGATGAAGTGTTTTAAACACTTGTGCACTCTCTACATAAAACAGATTAGACAAAATTAAATGAAGGATTTAAGATAATTACATGTCCAATAAGTGGTTGACAAACCTTTATGTAAAAATGAGGTGAATTAGAGCTTATTTTCCTCACCCATTTTTCTCTTCCAAATTTTTCCCCACTAAGCACCTAACATACCTTTTATTTTATTTTTTTTCATAGCCTAAACATGGTAGTATTCAATCTCAGATAGCATTGCAAACCACTATAGAGAATTTTGTGTGAAATAAAACCCCTCCAAACATGTTTATAGATTATGAAGGTAAAATATAATTAAACAAATAAAAATAATGCACGTTGAAGAGATTACAAAGAGTGTATTTTCATTTCATTCGCATGTTCTCTTCAATACAAAATTGAATCATTGAGTGTTAACCAATGCTTCACCCTATTTTCTCTTTCCACTCCAATTTCACATGTATTATTAGTTTGAGATCCGTTCACACTGTTATCATTCAAAGGTACATCATAATCATTTAAAATAGAAAACAAAATGCTGGAGAAATGCTAAATACATTTTAAAATTATATTTTCTTTTTCAAGAAAGATCTATAATTAACCAAATAATTTTAATAAAATCAAAAAGGTCATGAATAATACTAGAATTTTCCTAATTTTGATCTTATATATAATCAATTTGGTGGTATAATAGGTTAAAAAACACTAGACACACACACACACACCCCATATAAACATCCTATGGTTTAAAAAATATACATAAAAAATTAGCCTAGGGTTTACAATAACACACATATATTTAGGGAAAACATATCAAAAATAATGTAATGGAACAAGTCCTATAAAGATCAGATTTACCTTAAGAAAAAGATATGAACTATTGATGTGGGTCTTGTGAACACACCTAAATTTAATGAGTTGGCCTCTAACATTTTAAGATCTTGATGGAGGTAAACTCCACTTTAGGGCATAATTTAAAAGTAGGGATTAAATAACTAGGTGGTGGAATAGTGGGTTGATCATGCAGGTTGTTCACTAGGTGTGCTTAAGGGTGAAATGAAACCTAAGAAGGAAATTAAAACCTAGTTAAGTTAGATGTATTGATTGTATTCTTTGGTAGATCTCAATTAAAGAAACTCCAAAAAAGAGGGAAAGGGTAGAGAAGAAAATAAGGCTCTATTGTCTCAAGAGATTACTTCTTAGGTTGGTTTCTTTGAGAAAAAGTATTTTAAGAACTACTACTTGTTAGTAGTTATTGCACACTCATATATAAAGACATTTATGCAATCTAGGAATATATAATATAAGAAACTCAAGGATCTTAGCTAAGTTTTGCTCCTTTTAGAGTAGTTGTTGGACACACTTACTCAAGATATTATAGCTTAGATATAAGAGGTATCTAGGGCAGTTATGGATCACACCTATAAGACTATATCAAAGGAAAAAACTTTTTCACAATCTAAAAATTGAGATACTCAACTTATTTACATATAATCAATAATACTTGATAATTATTCAATAGTTGTTTCACATCTAGAATCAATAGACATCAATGATAAAAAAAGGAATTCTCTATAGCTATTGTACACTTCAAATTACTGAATCAAAATAAACACTTAATTACATAGAAATATAATGGAAATGTATTTACATAGTTGCATGACACTAAAAAATAACTTCTTGTATTGATAATTTTCTAACCCTTTGAAATGAGTGATTTACATGTATAAATATACTTGGGTAGGGGTTGCTTCATCCTCCAAATTCATGCAAAAATCTATGTTACATTTATTAATCATAATCTTACTTCTAATTTGATGTCAAAAAATTACATGTATAATAATAATTGATAACAAATGTATCCATAAATAGATTTGCCTGCATGATGCCATATAATGTGTGAATGATTAAAAATTTCTCCAACTAAATACCACATGCATACCTGAAGTATGGATAAACTATAATTACATTGACTAATCTTGCATGCAAAATTACATACAAAATTAACTTTAATAATTACGACTCATTCAAACTCGATGATTACATGGCTGAACTTGAAGTGGTGGGAGACACTAAAGTTTATGGAAGATATGAGTTGGGAGGTGGTGTTGAGTTATAATATGCAGCCTTAGCCCTCTTTCTCACCTCCAGCTCTTGGTAATACTTTAAACTAACCCCATGTTGAAATTTGATGATGTCCATGTTCGAAAGTGGTGGTCAATGTACCTTAATTTCTTGCTCCATTAAACATGTGTGTTCTACCTTGTTGGCTCTAAAATTAATCTAAAATATTTCAAATTTTGTAACCTTATTCCTTGGAGAACTGAGCTCAACCTCAATTTATTCTATGCTAGCCCTTGAAAATTTTGTTTGAAATTTCTTTAGGCTTGTTGATGTTGATCAAAACTAGCTCTACTTATTAGTTTCATTATAGAGTCTCTATCATAAGAAAATTTCATCTCATCCAAAATCTATTTTCAAAAGTTATTCAGTCAATCCAACTTTTTGAGCCCTCTCTAGGACCTGGGCATCACTTTTAGAATTCAAAAAAAAAGTTGTGGTTGTAAGGTTCATGTTGGTGTGGAATACCAAGAGCTTAGATGTGTTGTTGAATCTAATAATGAGGGTCCTAATATTTGTGGTAGGTTGGCTAATAAATAACATTCCTTGAAATTTCAAACCTCTCTAAAATGATTGTGGTTGACATACCACATCATACCAATCATCAAATGAGAGCCATAAAATTTTCTCTTCTTCTTCTTCAAATCTTCATCAATCCCCCACCATAATTGGTATGAAATATAATTTTTATCTAAATTATCTAACACATTTTGGGAGATGCAATAGGGTTAACTTGATTCCTATGACCATAATCATCATATAATCGGGATAGAGCTAATAGTCTCCTTTCGACATCAATGTATTGGTAATGCATTGTGATACTTTGGGTAATGTTACCTTATGGATATCCCTATATACCTAAGGATACATGTATTTTGTAGTTATGACTATATTTCTTGTGTATGTGTAGATATGCATAAATGAGTAAGAGTCACATATTCGATTCTTGATGTAATATGGAGCTAGGATCTAGGGTGATCCATTGTGCATGTATATTACACCCATCACTGCATCTATTAGGTAATACATGATGTATAAATGGCCTCACATGGGCCTCTTATCTTTATTCAACACTTTATCTCGTATCTTGGTGTTAATTATCTCTCCCAAGACAAAGGTTAGCTCTAAGGTCATCAATAAATCTAGCAATACCACTCTATGTGAAGAAAGTGGATGCTAGGGTAGCCATATAACCTATTTAGAAGGGGTATTCTAGCATAGACTCCCATGCAAAACTTGGTTATAGGTACTGACAGATTTTCCTTAAGGACAATAGTTTCTCATGGATAATCCACTTGCTTAGTGTTTTATCAATGTTATTATTCTTATTCCACACTACAACTCTATACAAATCAAATGTAGCATCCAAAATAGGCAAGGATAGATATTTTTAGAATGCATCTCCTAAAATTCATGCGGTGATACTTTTATACTCTATATGATGTATACAATCTCCCTTAGTTACCTTGTCCACAAAGAATAAGTCCCATTTTTGGTTAATGCATGGCATTATCTCAAGCTTGGCTACTCCAAAGTGTAATCCTTATTGCTTGAGTAGGAATAAATCTACATCCAATTGATTCTACACTTGTTTTAAATTTTCTTCACGTGTATGGGCATCTACCTTTCCAATTACATCTCATAGAGATAACTAGTTGAAATACTCATCATTAAACACTGTCAAATTGAAAATGGTGTATGTGTACTTGATGGAGTCTTTGATTGAAAACTTGGAAGGTGGTTGAGCTACCATGAATGTCTTGGATGAATATTCCATTTTTTTATTTTTTTATTCTTATAGAGTTATAGTTCTTTGATTTAATTTCTAGGCTCTTCTATAAGCAATTCATATTTTGAATGTAGGTGGCTAGGGCTTTGAGTTCTCTCAAATAATCAAGTTCACTCAGTTTCATTTGTGAATAATGGGCATAATTTTCACTTTCAATTCCTTGATATATATGTTGGTATTTAACTCCAATTTGTACACTATTAATGTCTAACATCTTGAAACTTATTTTACTCATTCAATTCAAACTTTTCCTATTTATTTTAGTTAGTATGCCATGTAGATATTTTAGACATTTGGAGGAATGACACATCACTGATTTTGACAAGTGTTATTTTGTTACTATTTTCACTCTAATTTAGTTATTTCATAGAGGCTTTCATTAGTCAGGATTCAAATGTTGCATTAAAATAGGGTCAACCCAAATTATTGCTATACAAACATATCTCATGAACAAAACTTATGAAGACCTATGGCAAACATCTTCTGTGAAAGCTGTGAAGGTTTACTTTTTTGAAGGCCAAGTTATGAACCAAAAGTTTTGAAACATAATTTATGAACACTTTTACTAAACACTTTTACCAATGACCAAATTCTGAACAAAAACACTAACCATTTTCCCTAAATATGTAAATGCTAAACACTTCTAAAAAAATAAAAATGTTGTGAAGTACCAAAGTTTTAAACATAATCTATGAAAAATGTGAATGCCAAAGACCAAATGTGTGAATAAAACCTATGAACAAAAGTTTTCAAGAAAGTGTTTCATGAAGGTTTAAAATAGGTGTGAAAGATCCAATAATGTTGAATTTAGACTTCTGAAAAAAAAATTTGAAGACCTAATTTATATAATGAATAATTTAAGTGATAGTAAAAATATGCAAAGCCTAAGACTTTATAATTATTGTACATATTTTAAAAACTTATGTATATGCAAAACTTGCAAAGAGTATTAATAAGTTAGTCTGAATAAGCTAAACATGTGAAATTCCCATTTGCATTTATACCAAATATATAAGTTAGGTGTAAATAAGATTTTAGAATATAATTAATCCCTATTCAAAAAAAATGAAGGTATGTTGAGTACAAAAAATGGTGAGTCACAAAGGGAATATTCTCGAGTATTCAAGAACTCAAAAATTTGGTTAGCAATTTCAAATCAAACATAAACCATTTAGCAATAGAATAATTGAATTAGAGACATGAAAAAGACTTTTAATAACATTATACAACATGATTTCCTTACTTATACTCTGAATCTATGTGTGAAAAAGTGATTTTCATTTTACCCTTGTTGTGAGGAGTTTAGCAAAGACTTGGGATAACTGTAGGTTTCATTCTAGTTTCTTTAAAAATATAATTAAAATTAGGTAAGCTCAGGAATTTCTCTACTATCATCCAAGTTTCCATAGTCCCAACAAAGATACCTTCAATTTTTCTTCCTTCTTACTCTCATATCCTTACATGATGTATGATACATTGATCTTATTGCACCATGTAAGCCTTTGATAACCTTTAGATTTTATTTAGGTTTATTTGTCACTCTTTTATAATGTATTGGTCCTCATTTTCCTTCTTTTTATTTCTTTAGAATATGGTTAGAAGAAGGATAGCAGATTCCACAGTGAGCTAGTATATGTGAGGGCATAATTTTACTAGATTGTCCCTACCAGCTACATCCATATCAATGGTTATTACTTTAAATAAGTATTTACATGAGAAGTGAATTTGATCTAGTGAAAATGAGAAAACTTTATAAATTTGTATGGATTAATGACATAACCATATATATACATAATAAAAGTATTCAATGGCAGTATGACCATGATTAATTTTTTATTGCATACTTAAATTCTAAAAATCTTAAACACAAGGGTGTAAAACCTACAAACAAATTGATTTGTGTGCTTTGTTTTATGTCCTTCCCATAGTAGTCCTTTTTTTTTAAACCTTTCCCATGGATTAAACTTTTAGCCTTAGACATGGATAATAATTATAATATACTAGGTACTTATTTGAGTATGCTAGGAGAATTCAATCATATTGCCATAAAATAAAAGAAACATCTAATATAGAAAGTAGGGAACTAAACTAGGGAAAGAAACATGTTTAAAATAGGAAATGCTAACTTGAAAACTAGGGAAAGTACCTATGAATGCAATAAATCTATTATAATTCTACCTTTACCATAACACTTGTTACTACTTAGGGACATATCTATATGGTACAACCATGAAGTAGTGATTCAAAAAATGCCCGTAGATTAGATATGTTCATTTGTTACCTTAGAGGTCCCTCAAATGGAAACCATTGTTACCAAATATCTTTAACATATGATAAGGTCCAATCCATAGTGGGGTATGTACACACATAATACTTTCAAACTTTATCAATTACAAATTCTTTATCTCTTTCAAGAACCCATCAAGTCTCAATTTCTCTAAGTGCATGCCTTAAGAGGTGCACCAAGAAAGGGGTGAGTATACCATTAGTACTTTTTAGGATTGTTGTTCCTATACTACCACTTGCTACCTACACAATGATCTCCTAAAAATATTTCTCTAAGATTTTCCTCTTATTTATCACCCTCCTCTAGTCATTTTATTCCTTCATTAGCCCTTCCCTAGCCTAAAATCCTTTTGGATGGTTTAAATTACACTTTTAGCCCATCAACCTTTCACTCTAATTGATAAAACTCATTTAAGGTCTAGGTCAGCCCCTGGTTGACCTATACCAATAACTAATTTGTTTTTGTCAATAATGATATAATGTCAATTGGGTTGACTTTGTCAACTAAATTTTTGAAAAGGACTAGGGTTAGATCCATCTATATAAACACATCCATTTCATCATTTATAAAAAAAGAGAAAAATAAGAGATAAATATTGTGCATCTATTTATCCACCATCTACTTGAGGAACATAACTTAGGGTTTCATATTTTTTTTGGAGATATGGATCTTATCTTATAGAGAAGTCTTTTAGATGCATTGATAGGTTATATAGCCTATATCTAATTTATCCTTATCATCCTTATAAACCATAAAATCCTCTTACAAATAACCTTGGCCAAGGGAGAGATTGAGGCTCAATGTGTTCATCTTCAAAGGTAAGTATTTATAACTTTGTTCTTCCTTTGTAAGAGTAGATAGATATGAATTTTTACTTCTCTCCCATGTATTAATATTTTGTATACATTAACAAGAGTATATGTATTCTAAGCATGTTTAATTTTAATGTTTATTAGCCCCACTTTGTGCCACAATATTTGGTGATCATTAGATTAGATTTCATTTTACTTGTTATTAGTTTAGTGAATATGAAAACATAGGACCTAGTTAGGGTTATTACATAGTTTTACTTGACTAGAGGCTTTGGAACCCTCCATAGTTAATATATTATGGTATTAAATCCCTTAGATAGGTATAGTGGATCCATCTTGGTCATGAACCTGGATATATAATGTGTTAATAATCATAAGTGTAAGTAAGATTTGTCTTATCTGAGCTAGGATTGATTTATAGATCAGTTGCATTTCCCTTTGCATACATTCTAATGAACCTGACATAAATCTAACCCTTTAAATTTTTCTTCCATGCCATAATTTTTGTAATTTTATTATATTTTACATATTTTTAATATTGTATCAAACTAATTAGTATAGTTCTAACTTTCTATACACAGATTTTACACAATGGATTTAAAATGACTATGTTTAGTCTATGTAGGTTTTCATCAACTACAAGTTAGTGATCAAATAGTTTGACACAATAATATTATTAAATTATAGATTAGAATACACTATCAAATACGTCAAATCTATCTTCTAATTATTTCTACTAGCATACAGGGCAATGAAAACTATTGAACATGTTGACCTTATTCATTGTTTTTTAACATCTAGGGTTTTGTAGAACTTGGTTGAACCATTCGACCTAGTTTGCAAATTTTGATAGTAGAAACTAAATAATTACAAGCATAAAATTTGAAATATAAATTATATTAAATCCCACCAATATTCCTTTCTTTCCTCTCTCTATTGTTTTAGTATTTATTTTAGTTCTATTTTTCATAAGTTTGTAGTCTTCAAAACTACAACCCTGTAGTTAACTAGGTTGACCTAGTCAACTTAGTTTTGTATTTTATATTATGTCTAAGAGACATAGTTAACCTATTTGAATCTATTATTAAAGACCTTGCTTATACATAAAAAAAGTAACCTAGTCAAATCTATTCTTTAATATTTGCATATAGTGTCACTTGAACCAACTTTATACTATTCTTAATCAAGGAATTAACATCTATTTACTAGTAATTAATTCACATTTTCTTTCTAGTTGTTTTCATACCTAAAATAAATCACATAGTCTAAATAGGTAGTTTTTAAAATTACCATTTTATTTACACTATTTTACTCTTTTGTACACACTACCAAATCACTTAACATTTAAAATGTATTTAAAAATTTGTCTTCCCAAGGCCTACCTACTTAGATTTCATCAATAAGGGAGAAGTCAACTTGGTTTTCTAGCCAAGTATAAATACATGGTTAATGGTATTTATAAGAAAATAACTTGACACCCTTATCATTTTAGGATTTTGAAGTGAGGGGTAGGCCCCAATATCAATCTAGTGCCATTGCTAGTAAAGATCCCTTTCAGCCCAAACATTTTGAAACCATCTTTAGACTACTTTCTAGTTCCCTATTTCAGCCAACTCTCTTATCACATTAAAATAAATAAAAAAATTAATAAACTAATAACAGTTAGGTTAACCACCTAGTTATCATTTATTTTTTAGTTGATTACTTTCTCTCTAATCATTGGGTGTTGTATTGAAAAACTTACATTAGCTAGCATTGGTGCAAGATTTGTGTTATGTGCCCCAATTGGATCAATCACATTGATCCAATTATTTATGTTTTTGATTTCATTATTAATTCCAATTATCTTGTAAAAAAATTCCCATATTTCATAACATTTTCATCTTAGTTGATATAGTCTCTTATAGATTATGTTTCCCCTTCTTTCCAGCAGCATACAATTGACCTGCATGATTGTGTCTTCTTATTCACCCCTTCAGTTCTCTATTTAGTATTACATAATCGACCTAAAATATTGTGTGTTCTTATCTACCTATTGGATTATAATACATAATTAACTAATTTAACTTTGTATCTAATTTTCTAATTTTGTCTTTGCATCATTTATTTCCTTATTAACCTTTCTCTCTCATCACAAACTTCATGTTTGAGGACAACACAAAGTTGAACTCAATAGATATGATGAGATTTACCAACCACAATAGGTTTCCCCATAAATAGCTTGTGGATCCTACTTTATATGAAACTTATGTGCATGTGTCCACTCAAACTATAAATTATGGGACTTCTCATACATCTTCAGTTCATAACCCTCTATTCTCCTTGGAATATCAACTTGAATTAGAGTATACATTGAAAATTATTTATTTATTTATGTATTTCCTCAACATAAAATAAATACCCTTCCACTATTTACCACCTTATGATAAGTGGTTAAGGAGAAGAACCCCATTTACCCTCCCCCACATTCTCACATAGATTTGGGAGAAATAGCTTCTTTGCCTCTCAATCTCTTCCTTCTCTTTTGACCCCTTCTCATACTATGACCTCTTCTTCCTTAATTTATTCTACCTCCATGCTAAGTATCTCTACTAAAATGATAGATTTAACATCTAGTGGGTATTTTACAAGACCCACTCTCCTTAATTCCTCCACTAGTGCATCATTTTCTACCCATGGTATTCATGCCACTAATTATTCCTCTTGTTATAATTCCTCTACTAGTGTATCTTTCATAACACATGTTAATCATGACACTAGTGCCTCATTTTCTTACAATTCCTCTCAAACCACTAATACCATGCATGCCACTACTCATAGTGGTACCCAAGCCACTAATACCAATGTTACTACTTTACATGATGCACACAACACCACTCAAACCCATAAAATTTTATTATAAACTCTTAACCAAATGAATGCTTCCCAAGCTAATAATTCCAACCAAATGATGAAAATGTATAATAACCTTATTCATCCCCAAAATCAATCTTAATAGGTTCCATAGGGATCACACAAACAAAATGCCTCCCCCACCCCCCCATTAAGGATTCCCATGGCAACCTTATTCATCAACCACCTCTTATTATAAAAATTATTAAACATCTTCATAATTAACCTCTTATGCTTCAAATTGACAATATCGATATAGGAGGTATCACCACTACCATTAGCTATAATGGGTCAACTAATCCTACCTTACACTTAAAAACATTTAGAAATCTATATAAAGACCGGGTCAAGTTAAACATTTTTTCCATTACTAATCTCTTAGATAAAACCCTATCTAGAGATGTTTTATATTGGTATAACCAAATCAAGTCTCATTTTATCATTAGTTTGTAAGATCTAGCTAACACTTTAGTACAAGAATTTTAAACTAATGACCTCCCTGAAAAATACCTTGGCTCATTTTTTTAATTGCAAGCAACTTGAGATGGAAAGCACACAAGCTTTCATCAAATGATGGAAGACCTTATCTAATAAGTGTGAACATAAAATGGAAAATGATAACTCGTTTCATTTATTCACCAATGTTCTCTATCCTAAGTTACAATATCAGGTCTAGACTCTTTGTCCATGAACTTTAAAAGATGTCCTCAACCAAGCTAAGTGCCAATATTTTCTCATGCATCATTTTGATCCATCCCAACCTCCTATGGGAACTTACATGATCATCAAATATTAAAACCATCATGTCAATAATGATGGTGTCATTTATTCCTATGATACCATTTATAATATTCAAGCCATTGCTCCCAACCTTGCTTTAGAAGTTCCTCCTTTAAACCACACCTCTCATCCTCAATCAGAAACATCAATGTTCATAGTACATTATCCTTCGCATAACTCTAAAAGTGTCTACCAACGCCTCTTCCATGAAATATTGATCCCACTCACCCTATCAAATCATGGTATGATCTAAATAAATTCTATTGGTTTCATGATAGTTGGGGTCACTCTTATGGGACTTATAAGAAAATGCATAACTTAGTTATGGATATCCTCCTTGGTCTAAATTTAGACCATGATTCTCTCATTCATAAATCTCAACAATATTATGATATTTCCTTAAAATTTCATGAAACACAAATTAAACATAGAGCTTTGAACTAGGCTAATGCTCATCTGGTAATTTACAAAGACCCTCTTCCAAACCATCAAGACAATAATGATAAGCATACTTATTGCATGAATAGCATTGACAGTCTTATAGACCCAACTCTTGAAGATAATGTGGTCAACATAACTAATATGCAAAGGGTATTTTAATTCATTTATTCTCATCCTACCCACATGTACCAATCATTTCACACTTTTTATGTTATCCAATATTCTTCCCTAACTCACTTAATAAAGTTGGGGCAAGATGACCTTATCTTTTTTGATGAATAAATTCCATCAACTCCATTAGATAACACCTCTCATACCATTTATATAATTTTTATAACCTCTTTACCCATCTCCAATAATTTTCAACCTTTTAATACCACTTATTAAAATCTATCACAACATAAACCTAATCAAATACCTCATCCTCTCACAATAATAAAATAATTTATCCCCAAATTAAACCTCCTACATCATATCAACACAAATTTAAATGCACTTATAATCCTCCTTCTAAGGAACTCATCCAAAATTACACCCCTCTATCTAGTAGTCCCCTCACGAGTTATCATGAATAGGATCTTATCATGAAACTTACTAATCTCCCATCTCAAATTCCCTTTCTTGAACTCATACAAACTTCTCCACATCATCACAACCACCTTATGAAACTCTTATTAAAAATGAACATACCTTATCCTGCCCTACTAGGATGTGATGTTTTACTCAAATTTTAATTTTTATCTATTTATAAAAGAAAGGTAAAACTAAAAGAGGGGTGGAGGTTGGTAAAACCTAGATATGGTGTGCACTTTGTAATCTAGACAGTTGTAGATACTCTTGGTTAGCTTAGAAATATGACATGTAATAAGATAGAACTATAAAAGGGGTTGATTAATTAATTATATGGTTGGATTACCTAGCAAGCTAGATCCAAGAAATTTGAGCTATATAGGAGGCTATCAATCCACCTTTTGATACAAGTTAATGTTGAAAAGAAAAGATTGCATAACATAAAATTACTAGATCTAAAGAAATAAATACTTTTAAAATGAACATTAGTGTTCTAAAAAAATAACATTTAGGTGAATGCTAAATTATTAAAAAAATGTTTAGGTCATGTTAGGTTATTATTTTTGGCATGTGAGATGATAGGGGATAAGAAAATAGGGTTTTGGTTGAGCTTGGTGGTTGGTTGATAAGTTATTAGTTTTTGGTTAAAAAAGTTAACATAGTGAATATCAATGGTCAGGGTGACCATTAGTGGTTGAGGTGACCATCAGTGATTAAGGTTATTTTTAGTGATTAAGGTGATCATCGATAGTTAGGGTGACCATCGATGGTTAAGGTAAACATCAGTGGTCACTATGGGTTTGGACAACTTATTAGTTTCAACTAGAATAGGTTATGGGTTAGTTATAGAAAGGTTTTATGGGTTGTTGAAGGTTGGTTAATTGTCATGAGGATAAGATAGGGCCTAAAAATATCTAGGGGAAAGGTTTAGTTTAGGAAAAGGTGTTAAAATAAAACAAATTAAATGAATACATGAAAATAAATACTTAGCTTTCAAGTTGGTTGAAAATGTTGATGAAGCCTAGAGGAATTTTGGTAGATTAATGGTGTTAATGGTTGCAAAGTAATTTTGGCCATGTTAGGTCTCTATTATACTGGTTGGTTGGCTGTAAGGAATACCTATAAAATAAAATATTGATAAAAAAGATATGAGATCCTTTTCACCTACTACTCCCCTCCCTTTATAGGCAAAGAGAGATGGAGGTAAAGGGTTCCATGGGAGGTTTAGTTGAAGATTTTGAGGCTTATGATGCATTAAAAAATGGAGAAGGTGGATATCTAGATAATATTTTGATGTGTTATCTCACACACAAATCAAGTTGGTAAGTCTAGGTGTTGAGAACCTAACCATTGATGATCAAGCTAACAATCAATGGTCAGACTAACCATTGAGAGTCAGGCTAATAATCAATGGTTAGGGTGATTTATGGGTGTATTCAATACCTTTCTTTTAATAATTTTAATCCAAAGATAGTGTCTAAAAATTGTACGTAATAGGATAAAAAGACCTTTAGAAAATGGTTCCTTCTATCACACTTCACACTTGCAAGAATTGAAAATCACACTTACTAAAATTTAAAATCATAGTTTTTAGAATTTAAAATCATACTTGATGGAATTTAAAATCACACTTGGATAAATCAAATCACACTTTCATGAAATTAAAACACACTTGCAGAAAGAAAATTAGTGAATTGAAAATAAATGACAAACAAGTAAAACACCTACAAGTTTACAACAAATTGTACAAAAAAATGTTTACAATAATAAGGAAATAAAATAAGAATTTAAAATAGAAAAGAACAACTATAAAATGAATAAATAAACATAAATACACTAATCCATCTTCCTTTGAATGAGTGGTTAGGTCATTCTTCGGAAGAGGATTTATTCAAAAAATGAATTTTAGAATGGATTGCTCAGAATAATGGAAAGAAAAATGTATTTAATTGATTGATTGATTTGGGTGTGGAAAGTTGCATTTATAATTAATACTTCCAACCAATACCTTATTTAGGAGTAATAATCTAAGAAACTCTATCTTATCTCAATCTCCACAACATATGGAGAGAGATATTTATTCCAATAAAAAAATCTATTACTACCTAATCTCAATCTCCACCAAATATGGAGAGAGCTAATTATTAGAAATGAAATTACATAAATGTATATTTGAATACAATCTACAATCAAAAGTCTATACATAGGAATCTATAGATAAAAAGAATCTAAAATCATTATTTATGATAGTTAGAACATTGAAACACTCTTAGAAATACTTCCCAAACAAGTTTGTAATAGTTTTATTGATGTTTGGAATAATTATGTTGAAATATGTAGCAACCTATTGAAATCTATAGCAAGCTTGCTAAAATCCATAGAAAACCTAGTGAAATACATAGCAAGCTTGGTAAAATCCATTTCAAGATTGGTGAAATCCATAGTTGATTTGATGTAATTTATAGCTAGTCTAATGTAATCCATATCTAGATCGTAGCAAGCTTGTTGTAATCTATATCTTGTATATAACAAGCATGTTGTAATCTGTAGTTGTTATAACAAGTCTAATGTAATTTGTAGTTGTTGTAACAAGCCTATTATAATTTGGTGCTAATGTGGGATTTTATAGAAAGCCTATAAGAGTCCATATCTTCACCAAAATATTGAATCTTATTGTAGAAGAATTCAACACGGTTATTATTCATACTTTGAATCATTCTTAGTGTATTATGAACTATATATACATTTATTGATAGCTTTTCCCCAATAATCATTATAAATAGTTAACCAATAGATAATAAGGAATTTTAAAGACATAACCATGATATATACTTATTATTTCATTATAAATAAACTATGAGTTTATAAAATACGTTTAGATCTACTTTCTATGCCATAAAAAGGATGTCATTTTTTGGATATAATGAGCCCTTTTATGGACTCATCATCTCCCCCACACCTAATCTCATGTATGTCATCATGCATGCCACTGTTTAAAACATCATGGTACATACGCATGGGTTAGACTTAGCTTCATACTTCAAATGGGCTTCCCAAATTAATTTTATTGGTATAAGTATAATGAAATTTATCTTTTAAAATCTCAAACAAAAGTGGCCAATGAAAATAAACATTTAAGAATAGGTTATTGTGTAGAGGTTTTTCCTACTATCCTTAGATTTTTTTAATCCTTTTGACATAGGTTCTTTTGTGGAAGTCTCATGCTTCTCTCTTCATACTTTCTTCTTTCATTCTTTATTTCCTTCTTTCTTTTCTTCTTTCTTTTCTTTTTTGATTTTTTTTCATCTTGTCTTCTTTCTTTCTTTTTCTCTTTTCTTCATTTTTTTAAAATTGAGATGAGAGCAGGTTCTTGTGTTGAAAATTTCATGTTGTGTCTACATATATTTATTTTGACTACAAAGTAACTTTTAACATTAAAATTTTTTGTTCCTTTCAAGACCATGAAGGATGATCAAGATCAAATTATTTTTATATGTTTAGATAGCAAAACTATGTACCATGATGAAGATCAAACTATTGTTATATGTTTGGATAAGCCCAATTCTTATATCTTCAAATGTATTCTCCTCCCCCATACCTAAGGCCATCCATGTCCTCATGCATGCTAAATTAATGAAGTGGGATGAGATTACACAAGATTAGATGGAAGTTTATCCATTTCCTCATAACAAACTATTTGCAAGAGTGGATCTTCATATAATAACAAAAATTACAAGTAAATTTAAACTTAAAAGAGTAAATTAAAATACCATATCATACCTTTAATCTTTAGTGTTGTTTCTATGATAGCCAAAGTAAAATATGTTAGAAAAAAGCATTGATAAAAGTACAGTCCTTCTATGCCAAGAAATAAGAGTGCAAATGTAAGCAATCATATAAAAAAACTAAATCAACTATTCCATAGGACAAATTATATTGTTTTTATTTTTTTATATTTTTGCCCTTGATTAGCTAGTAAATTAGTTTTCTAATCAAGGCTATTTATTCCAACACTTGATATGCCAACAAGCTAGTTTTAAAACCAAGGCTATCAACAATGCTCAAAGGTTTTCAATGTTGGTTTTTTTAATAATTTTTTTAATTTTTTAAAAATTGATGACATAAAAAATATCATCCATAGAATATATACATTTTTATACTACTTTTAAATGTATTATGAAAATTTATATATGTTGACATTTCTTCAGTATAGACACTTGTTGATTATACTACATTCTATTGTCAAAGGTGACTCAGGATAATTTTTCAACTACTTACTAAAGTCATGGGAAAAAATTTGCATCTCTATAATGACTCCTTGTAATGAAAGTATCTTGTAAAAACTAAAAACAAACAAAACTTTTCTAGATAAGCATAATATCACCAATGTCAAATAAATATAAATGCCAACAACAAAATGTTAAGATGAATATTTGAATGTATATGAAAGATTGCATTTCAACCTATTAAATAATGATTGATGGTTCAATAATTAACATTATTACTAATAGGATTTTATTACGGAGAATAAGAGTTTTTTTAGACAAGTTCTATTATTATGCAAGTGGATATGGGTTTAGCTAATTCATAAAGATGGTTAGAAATGAGTGGAATGAAATATCATCAATTCTTTTTATTATGAACTGTGCAAAAAATACTAATTATTATTTCATATAAAGAAGATAAAATTACATTGTTGAATTATTTGATAGAAACTAGAAACTAAAAAACATACCTAGATAATTGAATTTTGGATGTTTTTGACTTCCTTGTTGAATTATTTCATGATATTTGAGATAGCTTTGAAAACATGTAATTTATACTAATTTATAGCATCTACTCAAAATTATTAAATCTTTGGTCTCATGTGACTACATGTAAATTTGAGATTCTTGTTTGCATGATAGTCTGACATGGGATGAAAGTCTTATTATTGTTATTATTATTATTATTATTATTATTATTATTATTATTATTATTATTATTATTATTATTATTATTATTATTGACAAACTTCACATCCATGCAGACTTAACAAAAAACACAGAAAATAGACTAGATTAATTTTTGAGTATTTTAATTTGTATTATCTTTCAGACATTATGGCTATAGTTTAAAAAGAATTTTATAGAACTCAAAATAAACTTTAGAAATTATTCAAAGAGAAAATAAAAATTAAAATAATTAGATTTTGAGAATTTCAATTCATATTTTCTATCAAACATTATTGCTATAGTTTAGAAAGAATTCCATAAAATTTAGTATAAACTAGGCGGTTAGTCAAAGAGAAAATAGAAATTAAAATTTTTAAATCAGCAAACTGTACATGCTAAAAATTACTAAAAATTAGTGACTATGTAAGATTCATAAATTTTAGAATATGATTATTGATTCACATAAAATTTGGAGCTAAATATTTATAACACCAAAGTTGTTACATGCTACAAATTAATTACGTCAAATTTGTTGCATGACCCTTATCTTTTTCTATCATGATCTACTTTACATACAGATTTTATTTTTAACTTTTGAAATCTACTTGACCCACATGGCTCATCCAAAATAACTTCCACCATGATTCATTCAAAATAAATTTTATTCATGGTAATTTATTTGCATGCAATATTCTAGGTGATGATAACTATTAATATCAACATAAATTTTTCCTAGTCATGAAATAAATAGGAAAAACAAACCGGTTGAAACCATTATCATATGGAAAAAATTTAATTAGTTATCCTAAATTAGAATGAAATATATACATAGCATTTTACCAAATAAAATCAGTAGGATTTTGGTTGGAATGATATTTCATTTTCAATAAATCATATAGTTAGTTGATCAATTGATTATTACTGGAAATAAACTGTGTTTACATGAAAGATCAAATACCTCACATAATTCTAACAAGAGAGTCTCACTACATCAATTATATAGATTAAATTATAGACCATTTTATTTTAGTAGAGATTGTTAACATTCTTATTTTTACCTGCAATTCTATCTCTTTATATACTCAAACCATCCTTTCATAAATTTCAGCCATTTCTAAATTTTGTTCACAAAAATCTGACATGCAATCTTATCTTACTGGAACTTGTTTGTATTTTTTAATCAAACCAAAAATAGTAAAATATTTTTATTATAGGCATGTAGGTATGAGGCAATTTTAAATAGTCGGAGACCAATTTTGAAGTGATTCTTACATGTTTCTTCACATATAATTTTTTAGAATCATCCAAAAAGATGTGTGATCCATTATAGGTGGTTCTGGAAAAGAAGATCTGAGATGATAAATTGTCAACTCATTCCTCAGAAGATGATTTATTCAAAACATGAATTTCATAATGGACTACTCAAAATAATGGAAATAAAAATGTATTTGATTGATTGATTGATTCAGATGTGAAAGGTTGCATTTATAATTCATGCTTCCAACCAACACCTTATTTGGGAGTAACATTCTGAGATGCTCTATCCTATCTCATTCTTCACAAAATATGGAGAGAAATATTTATTCCAATAAATAAATTTATTACTACCTAATCTCAATCTCCACCAAATATAGAGAGCTAATTATTAGAAATAAAATTACATAAATGTATATTTGAATATAATCTACAATGAAAAGTATATACATAGAAATCTATATATAGAAATAATCTGATCCAGGTAATAATTCAAGTGATAATTTAGGTAACAGTTATACCCCAATTGATGATGAAATTTCTGGGAGCCATAACTTTTACACCATAACTTTGATTGACTCCTTGTTTGAACCATTGGAAAGATAAGAATGAGGAGAACATGGTGAGATGGCACAAAGGTTTTCTTGGTAGGTTTTGACCTCTAAAAACTTAATTGAAGTGTCTCAAATTTTAATTTTAGTAGTGTAGTCTAAAAATAGTAATTCTTTGAATTTTCTATTATTATGAATCATGGAAGTCAAGCCACTTAATTTACCTTGAGATTGGTGGCCTTCCACATCCTCCTCCTACCTTAAAAATGTGTATAAATGAAGATATAATCCCAAAAAAAAAATAGATATCTCCTCCCATAGATAAGCATATATTTGTATTTACAATCTTGAGTAATAAAACATTTATTTTCAAAGAAATCATTGTTACTATTTTATTTTCATGTTCTTGAAATATATTTCAATCAAAAAATTTGAGTTTTAGATCATAATTTAAATGGAAACCATTTTTTGTGATAGTTGGAACATTGAAATACTCTTATAAATACTTCCCAAACAAGTTTGTAGTAGTTTTATTGAAGTCTAGAGAAATTCTATTTAAATATGTAACAAGCCTATTAAAATTTGTAGTAAGCCTAATGAAATTTGTAGCGAGAATGGTGAAATTTGTAACAAACTTAGTGAAATCTATAGCTAGTTTGATGTAATCTATAGCTAGTCTGATGTAATCCATAACTGGTCCATAGAAATCATGTTTTAATCTATAACTAGTCCATATCAAGCCTATTATAATATGTAGCTACTATAATAAGCTTATTGTAATTTGTAGCTACTATAACAAGCTTGTTGTAATTTAGAGCTACTATGGGATTTTGTAGCAAGCCTTTAGGAGTCCATATCTTGACCATAATACTAGGTCTTTTTATAGAAGACTTCAAAATGGTTATTTTTCATACTTTAAATCATTCATAGTGTATTATAAATTGCATATCCACTTATTGATAGCTTTTTCACAATAATCATTAAAAATGGCTAACCAATAGATAACAAAGAATTTTAAATATATAACCATGATATATACTTACTATTTCATTCTAAATAAATTATAAGTTTAGAAACTACATTTAGATCCA
This sequence comes from Torreya grandis, assembly GCA_037957365.1. NCBI lineage: Eukaryota > Viridiplantae > Streptophyta > Pinopsida > Cupressales > Taxaceae > Torreya > Torreya grandis. The sequence continues at coordinate 1,482,548 of JARHVA010001334.1, forward strand.
CTTCTTATGAAAAAAAAGGATGTTATTTTATGGATATAACGAGACATTTTATGGACTCATCAGCGATTGTCGACAGTCAGGGTGACCCTCAACAATCAATACGGCTAAGGTAGAAAGGTTAAGGATGGGTTAACTAGGTGGGTTTCAAAATGTTAGGTTGGGTTAAAGGTCAAAGGTGAATGGTTTAGGTAAAAAGTGGGTTAGTGTATGAAGTTAGCCAAGGTGGGCATCTAGGGGTATTTTGACATTTGAAACCATAATATCTGGATTTATGATGTCTATATTTTTCCCCTTTTTGTTATGTAGTTTGTATTAGCAAGATACAAAACAAAAATGTATTGTGGGTCAAAAGATTACTGGCTCCAAATATGGGAGGAGGTGATCCCCCTCAAACTTGGAGTTTATGAAGTGAAACAAAAATAGGTTTGGATTTGATGAGTGGTTAGATGGATGGGAAGGTAGGTGACAAGGGTCGTAGATGATGTTAAGCATTAAGGCACAAACATGCACACAAAATGTGACTAAGTGTGATAGTCAAGATTGTGTATAGACTAAATTACTAGTGCTAGTTTAAAAAAGCTAGTTCTAGAAGGATAAGTGATAGGATAAATAGGCCATAGTATTAGTCATAGTTGATCAAGTTATTTTTATTAAGGATTCTAGACATGATTGGTATTATCATAGGTATTTGAGGTAAGATGTACTCCCTTAAAAATACAAAATAGTTAGTTATAAATGAGGTAATGCAAATTTAAATATTCAACATGGTAAGGTTGGTTGGTACGGTCAAAGAGACCAAAGAAAGGTTATCACAAAATGTGCAAATATTTTGGGTCAAAAATTGTCAATGTCAAGGTGGGCATGGTCAAATGGTTAGTTGTTTGGTTAGAGAGAGTGTTCTCCAATGGTTCATGGTTGGTTTACAGAGAATAGATTATTTCTAGAGGTTGGTTAGATGTGTTTAAATGGGTTACCCCAATTTTATGTACCACTTAGTGTGGTTACATAAAAGGTTTTGTTGAGAAGGTTAATCTTCAATGGTTAAAGTTAGTGAAAAAGGTGCTCTCTAATGGTTCAAAGTTAAGGTCAAGTCATTGGTCAGTGGCATTTAAATAGGTTATCTCAATTTGGTGTACCACTTAGTTTATATTGGTTGATGGTTTGTGGAGAAAGGTATTCTCCAAAGGTTAAAGTTTTAAAAATAAAAGTAATCTCCAAAGATTGGGAAAGAAGGTGGCTCCCCAAATAGGTCCACTGATTGGTTAGTTTGATGGGTTGGTTTCAATAACTTAAAAGGGGGAAGACATATCTTCCTAAGTGGCTATGAAATTATAAGGAGGAGACTAAATACTCTGATTGACAAATACCATGATGGAAATATAGGTGGGATTATGAACATAAACCCCTACCATTATTTTGCTTTGTTGTTAGTTTGATGGTTAAAAATTTAGCCTGATCACATGGTGTCAAGTAAGCTAAAAAATCCTTTGATTTATAGAGGATAAAAGGGGAGATGGATGGTAGGTAATGGGTGATAGGTAGGATAACCTTATTATGGATATGGCATGCCCCTTTTGTAAGTGACCTAGGAACCATGATAGATAAGTCCATGTCATATGTTAGGTGTAGACTGATCGATGTGTAAAGTCTATTGATGTTATTGTCAAATTTGATTATAACTTTCTTGGAATTAATTATTTTTTATTTTGATATAGGGTTTGTTACTGCTTTGTTTTGATATGATTGTGAAGCTAATCAATTTGGGAAGATTTAATTAATTGCTTTTAACAAAGTTAACTTATCCATCCTTTAAGGTTATGGTCTAATTTTTGATTTGTTCATGTTTGATAGATGTCTTTCAAGGAAGCAGTTTACCTTTTTTTAGCAATTTAAATTTTGGATAGATTTCCTTTGAGGGATTAGTTTGCATGCTAGAGATGTTGACCCAGGTGATATTTTGGTATCCCAAATTTTTTATATGTTGGTTTAGACATGGACTATCTATATAGGCCTAAGGTTTTCCTTTATGGAGGCAAATACATAGCATAAGGAGGTTGATGATGGGTAAAAGAGGTGGTTTAAGTGATAAAAACTATGAAAATCCATCTTAAAATTTTTAGAAAGTACCATGAGGATCATATCATGGCTAAAGCTATGGTATCCATGATTAAGATTAGGTTAAGTGTATGATGGATAATCACATGATCCTATTTTTAATCATTTATCCTTAAAGATAAGAAGAAGAAGGTGATTAAAAATAAAGAATGAGCATAAGTTAGACACAAGATGAGAAGGAACTTGGCTTAACCAAAAACTAAGTGCACAAATACAAAAGCATTTTGAGGAGGTTGGGGTTCTGAAATGCCCCAGATCTAGACTTGTATAGATGGTTGATATTAATTAGGAAAGTAAATATCTCCTAGTTACTTTTTGACACTTGATTATGTATGGAAAATATTTGGATTGACAAAAAGTGTGAGGTGAGTTACGTGATAGTTTTATGGAGAATGGAAATCTCCAATGGTTTGGGGTAAGGTGAATTCCAAATGGTTAGTGATCACAAAAATCATGAAAAAGGTGACCCAAAATGAATAATTTTAAAGTCATTTAGTTGGTTCATTGGTGAGGTGGAGAAGGGTAACCTCCAAAGGTTGGGGGGATAAGGTGACTCCTAAATAGTTATGGTGGTGTATAAATTGGTTTCCCCAATTTGGTATACCATCTGGTTTAGGTTGGATTGATAGAGAAGGTACTCTCCAAAGGTTGGGGAGAAGGTGACTCTCAAATAGATTAGTGGAGAAGGGTAATCTCTAATTTTTAGGGGATATGGTGACTCCCAAATAGGTTGGGTGGTGTCTAAATTCGTTACCCCAATTTGGTATATCACTTGGTTGGATGAAGTAGAAAGGTAATCTCCAATAGTTCAAGGTTGATTGGTTGATAGGTTGAGGGAAAAATACCAAGGGTTAATTTGATTAATTGTTAAGGTATAGTTTGATTAATTATAAAATCCTTATGGAGTGAAAGTTTCCCCAATTTTCTCTTTCCATGCATGGTCGAATATGGGAAATTGATCCCAAGGTGAGGTGTTGGTCAATAAGACGGTTGAGGGGTGAAGATGACTTCATCTATCTTCCAAAGGGTTATTAGTTGTTACTTTTTAGTTGTTAGTGGTTAATAGGTCAAGTTTGTAGGTGGTGGTTTAGGTGGGATTTTATCTATTGTACCAATGTTATAAAAATGTTGTTGGTTGTAATTTTTGTAGGTTAGGATAGGTTTGACAACACTATCTAAAAATAAAGGTAGTTTAGATAATAGTGTCTGATTATCCCAAGGAGGGAGCTTGGGTGAGGTAAGCATAGGTTGGAAAGGTTTGTTTGATTTGATGGGTTGGTTTTTGTTTGGGTTGATAGTTGGTAAGGTTGAGTTGATGGTGGGTAAGGTTAGGTGAATGATAAGTAAGATAAGGTTGATAGTAGGTTCTAAAAAATTGGTAAGTGGAAGAGATAGGTTGGTTGGTTCCATATGGGTGAGTGGAAAATATTTATTGGTTGATTCCACATAGGTGAGTGGAAAAGGTTGGTTTGTTGGTTCCACATGGGTGAGTGAAAAATATTTTTTGATAGGTTCCATATGGGTGAGTGTAAATGGTTGATTGTTTGGTTCCACATGGGTGAGTGGAAAAGGTTGGCTAATTGGTTCCACATGGTTGAGTGGTAAAGGTAAGATGGTTTTATTGATTGTGATTTTGAAAGAAAGCTGAGAAGGTTCCACTTGGTTGACATGTGGTTTGGTTAAAGGTTGGATTATGGTTTCCTTAGTTATAGGTTGACTAAGAAAAAAATATAATGGGCAGGCCTCATTTGTTGAGGGATTTGGTTATTAGTGTGCACAATAATGGGTGGAAAAAGAGGATCAACGATGGTTTACTCTTGAGTTTTTGAAATAATTAATTATTTTGATGAGGTTATTGGGTTTGATAGGTTTAATTGAGTTGATCATGTTTGTTGATTTGATGTGTTGGGTATGCTTGATAAGGTTGGTTGGATTGATAAGGTTGGTTGATTTAATAAATTTAGTTGATAGTTGGCTTTGTATGATAGAGTTGGTAAGGTTGTTAATATGGGTTGGTCTAATATGTTAAGTAAGGTAGATGATTTGGTTTGATAGTTTTTGGTTGAATGGAAAAGAGGATAGACCAAATCTTAGTGTTGAGATAAAGAGGGTTGCCTCAAAGCAGGTTAGTGTAGTTGATATGATGGTTGGGTTAGGTGACCCAACAATTGATGATGTTGGATAGGTTAAAGTTGAGGTTGGTTATGATAATTTTTAAGTTGGTGTTGATGTGTTGTTGGTTGATTATGATGATGTTTTAATGGCAATTGATATATTTTTGGTTAGTTTGAGTTGAGATTTGATTGATTGTAGGTTAGATTTGATTGATCATGGATATGAGAAATAGATGATTCTAACTTGATCATCAGATCCATTAACATTATAACCAACTTAGGTGGTAGTTAATAATTTTTTGGTTGGTTTTAATTGATGTTTGATAGGTGATAGGTAAGGTTTGATTGATTTTGGGTGAGGTTAGGTTGGTTATTGATGAGGTTAGGTTGGTGGTAGGTAAGGTTAGGAGCATAAGTCACTCGTGATGCAAAGTATCACTCTAAAGTGAGATGATTATTTTCTAAGATCCTAAAAAATCTAGGATCTTTAAGAGAGAATATAGGTTGGTTCTCCATTGCACAAGGCAATGGAGGCAAGATGGTGGAAGGTAGGTTCCTTATAACTCAAACAAAGAGAGATATCTAGGAGGATGTCAATCCACCTTTTGATACAATTTAATATTTAAAATAAAAGCTTGTATAACATAAAACTACTATATCTAAAGAAATAAATAATTTTAAACTGAATGCAACTATTCTAACAAAATAACATTTAGGTGAATTTGAAATCATTAAATAAATGTTCAAGTTAGATTAGGTTGTTTCTATGATCTGTGAGATGATGGGGGTGAAGAAAATAGGGCTTTGGTTGAGGTAGGTGGTTGGTTGACAGGTTTTTGCTTTTTGGTCAAAAAAGTTCACATAGTGATCAATGGTAGTTAGGATGACCATCAATGGTTGAGGTGACCATCATTAGTTAAGGTGACCATCATTAGTTAAGGTGATCATTTCTGGTTAGGGTGACCATCGATGGTTAAGGTGACCATCAACGGTCACTATGGATTTGGATAGTTTATTAGTTTTGGCTGGAATAGGTTATAGGTTGGTTATATAATGGTTTTGTGGGTTATTGGAGGTTGGTTAATGGTTGTGAAGGTAAGAGAGGGCCTAATAAGTATCTAGGGGAAAGGTTTGGTTTTTATAGAGGTGTTAAAATGAAATAAAATAAATAAATACATGAAAAAAAATACTTATCTTTGAAGTTGGTTTAAGATGTTGATGAAACCTAGAGAAATTTTGGTAGAGTAACGGTGCATGTGGTTGTAAAGAAATTTTTGTAGAGTGTTTGGTCTCTACTATACTTGTTGGTTGGTGGAAGGAAGACTTGTAAAAGAAAATTTTGATAAAGAAGATCTAAGATGACAAATTGTCTCTCCCCTTTTTACCTCCTACTCCCCTCCTTTTATAGGCAAAGCGAGATGGAGGTAGAAGGATCCATAGTAAATAAATACATGAAAAAAAATACTTATCTTTGAAGTTGGTTTAAGATATTGATGAAACCTAGAGAAATTTTGGTAGAGTAACGGTGCATGTGGTTGCAAAGAAATTTTTGTAGAGTGTTTGGTATCTACTATACTTGTTGGTTGGTGGAAGGAAGACCTGTAAAAGAAAATTTTGATAAAGAAGATCTGAGATGATAAATTGTCTCTCCCCTTTTCACCTCCTACTCCCCTCCTTTTATAGGCAAAGAGAGATGGAGGTAGAAGGATCCATAGTAAGTTTGGTTTATGATTTTAAGGCTTATGATATGCTATAAAATGGATAAGATAGACATTTATATAATATTTTTATGTGTTAGCTTGCACAAGGATTAAGTTAGGAAGTTTAGGTGCTGGAAACCTGACCACTGATGGTCGGGCTCACCATCAATGTTTAGGTTAACTGTCAATGGTCAAGGTGATCATTGATAGTCAAGGTGACCCTCAATGGTAAATAGGGCCAAGGTAGAAAGGTTAAGGTTGGGTTAGCTATGTGGGTTTAAAAAGCTTATGTTGGGTTAAAGGTTAAAGGTGAATGGTTTAGGTAAAAGGTAGGTTACTAGGTGAAGTTAGCTAAGGTGGGCCTTCATGGGTATTTTGACATTTAGAACCATCATGTGATAATTTATAGTGTCTACACTTTCCCTCTTTTTCTGAAGCAATTTTTATCAATAAGATACAAAACAAAAATAGATTATGGGTCAAAGGTTTAGTTTCCCCAAGTATGTTAGGAGATAATCCCCCTCAAATCAAGAGTTGATGAGGTGAAATAGAATTGAGTTTAGGTTTGATGAGTGGTTAAGTGGATGGGAAGGTATGTGACAAGGGTGGTAGGTGAGGTTGGGTAATAAGGCACAAACATATGCATAAAATGTGACTAAGTGCTAAATTCAATACTGTGCATAGACTAAGTTAATAATGTTGGTTAAAATAAAGTTAATTCTATAAGGGCAAGTGAAAGGGTAACCAAGCCATAGTATTGGTCTTAGCTGATTGGGTTATTCCTATCAAGGATTCTAGATAGGGTTAGTGTTATCATAGGTATACAAGGTAAGAAATTCTCCCTTAAAAATATAAAATGATTAGTTGTGCATGAGGTAGTGCAAATTCAAATGTTTAACATGGCAAGGTTGGTCAGGGTGGACAAAAGGACCAAGGCAAGGTTGTCACAAAATGTATGAATAGTTTGGGTCAAAAATGACCAATGTCGATGTGGGCATGGTTGAATGGTTGGTTGTTCAGTTAGAGGGGGTGTTCTCCAATGGTTTATGGTGGGTTCATGGAGAATAATTTATTTCTAAAGGTTGGTTAGTGGTGTTCATATGGGTTACCCCAATTTGATATACCACATAGTTTGGTTGCGTAAAAGGCTTGGTAGAGAAGGGTAATATCTAATGGTTAAAGTTGATGGAGAAGGTCCTCTCCAATGGTTCATGGTTAAAATAAGGCTGTTGGTTGGTGTCATTCAAATGGGTTAGACTAATTTGATGTACCACTTAATTTATTTTGGTTGATGGTTTATGGAAAAAGGTATTCTCCAAAAGTTAAAATTTTATGGAGAAAGGTAATCTTCAAAGCTTATGGCAGAATGTGACTCCTAAAATAGGTTCACTAATTGGTTAGTTTGATGGGTTGATTTTAATGAATCAAAAGGGGGAATACATGTCTTCCTAAGTGGTTATGAAAGTATAAGCAGGAGACTAAATACTCTAATTAACAAAGACCATGATGGAAAGATGGGTTGGCTTATAAACATAAACCCCTATCATGATCTTGTTTTTTATTAGTTTGATGGTTAAAAAAAGGTAGACTAATCACATGGTGTCAAGTAAGCTCAAAAATACCTTGATTTGTGGAGGAAAAAAGGGGAGATGGATGGTTGATAGTGGGTGATAGGTAATGAATTATAGGTATGGTAACCTTATTTTGATAGCTTGCCCCTTCTATAGGTGACCTAGGAACCATGATAGACAAGTCTATGTCATATGCTAGTTGTAAACTGATCGATGTGGGAAGTCTATTTATGTTATTTTGAATGTTGATTGTAGCTTTCTTGGGATTGCTTATTATTTATTTTAATATAGGGTTTCTTATTACTTTATTTTGATAGGTTTGTGAATCTAATCGATGTGGGAAGCTTCAAATAATTTTTTTTGACAAAGTTAACTTAGCCATCCTTCAAAAGAGTGGTCTAAGTTTGGATTTGTTCATGTTTGATAGTTATCCTTCAATAGAGTAGTATAAATTTTTAAGCAATTTAGATTTTGGGTAGTTATCCTTCAAAGTAGCAGTCTGCATGCTAGAGATGTTGACCCAAGTGATAGTTTACTATCCCAAATTTTTTATATGCTAGTTTAGACATGGACTATCTATATAGGCCTAAAATTTTCCTTTATGGAGGCAAAGCCATAGCACAAAGAGGTTGATGATGGGTAAAAGAGGTGGTTTAAGTGATAATGACCATGGAAATCCATCCTTAAAAGGTTATAAATTAAAATGAGGATCATGTTATGGGTAAAGCCATGGAATCCATGATTAGGATCAGGCTAAGTTTGTGATGAATAATCACATGATCCTATTTTTAATCAGTTGTCCTTAAAGATAAAGAGAAAAAGGTGATTGAAAATAAGGGATGATCTTAAGTTAGACACAAGATGATAAGGGACTCGAATTAAGCAAAGAATAGGGGCATAAATACAAAAGCAATTTAAGGAGTTTGGGGTTTTGATATACTCCATATCTATGTTTACGTAAATGGTTGATATCAATCAAAAAAGTAGATGTCCCCTAGTTACTTTTTAATACTTGATTAGACATATAAAATATTTGAATTGAAAAAAAGGTGAGATTGGTTAAGTGATAGTTTGATGGAGAAGAAAAATCTATAATGGTTCAAGGAGAAAGTGACTCTCAAATGGTTGGCAATCATAAAAATCATGAAAAATGTGGCCCAAAATGAATAAGTTTAAAGTCTTTCAGTTGGTTGCTTAGTGAGGTGGAAAAGGGTAATATCAAAAGGTTGGGGGGAGAAGGTGACTCCCAAATAGGTTGGGTAGTGTCCAAATAGGTTTCCATAATTTAGTATACCACTTGGTTTAAGTTGGGTTGATGGATAAGGTACTCTCCAAAGGTTGGGGAGAAGGTGACTTCCAAACAATTTGGTGGAGAAGGGTAATCTCCAATGGTTAGGGGAGAGGGTGACTCCCAAATAGGTTGGGTGGTATCTAAATGGGTTTCCCAAATTTGGTATACCACTTGGTTGGGTGAAGGATAAAGGTAATATCTAACAATTTAGGGTTGGTTGGTTGATAGGTTGAGGTAAAAATGTCAAGGATTAGTTTGGTTACTTGTTAAGGTATGGTTTGATAAATGGTCAAATCTTTATGGAGGGAAAATTCCCTCAATTTTCTCCTTCTAAGGATGGTCTAATATAGAAAAATGATGTCAAGATGAGGTGTTGGTTAATAATAGGGTTTAGGAGGGGTGAAGATGACTTCATCCATCTTCCAAAAAGTTGTTAGTTATTAGTTGTTAGTGGTTAGTACATCAAGTTTATAGGTGGTTGTTTAGGTGGGATTTCCTCTATAGTATAAATGCATAGAAAATATTGTTGGACCTGATTTTGGTAGGTTAGAGTAGGTTTTACAACACTATCCCAAAATAAAGGTAGTTTAGATAATAGTGTTATATTGTCCCAAAGAGGGATCTTGGGTGAGGTAAAGGTAGGATAAAAAGGTTTGTTTGATTTGATGGGTTAGTTTTATTTGGATTGATAACTGATAAGGTTGAGTTGATGATGGGTAAGGTCAGGTTGATGATAAGTAATGTAGGTTTGGTGATAGGTAAGGTAGGGTTGATGGTAGGTTCCACAAAATTATTAAGTGGAAGAGATAGGTTGGTTGGTTCCATGTGGGTGAGTGGAAAAGACTGGTTGGTTGGTTCCATGTAGGTGAGTGGAAAAGGTTGGTTAGTTGGTTCCACATGGGTGAGTGGAAAATTTTGGTTGGTTGGTTCCATATGGATGAGTAGAAAAGATTGGTTGGTTAGTTCCATATGGGTGATGAAAAAGGTAGGATGGTTTCCTTGATTGTGATTTTGAAATAAAGTTGAGAAGGTTTTACTTGGTTAACAAGTGGTTTATTTAAGGGTTGGATTATGGTTTCTTTATTTATAGGTTGACTACAAACCAAATCTAATGGATGGGCCTCATTATGTTGAGGGATTTGGTTATTAATGTGGATAATAATGGATGGAAAAAGAGGGTCAATGAAGGATTGCTCTTGAGTTTATGAGCTAATTAATTATTTTGATGAGGTTAGTGGGTTTGATAGGTTTTGTTGAGTTGATAGGGTTAGTTTATTTGATGGGTTGGGTATGATTGCTAAGGTTGGTTAGATTGATAAGGTGGGTTGATTATGTATATTTAGTTGACAGATGTTGGTTTTATTTGATAGAGTTGGTAAAGTTGCTAAGATGGATTAGTTTGATAGGTTAGGTAAGGTAGATAAGTTGGTTTAATATTTATTTGTTGAATGAAAAAGAGGATAGATCAAATCTCAGTGTTGAGATAAGGAGGGTTTCCTCAATGTGGATTGGATTAGTTGATATTATGGTTGGGGTAGGTGACCCAATGGTTGATGAGGTTGGATAAGTTGAAGTTGAGGTTGATTATGATAATTGTTAAGTTGGTGTTGATGTGTTGTTGTTTAAGTATAATGATGGTAAAATGGTATTTGATAGTTTTTTGGTTGGTTTTAGTTGAGATTCGATTGGTTGTAGATGGGATTTGATTGATCATGGATACCATAAATATATGACTATAACTTGATCATCTAATCCATTAACATTGTAACCAATTTAGGTGGTAGTTGATAGTTTTTGGTTGGTTGTATTTAAGGTTTGATTGGTGATAGGTAAGGTTTGAGTGATTTTGGGTGAGGTTAGGTTGGTTTTTGATGAGGTTAGGTTGGTGGTAGGTAAGATTAGGAGCATAAGTGGCTCATGATGCAAGGTATCACTCTAAGGTGAGATGGTTGTTCTCCAAGATCTTAGTAAAATTAGGATATCTAGGAGATAATATAGGTTTGTTCCCTATTGGACAAGGCAATTGAGTCAAGATGGTAGAAGGTAGGTTTCTTACAAATCAAACAAAGAGATCTATCTAAGAGGTTATTAATCCACCTTTTGATATAAGTTAATGTTGAAAAAAAAAGTTGCATAACATAAAATTACAAGATATAAAGAAATAAATAATTTTAAAATGAATGTTAGTGTTTTAAAAAAATAACATTTAGATTAATGATAAATCATTAAATAAATGTTTAGTTTAGTTCAGGTTATTGTTTCTAGTCTATGAGATGATGGGGGCCAAGAAAATAGGGTTTTGGTTGAGGTTAGTGGTTGGTTGATAGGTTGCTAATTTTTTTTCATAAAAGTTAACACATTGACCATTGGTAGTAAGGGTGACCACAGGTGGTTTAGGTGACCATCAGTGGGTGAGGTAACTATCAACAGTTAGGGTGACCATCAGTAGTTAGGGTGATCATCAATGGCTAAAGTGACCATTAATGATCATTATGGATTTGGACAACTTATTAGTTCTAGATAAAATAGGTTATGTGTTGGTTACATAAAGGTTTTATGGGTTGTTTGAAGTTGGTTAATGGTTTTGAGGGTAAGAGAGGGCCTAAGAAGTATCCAAGGGAAAGGTTTGGTTTAGGTAGAGGTGTTAAAATGAAACAAAATAAATGAATGCATAAAAATAAATACTTAGCTTTGAAGTTGGTTAAAGATGATGAAGATTGGAGGAATTTTGGCAAAGTAATGGTGCTTGTGGTTGCAAAGTAATTTTGGTAGAGTTTTAGGTCTCTATTATACTAGTTGGTTGGTTGGAATGAAGACTTGAAAAATAAAATCTTAATAAAGAAGATCTGAGATGATAGATTATCTCTCCCCTTTTCACCTCTTGTTCCCCTCTTTTTATAGGCAAATAGAGATGGAGGTAGAAGATTCCATAGGAGGTTTGAATGATGATTTCAAGGCTTATGGTGCATTATAAAATAGATAAGGTGGACATCTACATAAGATTTTGATGTGTTAACTTACACATAGATCAAGTTAGTAAGTTTAGGTGTTGGGAACCTAACTATTGAAGGTTAAGTTAATCATCAATGGTCAGGCTAACTGTCAATGGTTAGAGTGGTCATCAATGGTTAGGGTGACCCTCTACAGTCAATAGGGCTGAGGTAGAAAAGTTAAGGTTGAGTTAGCTAGGTGGGTTTAAAAAAGGTTAGGTTGGGTTAAAGGTCAAATGTGAATAGTTTAGGTAAAAGGTGGGTTAGTTAGTGAAGTTGGCCAAGGTAGGCATCCAGGGGTATTTCAACATTTATAACCACCATGTGTGAATTTATGGTGTCTATATTGTACCCCTTTTTATTATACATCTTATATCAGTAAGATATAAAACAAAAATTGATTGTGGGTCAAAAGTTTAATTGCCCCAAGTATGGGAGGAGGTGATCCCCCTCAAACTAGGAGTTGATGAGATGAAATAGAATTTGGTTTAGATTTGATGAGTGGTTAAGTGGATGGGAAGGTAGGTGATAAGGGTGGTAGGTGAGGTTGGGCATTAAGGCACAAATATGCACATAAAATAAGACTAAGTGTGATAGTTAAGATTACGCATAGGCTAAGTTGCCAATATTGGTTAAAATAAGGTCAATTCTAGAAAGATAAGTGATAAGGTAACTAGGCCACAACATTGGTCATAGCTAATTGAATTATTACTATCAAGGATTCTAGACAAGGTTGATGTTATCATAGGTATTTGATGTAGGAATTTGTCTCTTGAAAATACAAATTGGTTTTTTATACATGAGGTAGTGCAAATTCAAATGTTCAACATGGCAAGGTTGGTTAGTGTAGTCAAAAAGACCAGGGCAAGGTTGTCACAAAATGTGAATAGTTTAGGTCAAAAATGGACAACATCAAGATCGAAGTGGTTGGATAGTTCATTATTTAGTTGGAGTGGGTGTTCTCCAATGGTTCATGGTTGGTTTATGAAGAATAGGTTATTTTTGATGGTTGGTTAGTGGTGTTTAAATGGGTTACCTCAATTTGACGTACCACTTAGTTTGGTTACATAAAAGGTTTGGTGGATACGGGTAATCTCCAATGGTTAAAGTTGATGGAGAAGGTCCTCTCTAATTATTCATGGTTTAGGTAAGGTGGTTGATTAGTGGCATTCGAATTGGTTTCCCTAATTTGGTGTACCACTTGGTTTGTTTTGGTTGATAGTTTGTAGAGAAATGTATTCTTAAAACATTAAAGTTTTGTGGAGAAATTTAACCTCAAAAGGTTGGGGGGAAAGTAACTCCCTAAATAGGTTCATTGATTGGTCAGTTTGATGGGTTGGATTTAATGACTCAAAAAGGGGAAGACATGTCTTCCTAAGTGGTTATAAAAGTATAAGGAGGAGATTAAAGGCTCAAATTGACAAAGATCATGATGGAAATATGGGTGGGCTTATGAACATAAAATATTGTCTTGATTTTACTTTGTTGTTAATTTGATGGTTAAAAAAAAGTAGCCTAATCACATGGTGTCAAGTAAGCTCAAAAATACCTTGATTTGTAGAGGACAAAAAGGGAGATGGATGGTAATTAATGTGTGATAGGAAATGGGTGGTAGGTATAGTAACCTTATTGTGGGGATGGCTTTCCCCTTTTGTATGTGACTTAAGAACCATGATAGATAAGTCCATGTCATATGTTGGGTGTTGATTGATCAATGCAAGAAGTCTATTGATGTTATTGTAAAAGCTAATTTCAGCTTTCTTAGAATTGATTGTTTTTTATTTTGATATAAGGTCTATTATTGGTTTTTTTTAATAGGTTTATGAAGCTGATCAATGTGAGAAGCTTCAAATGATTGATTTTGATGAAGTTAAATTATCCATCTTTCAAGGGCATGGTCTAAGTTTGGATTTGTTCATTTTTGATAGTTGTCTTTCAAGGGAATAGTCTACCTTTTTAAGCAATTTAGATTTTTGGCAGCTATCCTTTAAGGGACTAGTCTACATGCTAGAGGTGTTGACCCAAGTGATATTTTGGTATCCCAAATTATTTATATACTAGTTTAGACATGGACTGTCTATATAAGCCTAAGGTTTTACTTTATGGAGGCAAAGTCATAGCATAAGGAGGTTGATGATGGGTAAAAGAGTTGGTTTAAGTGATAGTCACCCTAGGAATCCATCCTTAAAATGTTGGAAAGTACCATGAGGAACATGTCATGGGTATATCCATGGTATCCATGCTTAGGATTAAGCTAAGTTTGTGATGGATAATCACATGATCTTATTTTTATTCAGTTGTCCATAAAGATAAGGAGATGAAGGTGATTGAAAACAAGGGATAAACGTAAGTTAAAAACAAGATGATAATGAACTTGGATTAACCAAAGAATAGGTGAACAAATACAAAAGAATTTTGAGGAGGTTGGGGTTCTGATATGCCCTAGATCTATGCTTGCATAAATGGTTGGTATCAATTAGGAGATTAGATGTCCCTCAATTACTTTTTGACACTTGATTAGACATGGAAATGATTTAGATAGACAAAAAGAGTGAGGTTGGTTAGGTTATAATTTGATGGATAAGGACAATCTCCAATGGTTCAAGGATAACGTGACCTCAAAATGATTGGTGATCACAAAAACCATGAAAAAGGTGGCCCAAAATGACTAAGGCTAAAGTCATTTAGTTGGTTTGTTGGTGAGGTGGAGAAGGTTAATCTCTAAAGGTTGGGGGGAGAAAATGTCTCATAAATAGGTTGTGTGGTGTCCAAATGGGTTTCCCTAATTTGGTATACCACTTAGTTCAAGTTGGATTGATGGATAAGGTACTCTCTAGAGATTGGGGAGAAGGTGACTCCTAAATAGGTTGGTGGAGAAGGGTAATCTCCAATGTTTGGGGGAGAGGGTGACTCCCAAATAGTTTGGATGGTGTCCAAATGGGTTTCTCCAATTTAGTATACCACTTGGTTAAGTGAAGGATAAAGGTAATTTCTAATAATTTAGGGTTGGTTGGTTGATAGGTTAAGGCAAACATTCCAAGGGTTAGTTTGGTTAATTTTTAATGTATGGTTTGATAAATGGTCAAAGCCTTATGGAGGGAAAGTTTCCCCATTTTACTTCTTCCATAGATGGTCAAAGATGGGAAAATAATCCCAAGGTGAGGTGTTGGTTAATAAGAGGGGTTAGGAAGGGTGAAGATGACTTCATCCATCTTTCAAAGGGTTATTAGTTGTAGTTGTTAGTTATTAGTTTCTAGTTGTTAGTTGTTAGTATGTTAAGTTTGTAGGTGGTGGTTCACATGGGATTTCCTCTATTGTACCAATGTTAATAAAATTTTATTTGGCTTGATTTTGGTATATTAAGGTAGGTTTGACAACATTATCCAAAAATAAAAATAGTTTAGATAGTATTGTCTGATTACCCAAGGAGGAAGCTTGGGTGAGGTAAACGCAGGTTAGAAATGTTTGTTTGATTTGATGGGTTGATTTTTTTGGGTTGATAGTTGTTAAGGTTGAGTTGATGGAGGGTATGGTTGGGTTAATGATAATTAAGGTAGGTTTGATGATAGATAAGGTAGGGTTGATGGTAGGTTCCATAAAATTGGTAAGTAGAAGAGATATGTTGGTTGGTTTCACATGGGTGAGTGGAAATAATTAGTTGGTCAGTTCTACATGGGTGAGTGTAAAAGGTTGGTTGGTTGATTCCACATGGGTGAGTGAAAAAGGTTGGTTGGTTGGTTCCACATGGGTGAATGGAAAAGACTAGTTGGTTGGTTCCACATGTGTGAGTGGAAAAGGTTGGTTGGTTAGTTCCATATGGGTGAATAGAAAAGGTTGGTTGGTTGGTTCCACATGGGTGAGTGAAAAAGGTTGGTTGGTTAGTTCCACATGGGTGAGTGGAAAAGGTTGGTTGGTTAGTTCGACATGGGTGAGTGAAAAAGGTTGGTTGGTTAGTTCCACATGGGTGAGTGGAAAAGGTTGGTTTATTAGTTCCACATGGGTAAGTGGAAAAGGTAGGATGGTTTCCTTGATTGTGATTTCAAAAGAAATTTGAGAAGGTTCACTTTGGTTAACAAGTGGTTTGGTTAAGGGTTGGATTATGGTTTTCTTAGTTATAGGTTGACTAAGAACTAAATATAATGGATGTGCCTCATTATGTTGAGGGCTTCAATTATTGGTGTGCATAATAATGGGTGCAAAAGGAGGTTTAATGATGGATTTCTCTTGAGTTTACAAGCTAATTAATTATTTTGATGAGGTTAGTGGGTTTGATATGTTTGGTTGATTTGATAAGGTTACTTGATTTGATGGGTTGGGTATGCTTGATAAGGTTGGTTGGATTGATAAGGTGGGTTGATTACTCAATTTTTTTTGATAGTTATTAGTTTTATTTGATATAATTGGTAAGGTTGTTAATATGAGTTGGTTTGGTTATGTAAGGTAGATAAGTTAGCTTGTTATTTTTTGGTTGAATGGCAAAGATGATAGACCAAATATTCATGTTGAGACAAAGATGGATTCCTCAAAGTGGGTTGGGGTAGTTGATATGATGTTGGGGTTGGTTACCCAATGGTTGATGAGGTTGGATAGGTTGGATTTGAGGTTTGTTATGATAATTATTAAGTTTGTGTTGAAGTGTTATTGGTTGAGTATGATGATGGTTAAATGGTAATTGATAGGTTATTGGTTGGTTTTAGTTGAGATTTGATTGGTTATATGTGGGATTTTATTGATCATGGGTACCAAAAATAGATAACTCTAACTTGATCATCTAATCCATTAACATTGTAACTAGCTCAGCTGGTAGTTGATAGTTTATTGGTTGGTTGTAGTTGAGGTTTGATAGGTCATAGGTAAGGTTTGATTGATTACAGGTGAGGTTATGTTGGTTTTTAATAATGTTAGGTTGGTGGTAGGTAAGGTTAGGATCATAAGTGTCTCATGATGTAAGGTATCACTCTAAAGTGAGATGGTTGTTCTCTAAGATCCTAGCAAAGTTAGGATCTGTAGGATAGAATATACGTTGGTTCCCCATTAGATAATGCAATGGAGGAAAGATGGTAGAAGGTAGGTTTCTTACAACTCAAACAAAGAGATATATCTAGGAGGCTATCAATCCACCTTTTGATATAAGTTAATGTTGAAAATAAAATGTTGCATAACATCAAAGAACTAGATATAAAGAAATAAATACTTCTAAAAGGAATTCTAGTGTTCTAACAAAATAACATTTAGGTTAATGCTAAATCATTAAATAAATGTCTAGGTTACGTGAGGTTTTTATTTTTGGTTGTGAGATGATGAGGGCTAAGAAAATAAGATTTTGATTGAGGTTGGTGGTTGGTTGATAGGTTTTTGGTTTTTGGTCAAAAAAGTTTAGATAGTGATAGTCGGTGGTAAGGGTGACCATCGATGGTTGAGGTGATCATCAGTGGTTGAGGTGAACATCAATGTTTAGGGTGACTGTCGATAGTTAAAGTGACCATTAGTAGTTAGTGTGGGTTTGGAAAGCTTATTAGCTTTGGCTAGAATAGGTTATGGTTTGGTTACCGAAAGGCTATGTGGGTTATTTCAGGTTGGTTAATGGTTGTGAGGGTAAGAAAGGACCTAAGAAGTGTCCAGGGAAAGGTTTGGTTTAGTTAAAGGTGTTAAAATTAAACAAATTAAATGAATACATGAAAATAAATACTTAGATTTATAGTTGGTTGAAGATGTTAATGAAGGCTAGAGGAATTCTGGTAGAGTAACAGTCCTTGTGGTTGCAAAGTAATTTTGGTAAAGTGTTGGGTCTTTATTATATAGGTTGGTTGGATAGAAGGAATACCTACAAAATAAAATCTTGATAAATAAGATCTTAGATGATAAATTATCTCTCCCCTTTTCACCTCCTACTCCCCTCCTTTTATAGCCAAAGAGAGATGGAGGTAGAAGGTTCTATAAGAGGTTTGGTTGATGATTTCAAGGCTTATGATGCATTAGAAAATGGAGAAGGTAGATATATAGATAATATTTTTATGTGTTAGCTCTTACGTGGATCAAGTTGGTAAGTTCAATTGCTGGGAACTTGACTGTTGATGATCAAGTTGACCATCGACAGTCAGGCTAACCATTAATGGTCAAACTAATCATTGATAGTCAAGGTGATCATCGACAGTCAAGGTGATCCTCAATGGTTGATAGGTCCAAGGTAGAAAGGTTAATGTTGGGTTATCTAGGTGGGTTTAAATAGGTTAGGTTGGGTTAAAGGTCAAAGGTGAATGGTTTAGGTAAAAGGTGGGTTAGTGGGTGAAGTTGGCCAAGGTAGGCATCCAAAGATATTTTGACATTTGAAACCATCATGTGCAGATTTATGGTGTCTACATGTGAAGATAACTTATCTAGTTTATAATATAACATGTTACAATAATGCGAAGAAATGTCTATACACATTGGTAAAACAATGGACACTTATCTCTCTCTCAAATTCCCTGTTACTTCTATGATTCTAGATGAGAGTGTACTTCATGTGGATGATCCTCCCCACTTTATAAGTGTCCAAATCAGTGACATCCAAGTCAATAATACCTTAATTTATGAGGTTTGGGGTACTTATGTTACTTCACTTGACTTCATTAAAATTCTTGGATACTTTGTATGTAATCTTAAGTCCACACACAACACATATCAAGGCTATGACCAAAGGCAAATACCTCCCTTAGGTTGTGTATGGATCCTTATTAATTTCCCACCTATCACTATTTGAGTGAAGATTATGATATTCAATTTTCCTCTCTTATAATATCATACTTGGTAGGCTATGGACTCATCGCATGAGGGTTGTTGCCTCTTTTGTCTGCCAATGTGTCAAGTTCCCTCATAATGAGATTCAAGTCAATACTAAAACTTGGAATTTTGAACAATTCCAAGACTATAGTGTATTCAAAATTATAACCCTTGAACCATTGAAAATTTTTCCATTCCAAGAATATCAAAATTTTAATTTCATTGTCCATTCTATGCAAGGTTACCATGATAACCCTAAACTCATGAGGACTATACCACCTAACCTCTTAGATTACATTGATGATGAGCCCAATGAGATCAACCTAAAGATAAAAAAATCTAATCTCTCTCCTCGTCTCATTTCCCATCTTCCACCCTATCTAAATATGTGTTCCCATCAACCACCTACTGATGATATAACCATAGTCTTAACTAATACTCAGCATTTTATTCATCATGCCACCTTTGATGAGAAGGTCATACCTACTTGCACAATTGATATTCATACACATAACTATGATGATGGTTATACCTTAGATGGCCTATTTATAGGAGGTCTTATTCAGGCTCGAGATGATAAGATCCTTCATTATTATTCTTCTTTATTTTAGTCTTTCCATTTTTCTTATCATATTATGTCCTATATAGTTCCTAATATTAGCATTATTCATCTTATTCATAGGGTAGAAATGGTGCATTCACATTAAAAACTTCTAATTTTTGAATAAAATCTTAGGAACATGCTTATATATCATGTTATGATTGGTCTTTATCACTTTGATATATACTAGGATCCTTATATCTATCATGCCCCTAAGATTCTAGCCATTGTCCTTAAACCCTCTATGCATCCTACTCCTCCTTTTACTGAGCCTAGTATGGATCATATTACCACTTTAGTTGAATATCTTCCTAATTTTGAGTATTCTTCTCCTTCGTTCAAGCCTCATCTACTCTTTCCACTAGTCTTATCTCCCCTTGGTGATGGCCTACTTATTTTACCACAATTTGCTCCTCTACCTACCCAATAGGTCGATCAATTGTACTATGACATTCATAGAGTTTTCAACCATTAGACTAGAGATTATAAATTATCCTAGCCTTCCACAGAATATACTTTCATTCCCTCTATTAGTATACCCATAAATTCTACTAATAAGCATATATGTTACTTCTACGGCATAGATAATCATTCCTCCACTCATTGTCAAAAGTTTCAATGATATATAAACACCTTCCATCCTACTCTTCCTCAGCCTAGAGATAAGGCTATACCTCCCCCCAAGTTTTTACTTGAGTATAATACCAAATATGGAGAGGTATTTTATCTATCTCACCAATTTGGTACACATCACACTAATCATTACAACATCCTCTAGTAGCATCTCCAAGATCACCTTATAACCATCTATGAATCTATTATCCCTCCTCACATACATCACCCATGAAATAAGTCTCCCCCTTATTCCCCCATGGTTCCTCCACTTGTGTCCCCTTCTTCCCCTATGGTTCCTCCAATTATTTTTTATCCAATCATGATCCCTTCACCTATGGATCCTCCTTCACCTATGGTCCCTTATCCACTAGTGACTCCATGTCCCACATATTCCACTCATATTCTTTCCCCTGAGTACCCTATATATGATGTCCCTCATTATCATGATACTTAAGGCATGCTTACATTTTTTGTTGAGGATATTCGATGATAGTTATTCTCCCATATTTATCTTAAGATTGATGAGACCCTTGTAATTAGATTTTAGCTTCACACAAATCTATCAAATGTTATGGACAATGTTTTTGGACAATTTTACCAGTATTTATGAACACATCATGGTGTTCCTTCACATTCTTATTCATTTTGGATTGGATGTAAGCTCCAATTTTATATTTTTCTATTTTATATCATTTGACATTGTGTCAAATTTTCATTCCTTTGTCTATCTTATATGACTATTTATATTTTGCATTATATGTTGTCTATGGTGTCATTTTATTTCCTTGTGATATCTTATGGATTATTTCCATGACTAAATGCTTTTTCTATCTACGTTTATTTATTTCCATGGATGTCTTATTCTTTTTTAGTGAGTTTTTCAAGCTTACCTCTATAACTTGGATAATCATTATTGTGACTTGGTTATACAAACCTTGCTCCCCTTAGTCCTCTTTATTTATCATGTGATCAATTAGAAAATAAGTCATCTCATTTTACTAGTCCATCTTGGATCTCCCTTTATTCCCCTTATTTCCTTTCATAAAATAATCATACACATGGTTGTAACTTGAGATAACATTATTAAACCCTTAATCATTGGCATGTCTAGGGATATATATAGCCAACTTATGGATTTCATAACCCTTTTGCATATTATTATACATTTATCTATGTAATAATATGCTTATTAGGTCATCCTATGGGTTGTCCATGGCCTTGATAGACTATATATATGAGGTAGGGTTAATTGTTCATCATCATAACTAAGTATTCATTTATTATTGCAAGCATTTGGGAGGTTGCCCCCCTCGAAGTGGCTTATCTATTATTCATATTTTATACTATATTTCCATATCATTATAATATATTTATATAGTTATACTTATTTTGTGAATTGATATCATTCTAAGTGGTATCAAAGCGTCGATTTGGGCCATAATCTAGCCAAAAACCCTAGATCTTAGAATTTAGCTATATCTAGCAAATGATTGCAAATTTATATGGAATTATTTTATTGAAGTTTAGAAATATTTCAAGTAATCTTCCATTAAATTTTCATTTTATTTGGATATGTTTTGAAAACTTTATCACCATTTTAGGTTTTTTCATAAATACACTCCATAACTCACAAATTGTAGAATTTTTCCAATTTATTTACATTTTTGGAAATCTTGGAAAAAAATAGTTTGGATATATTATTTGATATTTTTGATTTGAGGCCGATATATTTTTTTAAAATCATGGTTAAATTTGGGTCAATGGGGCAAATAAAGTTCACCATCAAGCCTTCTTATGGTTTTAACTAACACTCACAGATTGGGGAAAGGACAAGACACCCCTAAAACTCTTTTAGGGTAGGACATGGAGTCTAAAACCTCTCATATGATTTATCACATTTATTAAAATCTACATGGCCTAATGCATAAGGATGTGTAAGTCCAAACTCAAATGTTAACAATTCAAGGGGAGCTTAATGGTGTAAACAATCAATTGCAGCAAATCACAGCATAACTGGATACCATTTCATCTCATTTTCCACTCAACAACCCTCCAATTTTTCCTCCTCCTCTCAACAGTAACAATGCCAATATGGGGATGAAACTGATGTTTCCAAAAGTGTACTTATGAAAGTTTTATGGTAAGGATCCACTCACTTGGATCACTCAAATTGAAAATCTATTTGATTTGCACCAAACTCTTAGCTCTCAAAATGTTGTTATGACATCTATGTATCTATAAACTAAGCCATTAATTTGGTATCATTAGTTGTGTGCTCAAAAGAAGAAGATTGGTGTTCCTATTACATGGTTAGTATTCTCTGATGAATTGATGTCTCACTATCGGGCTAATGTTTTTGAAAACTAATTTAACCATTTAGTCAAAATTTGGCAAATAAGAATAGTGAATGATTATATTCATCAATTTTAGAATCTATCCTTATGGGTGGAGGATGTTACTGAGGCAAATCTGACTAACCTTTTTCTAGGTAGAATAAAAGATAGTATTCAATTAGAGGTCTGTATGTTTAATCCCACAACTATAACCAAATTTATACTAAGTTCATGCTTAGTAGAAGAAAAATATATGATCAAACATCATCCTTTCACTAATATTCAAGAACACATCTTCCCAACTATATCACTACCTCAACCTACTAGATTGACACCACAACAAATTGAGGAGAAGCATGCCAAAGGGTTGTGTTATGGTTGAAATAACAAATGGAGAAAAGGTCATTGATGTGTTGAAAATAAGTTATTTTACATTGAAGGTGCTGATGAGGATGAAGAAGATGAGGAGGCATCTGGTGAGGGTTTTGAAGGACCTGAGGATGAAGTTGTAGATTCTCAACCTACTATCTCTTGCCATACCCTTATAGGTATTTTTACTCCTCAGACTCTTAAGGTGGTGGGTTTCATTAAGAAATAAAAGTTTGTAATGTTGATGGACTCATGTATTACACACAATTTAATCGACAATAAGTTGGTTGCTCATTTGAATTGTTTCATATAACCAGCCTTACAATTTCAATTTTTGATTATAGATGGTGCTACAGTTAATTATTCTAGAAAATTCCATAGTATTAAGTTAGCAATGGGGGACTATTTGCCAGATTCTCATATATTTGCTATTCTTATTAGCAAGAATGACATTATTTTGGGAGTATAGTGGCTCACCACATTGAGTAATATTGAGATGAGTTTCTAAGAACTATTCATGCATTTTTATTTTTAAGGCAAGACATTGGAACTACAAGGATTAAAATTTAAATATCCATAATTGGTTGGTTCACATCAGATTACCAAGATGTTGAAAAAGGTGCTAAAAGATTTATGGCATGCTTGTTTTCCATTGATGTTAAAAAAAGTAAGGAGTCCATCCATCTTGATTTACAACAAATATTGGATAAACATTCAATTTTTTTTGCCCCATTTCAAAAGGTCTTCCTCTTATTTGTATGCATGATCATGCCATCAGAATCATTCCTAGAAGTACACCACCCAATATTAGACAATAAAGATATCCTTATGCCCAGAAGTGTAAAATTGAAAAAATTGTACAAGAGTTATTGGAGGCAAGAACCATTCACCATATCCAAAGTGAATATTCTTTGACAATAGTCATGGTGTGAAAAAAGGATAAAACTCTAAGGATGTGCCTAGATTATAGAGAGCTCAACAAATTTAATTTCAAAGATAAGTTTTATATTCCTATAATTTATTATTTGTTTTATATATATATATATATATATATATATATATATATTACATGGTTCTATTTATTTTACCAAATTAGATCTTCATTCAGGGTATCAAAAATTTGGATCCATGAGGAAGACATTCCTAAAATAGCTTTATGTACCCATGAAAGCCATTATGAATTTTTGGTCATGCTTTTTGGTCTCACAATGCACCATCTACCTTTCAGAGTTTAATGAATATGGTTTTTAGGCCATCTTTGAGAAATTTTGTACTTTTTTTTTTATGACATCCTTATTTATAGAAAAAATTAGGAAGACCACTTGCAACATGTAAAACAAGTACTTTTAGTTCTCGAGAAACATTAATTGTATGATAAACCATCAAAATGTGCTTTTGGAGTCCAAGAAGTGGAATATTTGGGTCATATTGTATCACATGAGGGAGTAGAAGTTGATCCTAAAAAATCCAATCCATCATGGAGTGGTAGATTCCCAAGAAACTTAAGCAACTAAGGGGATTTCTAGGGCTAACTAGTTACTATTATAGCTTTTCAAAATAATATGGTATTATTACAACACTACTCACTTACGTTTTAAATAAAGACTCCTTATAATGGATTGATATAGCTACCAAGGCATTTGAACAAATAAAAATGGTTTTCTACACCACCTTCATATTGTCTACTCTAGATTTTTCTAAAACTTTTGTGGTTGAATATGATTATCTAGATATGGTATGGGTGTAGTACTCATGCAAGAGGGTAGTCCCATTACCTTTGAAAGTCATCAATTAAAGGGTAAAAATTTGTTTAAACCCATCTATGAGAAAGAGATGATGGCTATTATACATGCAGTCAAACAATAGATGTTTTATCTATTGGGTCATCACTTTTAGGTAAAAGTTGATCATGATAGCCTTAAATATTTTTTGGAATAATGGTTGTCCTCTTAATAATAATAAAAATGGGTGATGAAAATGTTAGGTTTTTATTTTTAAATAGTCTACAAGAAATGAAAATAAAATGTTGTGGTTGATGCACTACCCAGGTGAGATGAACCAATTAAGGCATTGTTATGTGCCATGACCATTTGGTAGGTAGACTAGCTCAAGGAAGCAAGGTCAAAATGGGCGAATGACAATTACCCATGCATTGATTCAAAACCTACAATAGGTTTTATATGGGTTTAAAAAATTTACATGGAATGGGAATGAATTATGGTATAAAGATAGATAATATATATGTCATAATTCTCTTCTTAAATAGAAAATCCTTTAATAACTTCATGCATCTCCATTTGTCAGTCACTCAAGTTTTTTGAAAACCTATCATAGAGTTAAAAAGGAATTTTTTTGGAAAGGACTCAAGTAGGATGTACATAAATATGTGGTTGAATGTATGAACTATCAGTAAAATAAAGGTGAAACCATTAAAACACTAGGTATTTTATAACCCTTATCCATCCTTAGTCAATGATGGGAAGAGGTATCTATGGATTTCATTATTGGGTTACCATAATCTGAAGGTAGAAATTTTATCATGGCTTTTATGGATAGACTCACAAATTATTCTCATTTTTTATTTATCTCAACCATTAGTGGTTAGTATAGTATATTTTTCCTTTCTTAATACAATTCCAAAATTGCATGGTACTCCCAAGATTAATATCAATGATAGAGATCCCATATTCACTAGTAATTTTTGGATAGAATTATTTTCATATTCAGGAACCCAGTTGCCTCATAGCTCATCCTATCATCCTCAATTTGATGGATAAATTAAGGTAGTCAATAAGTGTCTAAAAGGGAACCTTTGTTACTTTGTGTTAGTTAAATAGGATAAATGGGTTTAGTGACTACCCTTGGATAAATGGTTGTATACTAATTTAATGCATAGTTCATCTAAAATGTCTCTTTTTATGGAATTGTATGGATACCATCCTCCATCCCTAACTTCACCATTAAAATCCCACCCAAAGGATAGTGTAGTGGAGGAACATCTTCAACATCAATAATAACTCCTTGCAAATTTGCATTAAAATTTAGGCTTGGCCTAGAATTGTATGAAGTAATAGGCAGATCAGCATAGGAGCAAGAGGCATTTTCAAATTTGTGATTGGGTCTTTATCTTATGTCCATATAAGAAGGTGTCCTTAAAGAAACATAAAAAGGGTAACAAGCTATCTCCCATGTATTATGGCCCTTATCAGATCTTATAGAAAATTGGTAGTGTGGCATAGAAGATGGAATTTCAGCCATCCACTTGTATTCATTCAGTATTTCATGTATCTTTCCTTAAGAAGCTCATTTTTCATAGAGTTACCACTCACACCAAGTTACTAGAATTAGATGAGGAAGGAAGGGTTATTCTTGATCCTAAAGTGGTCCTCCAAATGTGCACTAAGTGATTAAGGTCTAGAATGATTATAGAGTATTTGATCAAATGAAAGAATTTACCTTCTAAATATTTTACTTGGGCGGATGAATCCTTCATGCAACAACATCTGAGATTGCTTCAACATTGAGTATAATATTATTTTTAAGAGGAGGGGCATGATACACCCTTAATAGTTGACATATCTAGGGATATGTGTATCTAACTTATCGCTTGCATAACCCTTCTACATATAATTTTACATTTATCTATGCATTCACATGCTTATTAGGTCATCATAAAGGTTCTCTGTGGCCTTGGTAGACTATATATAGGAGGTAGGGTTAGTTATTCATCATCATATCTAAGTATTCATTTCTTGTTGTGAACATTTGGGAGGTTGCCCCCTCGAAGTGGCTTATCTATTATTCATATTTTCTATTATATTTCCATATCATTGTGATATATTATTTTATTTTTACTTATTTGGTGATGTAATATCATTCCAAATATGTTGGTTCATATGTAAGCCTAAGTTTTTTAGTCAATCATGTCTTTGGATACTTAGTTTCCTTTAGCCAAAGTCTAAGGCTCATTTGTGTGTATCACTTTGTCTCTCATGATTGGTCATTCCAAATCCATATGGAGGAGGAATCTTAAAATCCATAAAAATTTAAAAGACAAATCATTTTAACAAAAGGCAACATTCAAAATTTTAGAAGTCAAATTGCAATAAAGATGTGATTCTAAGCACATCTTTTTTCTCTAATCAAATCTCAAACTCCACAATTGGCCTCATGATATAGTTGAGGTCCATTAGTGTGTGTTAGGCTAGTAGATTGGAAAAGGAGAATTAAAAAGATCTTTTAGTGCTACCTAATTTCTCACACCAGTATCCAATCTTCACAGTAGATCGATGTCTCTATAAGAGGTCCTAAGGAATGATGAACACATTGTGGGAAGTTAGGTCCATTTTAATTTTCTTATTCAAATAACCAACATGAGTTGATATTTTTATCTCACTTATTTATATATACATCTTTGAGCTTACTTTGAATGGGTATCCTTTGTATATTGATGGTCACTAGTCACTTAGTGTCTTTTCAATGTCCTTAGTGTGCCTTATGTTTCCTAAGGTCTTTTCATAGATGCATACATTATGATTTTTACATTCCCTCTTTCATTTCCCATAATCTTAATATTTCCATTAATAAATATTGTTCTATTCACTGATCACTCCCCTTAGGGATTACATCTATGAGTTTCAATGTAAGACCTTGAATAGGACTAGGCCTTTCTCACAAAATTTTCCAATACCCAAGTCTCAATCAAATTACATGTGTCAAATTTGAGATAAGTCATGATTGATCATGATTACACATCATTGACATGTTTCCCATCTTGATATAGTATGTTTTATTCTTACTTCATTGATCTTTCATTTTTATCTTCTTATTTTCCAATTTCATGTAAGAATTCAACCATTTTTCTTATGTTTTTCATACATCCCAACTTGAATTAGTGTGATCAATTTAAGTTCATTATTATAATTTTGTTTCTCTTTTATACTTCCCAATGTGATTTAGTATGATTCATTGATTTAATTATTTTTTTTATACCATTTGGTTTTCTTATGACTTCCATTTTATTACATTATTTTCATACTCCCCAATGTGATATAGCTGATTTTACTTATTATAATTTGGTGCAAATCTTTTCATGTTTAAAAAACATTTTGTTATCCATTTTACCATCTTTGTTTTATTATATTTAGTCATCCTTTATTATTACACATTTTCCATCATGATATAGTATGTAGTATATTTATTTTGACTACTTATACTTTTCCAAGTCTTTTGTTGCCTTTTTCTTTTTAACCATGCATGTGTATCACATAATGCTAGAAAATAAAACAATCCACATATATTTCTCATAACATATATAACAAATGTTAAAAACATGTGCTAGAAATAAATATCTCCATTCATCAACATCCAAAACCAAAAATAACTCATGAAAGCAAATCCAACTGTCAATGGAGCATGTGTGTGTGTGTGTGTGTGTGTGTGTGTGTGTGTGTGTGTGTGTGTGTGTGTGTGTGTGTGTGTGTGTGTGTGTGTGTGTGTGTGTGTGTGTATCATGTGTTGTATACAATACAAGGTACAAAATATAAAATACATAGCTCTAACTCTATAGCTATGCTCCATCATGCTTATCATGTGGCTTATCCATGTTGCCCATAAATGCCTAGGACTGTCCCCTCTGAATGGTATGTTGTAATGAGGCAATCTAAGATCTCAATCCTGCTACCTATCCATATAAGTTGGACACTTAGGCCTGTACCTATCCAATATAAGCCATGGTAAACATGTGAGCTATTATCTCTTGAGTCAAGGCCTACTAGGCCTATGCCTCTCTTGATCCCACCCCTGCTAGTGGCTATAGTCTATAACTACCTTGTAACCTACCCCACTAGTCTAAACTAGCCTACCTAGGTTAGGGTGGCTAATACCATAGGATCATCCAATGTGATGGGGTCGTATGGTACCATCACCCCATCTAAAATGCCATGGTGCATAGCCATAACTAGGGATCCCCATCTAACTTCCTATATCACCAAAATTACAAAACCAAAACCAAATAGATATTAGATCATGTATATTCATCAAAATCTATCTAATTATTATAACCACATGCAACTAGTATTTTATATCAAATCTTAAAATTACATCATTTCTTACTAATCTTGGTGTCATCAACCCTCATCTCCTTGTCTTTTCACCCACTAAGCACTATCTTTCTATCTGCTCATCCCATGAGCACTTCCTCTATGGATTGCCTCACCACTAGTGTAAATAGAGGAGTCACCACTCATGCATGTTATGACCCTCTCCTAAAAGGTGTCTCTATCGACCAACTCTATCCTGGAATGGTTGTTATTCCATCCTACATTGTTACCCTCACTTGTGCTTATTCTCACTGATGGTACAACCATCTATGGTGTGGTTGAAGAGGTCACTACTTCTATTATGGTGTCTTTTATGGTGCCTATTGCATACCTACATCCACATCCATGTCATTTCCTCCTTTGACTAATTACTATCATGCTAGAACAGTCCATGGTCTCACACATCATGGCCTAATCTCAAGTCTCTTGATTGGTACTCCTCATCCTCTCCCCTTTAGCTCCCTAATATGCCATGCCCAAATATTAGTCACTATTAGAGGGTTCATTTGGTTTTCAAGTCTAAACTACCTTATAAATCATGTCATTGACTATGATTCTACCTACCAAGTATAGTGGCCTATGATTCTCACTTGAGCTAACCATATCACCACACTTGACCAAATAAGATAAATAGTAGTAATATATGCATCATAATAATGACATATTATCTCCCCTCATATGATCATCTATAAATATGGCACATGGGGCATAACCCATGCTACCTAATCCTACCACCATCTTGTCTCTAGAGGTAACCTATCATCCACCATGTGAGGTAACCTAGTTGGTTGATACATATGGAACCTCTTATGTATCCACATACTCATTAAAATGATTAGCCCCATGGTCTTATTCCCTCTAGATAACATCCTATACATATCATACATGAGTTAGACCTATATAAAAACCCCAAATTCATATACTACTCCCTGATCTAAAATTAACTGACACAAGGCTATCATGTATAGTGGTACCATGCCATCTAACTTGTGACACAACACTCATTCTATCACAAGTCTGATCATGGCCTTCTAAATGTCTAAAATCTACATGATAAATACATCAAATAAACTAACCCATAAACCTTAGTATAAACTATCTAAGCACACTATCCACCTAACTAGTGTTTTCCTTTCTTCTAGATCATTTAGTGTCCCTATGATCACTAGTGTCCCTCCTATCAATAATCCTAATAAATCATGGACGTCCTCTAGCATAATACCCACATCTATGTTATCCCCATCCACTACTCATCAAAAAATATTGGTCAACCATTCCTATGCTCCCAAGAACATGATAATGAGATTAACACTCAGTGGGATGCACCTTATATCCATGATACTTCCAAAGTCTAATGACACTAGTAATTCTATATCTATGTCAGTCAATCACTCTAGTAGATCTGGTAGCCATGAAACATATATCAGTCATTAATACCTCTAGCATCTCTAAAAAATATCAAATAAAAAGGATGTATCAGATCTCCATGTCATAAATTATAAAAAAAAAACATTCTTAAAATTTCAAAAAAACTCAACTGGTTTGATTTAGTTTCTCTATTTTCTACAAAATTGGCCTATTTAATACTAAATCAGTGTTGTACTTTCCCTATGATACTAGATCAACCCTTTCAAATTCCTATTAGATAGGTCATAATAATAATAAATTGGACACTTTTTTCCTTGTGATATTATATTAGCCCTATTATACATAGTTGACCTCTTTTAGCAATACTACATCAACCCTTTTGAACAGAATATGTCATCCATGATCCATGTAGTTGACTTTGTCTCTATTACTAACTAAATCAGGGCACTACTATGTAATTATCCACTATTCATAATACTAAATATCCCACCACTATACAATTGACCTTATCATTATCCCCCACCTTACAAACCAAGTCGACTAGGTCAAATATGTTCATCCATAGTGGTGATTTTTTTCCATTTACCATAAATGCCTTGGGTATTAATTGGTCTAACTTCTTCCTACCTAGTACCTCATTATACCCTTAATTTACCTAAAAATTTCCTAAGGTTCATTTTTATGCCTAGATTTTTCTTACCAATCATTTTTCCATATTTAGCTCAATTTTAAATAAAAATATTCAAAATTTTGAAATTTCTACTTGCTTACCTATGTTATACTCATTACGTCTGTTATGCATCTTCTTCATCACAATTGTCATCTCCTCACCATGATGGCTCTTTGGTCTCCAGCTAGGTCTCTCAGAGCTCTATTTTATTAGAATAGTAATAATAACAAATGAGTTATTTTTTATAATATTTATATTTACTATTGAAAATTATTTACCTTTCAAATATTTACCATTAGATTTCATATTTTGAACATATCTTTGTCTCTACTAACTCTTTTTCAAAATCATAAAATGTTCTAGAATCCTAAAATCGTAGAGAATATTTTAACCTATTTAATGTCTATATTAATTAATTTTTTGTTATTTTTTGCTAATCTCTATAGGTTTGCCTATATTCTCTACATTGGACACCTTCACATTTATTGCATTTCCTTATTTATCTATATCACTAAGGTAAGTAAAGGTATGTATTTTTTTAATCTTTTCCTTTCATTTATCTTATTTTCTCCTTACTATAACTTATTTAGCTTCAACATTGTGTGTTACTTTTTTTTCCAAAGTACCATCCCATGTTGCACCTATGTGACACATGATGAGATTTGAGTGGGGCATATGTATACACATAATATTTTCAAATTTTATTAATTATTGATGATTTATCTCTTGTAAAAACCCATTGAGTCTCAATCTCTCTAAGTGTATACCTTAAGGGGTGAATTGAAAAAGGGGTGGGTAGACCATTGGTGATTCACATGATTGTTGTCAATATACTCATAGTTACTACCTACACAACCATCTCCTAAAAATATTTCCCTAAGCTTTGCCTCTTATTTATCACCCTTTAACCATTTTACACCCTCATTAGCCCTTCCCTAGCCTAAAATCCTTTTTTATGGTTTATGTTACACTGTCATCCCCATCAACCTTGTACTATAATTGATAAAACTTATTTAAGGTTTAGGTCACCCCCTGGCCAACCTAGACCAAGACCTAATGTGTTTTTTTCAATAATGATACAATATAAATTGGTTCAACCTTATTGGATAAACTATAAAAAAGGACTAGGGTTAGATCCATCTATATAAACACATCTATTTTGACCTTTATTAAAGAAGATAAGAATAAGAGACATATATTATGTATCTACGTAACCACCATCTACTTGAGGAGAAATCTTAGGATTTTATAATTTCTTTGGAGATATAGATATGGTCTTTTGGAGAATTATTTTGGATGCATTGATAGGTTGTGTATCCTAGAGCTGATTTATCCCTGTCATATTTACATACCACAACAACCTCTTACAAATCACCTTTCCCAATAAAGAGATTGAAGCTTGATGATTTCATCTTCAAATATAATTATTCTTAACATTTTTCCTCATTTTTAAGAGTAGATAGATATACATTTGTACTTCTCTCTCATTAATTAGGATTATACATACATTGACGTGAGTATATGTCTTCTATGCATGTTTAATTTTAATGTTTATTATCCCTACTTTGGTGGGCACTAGATTAGTCTTTACTTTACATGTTATTAGTTTAGTGAATATTAAAACATGGGACCTTATTAGGGTGATTGCATAGTTTTGCTTGACTGAAGGCTTTGTAACCCTCCCTAGTGAATTTATTATGGTAAGAGATCCCTTGGATAGGTCTAATAGATACATCTTGGTCATGACCCCAAAAATATAATGTGTCAATAATTAAAAGTATAAGTAAGATTTATCTTCTCTGAGCTAAGGTCGATTTATAGATCATTTGCATTTCCCTTTGCATACAAGGTAAACTTGTCATGATGTCCTTTATTTTCATGGCCTTTGTCCCATAAAAGAACCAGGTTAGATATTCTAAATGCTTTAATTTTTCTCTTTTGTCAAACCACCTTTTAACTATGTATTGATGTTTACTAAAATTCAATAAGGCTTTAGTCCTTGAACCTTCTATCTCTATTATGTTTAATAATCAAGACTCCACTTTTTCACTTGGTTCCATGTACTCCTGAATAAATTGATATGTTGGTATTTTGAGTATTATTTGGAAAACTTGTTACCATCTATATACTAGAAAAAAAGGTGAATCCTTGAGGGCCTACTTATATATTGTTTGATTAGCCCATAGTGCATATTTTAGTAGATGATGCCTCTCTAGACTTATATGCTACTAACTTTTAAGTGGCATCAATCAAGTTTTTATTTGTTGATTCTACCAATCCATTTCCATATGGGTAATGGTTAGAATATGATTTTATGGTGATTTGATTATCATAGGCCTATTTAGTGAATTTAACTAATTAAAATGTTGACCTATTGTGACAAACGAAGGAAATGGGGGTACCAAATCTAGTTGTGATGTTTTTTTTTTTTAGAAAGTTGATTACATCTTGTGCTCTAGAATGCCTAGTAGACACTAATTTAGTCCATCATGTGCAATAATCTATGGCAATGAATACAAATTTGTGTTCAACTAAATAATTAGGGTTAATGACACCAATGAAGTCTAAACCCCATTGAGTGAATGGTCTTCCTTCAATAATAGGTTGCAATGGCATTACTACATGTAATTCTCTTCTTACCAACACTTGGAATTCATGGCATGTTTTTACATGAACCTGTGCATATTTAAATATTGTTGTCTAGTAATTGCCCATTTTGGGGATTTTATGGGATGTTGTGTTTCTATATGGATAACCACTATCTATCTTTTAGTGTAATTTTTCTATTATTTATTGATATTCTTCTCATATTATCTATCATGGGTAGATGCCTTTATAATTTTTTCTATAAAGAATCTCATTTCTAGTCATATAGTGAGAAGTTTTGAGCCTCTAATTTCTCCTTTGTTCTCTATTAAGTTATAATAAATAATTACATGTGAGTAAATATTGAATGATATCAATATACCAATCTCATCTAGATATTTAGATTTCATAAACCTCCTCAATAGTGATGCATGGGTTAGGCTCAATCATGAGCTGAATGATTCCTTATCCTTTAACAATTTTGGTAGGCTTGATTTATATGTCAAAATCCTACAATTTTTCCATCCATTTTCCTCTACACTCTCCCAATTCATTTTCCCCCAAAGTTGGCTTGATGATATGGTCTGACACAATGATGATGGTCTTATTTCTCAAGATGTAGTGTTGTATTTCATTTACCACTTTGAAAAGGGCAAAGATGTGTTTATCTATCATGAAATATTTGAGCTCTACTTATTTTAAATTTGTTCTCGTAAATGTAATAGGATGATCACTTCCATTCTTATTTTTGATAATCATAGTTGTAATGGTATGTTCTTAAGTGAATTGATACAAGAGGAAATATTTAGTGAATTCTAGCTATATTAGCATTGAGGTCTAAGATATTACATCTTTGATGTCTTGAAAATACTTTCAGGCCTCTAGTGTCCATTCCACTTTATCATATGTCTTGAGCACTGCATTAAATTATAATATTTTTTGAAAACATTGAGATAAATTTCTTTAAAAAAATTATCTTCCCAAATAAAGACTTGAGCTCTTTCTTGTTGTTTGGGAATGCAAATTTTAAATCCCCTAAACTCTATTTGGGTTGATTGTAATTCATTATTTGGTGATAATGTGGACTAATAGCTTTCCATCAGTAATGCCAAATATGATATTTTTGTGGTTTAGTGAGATGCCAAACCTTATGCATATTTTAAATATTGATTGTAGATGGCCTACTTGATTAGTTCTTGTCTTTGAGAAAATAGTGACTTCATCCATGTAAATTATTATGCATTTACCTATTATCCGTTGGAATGCATGGTTCATTTTTTTTTGAAAGGTATATCCTATGTTA
Organism: Torreya grandis; assembly: GCA_037957365.1. Taxonomy (NCBI): domain Eukaryota; kingdom Viridiplantae; phylum Streptophyta; class Pinopsida; order Cupressales; family Taxaceae; genus Torreya; species Torreya grandis. Next base: position 1,517,037 of record JARHVA010001334.1, read on the forward strand.
AGTAGGCCAAATGGCATCTTATTATATACATAAGTATCCCACTTTGTAGTAAATGCAGTCTTTTTTCTATCTTTGGATTCAACCATCACTTGGTTGTATCCTAAAAATATATCCAAAAAGGAAGTCATTTCTAAACCACTTACTATCTAGATCATCTCATCCAATGAAGGTAAGGATGGTTTTATTTCTCAAAAACTTTATTCATGTTTTTAAAATCAACACATAGTCTAGTTTTGGCATTATTCTTCTTGATTAGAACTAAGATATAACCCAAATAGAATATCTGATAGGGAAAAATATTTTTACATTTAACAATTTTTCCACTTCCTTATGAATAATAGGCTCCATAGTAGGATAGGTTAGCCTCTATCTTTGCCTGAATGGCTTATGGTCTAGCTTTAGAGGGATTATATAGGTGATGATCCTTGGGTTAAATAAATTCATGTCCTCATACCTCCATGCAATCACATATTTATATTGGGTGATTAAATCTTTCACCCTTTGTATTTATTTTGGAGTACAGCTGAAGCTAATGTTGACATAGCGTAGATCACACTCATATCCTAAATTATCCTTTTTGAATTCAAAATAATTTACTTTAGGTTGTCTTTAATGATGGGCTTGGGGATCCAAATCAAATTCCCTTTTTGAATAAACCATTCTTAAATTAATTTGGTTTTATTTCAACCAAATGACTCCTCCCAATTCCTCTTAGCATAGATAATTGATCTCCTTATCATCAATGATTTGAGACTCAAATTATCTTAAGTTAGTCAAGTAATTAAATGATATTTTTGTCATCATCAAATACTTAGAAATTTTCTATGTTAATAGGAATAGATGGACAATGTACTAGCTCAATGAAAAACCTCTGCAACTTGGACTCTTGTAGTGGTGTTAAATTGGCTGCTAAAGCAACCAGCGAATCAACAAAAAAAATTCTCTAAGAATAACCACTATAATGAAGGCTCAAAGGAATCAATCAATTATAAATATTTATTTTTTTACCTCTTTAGATATGATAACTTGAATTGGTATTTGTGCCTAACCTAAATAATTACTAGCTCTAAATATCCATATATTAACAACTACTTGACATTATTTTTTAGAGTAAATTGTAATCCCAAAATTAATAAATCATACTCTTATCTATTATTGGTGTAAGATAACTTTAAATTATATGTTTACATTTATTTCTTACCTTGTGTTTCAACCAATTCAACACCAATACCTAATTTTTATTTGGATCTTGCACCGTTGAAATGGAGAGTCCAAAATTGGGAATGTCCTTCGGCTTCTGGTTCTTATAACTCATAATTTATGGTAAAGGTATAAATTTAAAGTTTAGGATATTTTTACCTTACCTATTTATTATTAATTCTATAATCTATGATGGGGTGCTTTATTCTTAGTTCCTGATTAATCAAAATCTAGATTGTAATACCTATCCATGGAAACCAAATATGAGAGAACTTTGTTTCTACATACCCATTAAACATCTTCGACCAATATCTAATAAAGAGAATTTTATATCCCTATAGGATATCCACCATAATTATATAAATATTCATCTATACATGTGGCTTAGATGCCATTTTAATGTGTAGATTGTTTAGTTCACCAACTATAGGTGCCATTATTTTGTCTAGCTGTGAAACTATCTTCTTTAATGGGCTTGGAGTCAATCCAAGATTTTGACAAATAAAAGTTGGAATTATAGTAGATAAATCTCTAGATCAACTTAACAATTTTGAATATTCTTTCCAAATGCTCTAATATTCAATAAGAAAGGATAAACTTCTTGATTTCTCTTGTATATAATATTTGTATAAGTAGCCTTTATCTTCTCTGAAATAGATTTTCCTATAATCGACCTCCATAGGAGTTATTTTTGTTCAGTGATCTAACCTAGTTCATGAAGAGTGATGTTGGATTTAATCTTCTTCATGTCTTCATTATCCTTCTTTTCTCTATTCTTCCTTATTATATGGTTGATCATTCCCTTTTGTAGAGGTGGATGATTATCAACCTTTGGATTTGATGGAATAATGGTATTATTTGGAGGAGTATATGTTGTGAAGGGTTGCTTGTTCCTTAGATTATAATTACCCTTTTGGTACTACTATAAAGCATGCATCTCATTAGATTTATCCTCTAATTCATTATCATCCTCGCTTAGGAAAGGAGACTCATGAGTTTAAAATACCATAGTGGTGTTTTAAGAACCAAATTCAAGTTGGAAAGCTAATGGGTTATTCATCAAATCTTATCTCACCATCTCCCTTTGAAATATCTCACATTGTTCAAAAAATTATACACATTCAATTTCATGATGTTGTGATGTATTATAAACTCTTCACTAATTGGGTAAAGTTATTTCCTTTATATTAATTTTTGATAATTTATTAGGTTGTTTTACATTATTTGTAGACCAATTAAAAGCTATATTATATATTTAGAACCCATAATTTTGGTTATTATTCTATCCAATAGCATTACCCATCTTCATCTACATGCTCAAGAAGTCATTGCTCAACATATGGACCATTATTTATATAAATTGAACTCTACATTGGTTGAATCCACACCCTAGGCAACTACAGTATTACATGGGATAGAATGTTGGTTTTGTTGATGACCATTAAGCTGACATGATTGTTCATATAACCATAATTATGATTTGATGTCTATTACATTAGAGGGGGAATTGTATACAAGTGATTCTAGTTGAATGTAGGAACATTTTGATTCACATGAGGTACTTGATTCAAATCTAGGAAAATAACATTGATATTAGGGGTGCCTAGTACATCACAATTTAATTGTCTATCAATATTGATAATTTATTCATATTCTAATGCTAAAATGTTGGAAGCAACAAATATTTACAAGAACATTGTAGTTATTATATCCAAGACATTTTTTACATTTTTAATGTTAAACTTGATCTCATTTATATGTTGGACTCATCTAGGTGTATATCTTCTAAAATCTTATGTTAAAAATTTGAATTAGTTCATTATGATACCTCTTCATACTAGTGAAATGTTGATACACTAGACTAGGTTTGTAACTTTTCCAAATTGGGCAATAAAAGTGCTTTGATGTATTCCAAGAAGTAATTGAGTTCTCTTTAATATTAAGGTACAAATATTAGGCAACATCCCATAATGTGAATGGGAAAAGCTTACATGCAAAATATTCATCAGTGACATTCATTAACTTTAAAGCATCCTTAAAAGATGATATGTTCCTATAGAGTTCTTCCTCCTGAGGGGGAGAAAGAAGGTTGATAATTTTTGAGATTCCATGGTAAGTTGTGTACATCACTCAAGATGGTAATAATAGATCTAACTAACTAAGGTGGTTCGGCCATAAGATGATTAATGGGATGGATATTTCTTATTGGAGAAAGTTTCTTGGCTTTAGGTACCATAAGAATAACTAGTATAAATATAGGCCTTCTAATGTACAGAAAAAGGTGAAACCAAAATAATTGATTATACTCAAGACCTAGTAACTCTCCTAGGTGCCTCTAGTGCAACCCAAACATAGGGGATAACCTATCATTAGGGAAGGCACACAAGTAGCCCTCCTTTTAGCACTAGATTTTTATCCTATTGATGTGGGACCTATGCACACCTCTAGATTTAATGAGGTAGACTCTAACATTTTAATATCTCACTGAAGGTAAACTCCACTTTAGGGCATTAGTTGCCAATAGGGGTTAAACAATAGGGTGGTGGAATAATATGTAGTTAACTGGGTGTGCTTGTGGGTGAAATGAAACCTAATAAGGAAACTAAAACCTAGTTGAGTTGGAGGACCTTATTCTAAAGTGGTTAGATCTCAGTTAAAAAAACTCTAAAAAAGAGGGAAATGGTAGAGAAGAAAATAAGACTCTATGACATCAAGATATTAATTCTAGGTTTGGTTTCTTTATGGACAAGCATTTTTAGAACTAATGTTTATTACTAGTAGCTATTGCACACTCACATAAAAACATAGTTATGCAGTCTGGAAAGATATAAAATAGAAAAATAAAGATCTCAGCTAAAGGTTGTTCCTTTTAGAGTAGTTGTTACACACCTTTATTCAAGAGATTACATCTCATCTCAGAAAGGTATCTAGGGAAATTATAGCTCACATCTAGAAGACTATATCAAAGGAAAACACTTATGCACACTCTTAAAATTGAGACAGACAACCTATTTGCATAGAATTAATAATACGTGTATATTATTAAATAATTGTTGTACATATATAATCAACAAACATCAATGATAAAAAATGAATTATTCATAGATATTGCATACTTTGAGTTATTAAATCAAAACAACCAAGAAAAATAAACACTTAATTACATAGAAATGATATTGAAATGCATATATGTAATTACATGACAATCAAAAATAACTTCTTCTTATATTGATAATTTTACAACTCTTTGAAATGATGGATTTATAGATATAAATAGACTTGCAGATGGGTTGACTCATCCTCCAATTTTATGAAAAACTCTATGTTACATCTTAATAATCAAAACATTAGTTATAATTTGATGTTAAAAAATTGCATGTATAATAATAATTGATCATAATGATATCCATATATAGATTTGCTTACATGATTATATGTAATGTGTGCATACTTACCAATTACTTCAACTAACAACCACATGCATACATGAAGTATGGATAAAATATAATTACATTGACTAATCTTACATGCAAAATTGCATACAAAATTAACTTTGAAAATTAAGGCTCATTCAAACTCATTGATTCCATGGCTAAACATGAAGTGGTAGGAGGCACTAAAGTTGATGGTAGATCTGATATGGGAGGTGTAGTTGAGATGGAATATATGTCCTTATCCCTCTTTCTCCCCTCCAAATCTTGGTAATACTTGATTCTAACCCTATGTTGAAATTTTATGATGTCTACATTCAAAAGTGGTGGTCGATGTAGCCTACTTGCTTAACCCATTAAATGTGCATGTTCTACCTTGATATATCTGAAATTAATCCAAAAGATATCAAATTCTATAACCTTATTCCATGAAAAATTGAACTCAGCCTCAATTTCTTGTAATACTAACCCTTGAATATTTTATATAAAATTTATTGAGTCTTAATGGACTTGATCAAAACCAACTCTACTTATTAATTTCCTTATAGAGTCCCTAGTGTGGAAAATATTCATCTCATTAAAAATCTAAAAAATTAAGTTCTCATGCTCTATAAATTTTGGTATTATTTATTCTACTCTATTTACCCACTCTTTTGCCTCTTGTGTTTGAATGTCAACCAAATTGATGGAATTGGATACCTCCAATGGTATCATCAAGTTCAAAGGGTTTTAAGCCTTATTTATTGTGTACAAAATAAATAATTTTGATTTGTTTTCATCTTCGTTTAAAGAATTAAACAATTTTGTTATTTTAATGATATGATGGAATAATTTATCTCTCATTGAAGGAAAAGCGTCCAAAATATTATATAACCTTGAGGCTGCACTTTGTACATTTATCTCAATTTATCTGGAAACATGAACAATTTGTTGTTGTTCCTAGACCTACTTCATTTTTTATTGAATCTCTCTTATCACTTACTTGATCCTTTCATGATGTTCAAGCAAAGTGTCCTTCTATGGTTCTAAATAATATTTAAAATACTCATTTTAAGGAGACTTCCCTAGTCTCATATTCTTTCTCTTGGAAAGAGAGAAGAAATCTTATCTCTCTTCCAAAATTATGTCATTTCTAGCATCATATTTAATTTTCATCTTCTTTACTCTTAGGATATAACCTGTAGATTTATCAAATATTGAAATTATAGTGTGTAGCTCAGTTATTATGAGATTTGGCCTTTGGGAGGCTTGAGAATCTAAGTTTGTATCCCATTGTGGGATCACCAAATGAGTTGAGTCAATTAGCTGAGTGTCCTTAGAAATAGTCTCAACCAATACGTCCCCCTTAAAGATTTCCTCAAGGATTTTTCATGTAATGGGTCCAATAGTGAAGGCCAAAGGATATTAAACCAATCAACACCATCGTATTGGGGTGTAGGGTGGATTGTGTTACTAGATTCTTATTTATAGTCTTCTTAGATGAACTACAATAATGGTCTAGCTAAGACTAAGAGAAGACATTTGTAAGCCCAATTGGGTGGAATACACATGTAAATGTGCACTTACCAATGCTCCAATAGTTTTCTTAGTATGAAATTTTTTAGACTCAAGGCTAGTTGAGGGAATAGTGGAGGTAACAATAGGAGAAGTGGGAATAATAGATGTTGAAGAAATAACTAGAATTGTAGAAATAGTTAGGATTATGGAGCTAATAGGACTAGAAGAAAAAACTTCCACTTTGGGAACAACCAAGGATGTTAAAACACCAGGACTGAAAGAGATAGGATCAAATGAGCTAATAGATATAGGAGAAATAATTGACATAATTATAATTGAAGAATTAAGAGGAAATGAAAAGATAGTTGGTGTCATATCCTCACCTTATTTATCTACCTTAAATGTTGTTTTTCCTTTGGATCCCTAGAGGCTTAAAAAAAATTCTCTTTGTAACTCTTCCTCCTCATCTTCATTAATAGGATATCTTCCTATAGATGGATGTTCATGCCTTATGGTTCCTTATATAGATGATGTATCAATAGGTATGCTCATAAGGGGTCCATGAGATTTAAGTTTCCTCTTATGGTAAAGAGCTATGTTCTCTATTAAGGAAGAATCCATCTGAGTGGGGTAATTTGGGACTTACATGATTGAAATCATAGGAGCTAAAGAGGTAGTAAGAAGAGTATGGTCTTATGAATTAGAATAATCGATAAAAATTAGCTCCTCTACTCTCCCAAGGGAAATTTTAATGCTAAGAACCTATTCCAACCTAGGATCTTGCTTTACAAAAGTCATCACAATGGGTGGTGTTTGAGATGATTCCCATTTATCCAGTGATGGCTGAGAAGGCTTATTATTCCAAAATTCTATCATAGCCCATCCACTTAGAGGTGGAATTCTAACATATGCCTTTGTAATTGAAATTGAGGGCCTCTATTGTAATATTTTCAAAATTTCTTCAGTCAATCTAACCATTTGAGACTTCTCTTAGACCTAGGCATCACTTTTAAAATTTACAAAAATAAAGTCATGGTCATAAGGTTCATATTGGTATGAAATACCAAGACCTTGGATGTGCTTCTAAATCTGACCATGAGGGTGCCAATCTATATGTGGCAGGGTGGCTAATGAATAATAATACATAAACTTACCAACCTCTCCAAAATGTTTATGGTTGACATAGCACATTCTATCAATCATCAAATGAGAGCCATGAAATTTTCTATTATTCTTATTCATTAAATCTTCATCAATCCCCCACCATAACTAGTATGCAATCTCTTGTTCATATAATTTATCTAGCACATATTTTGGGAGATGTGACAGGATAACCTTGTGCCATGTGACCATGATCACCATTTAATCTGGGTAGATCCAATGATCCCCTTTTACAATCAATGTATCAGTGATTATTTTAGATACTCTAGGTAATAGTACCTCATGGACATCCCTCCACACTTTAGGATACATGCCCTATACAATTCTAACTATATTTCCTGTGTATGTGTTGATATGTATAAATGAGTAAGAATCATATATTTGTTTCTTTATGTCATCTAGAACTGATCTCTAAAGTGATTCATTTTGTACATATATTATTCCCATAACTACATATAGGAGGTAATACATTATGTATAAATGGCCCCCAATATGCCACTTGTCTTAATGCAATACTTGATCTTGTATCTTGATGTTAATTATCTCTCCCAAGACAAAGGTTAGTTATGAGGTCATTAATAAATTTAGAAATAGAACCCACTCTAGGTGAATAAAGTGGATGATAGGGTATCCATATAACCTATTTAGAAGGGTCATTCTAATGTGGACTCCCATATAAAACTTGGTTATATATACTGGTAGCTTTTCCTTAAGGATAATGGTTTCCATGGGGATTATCCACTTGCTCAATGTTTTATCAATGGTATTATTTTTCTTCCACATTACAACTCTATGCAAACTAAATGTAGCATTTATAATAAGCAAGGATAGATACCTTTGGAAGGCATATCCTAAAATGTAGGTGATGATGGTTTTATGCTCCATGTGATATTAAAAAGTGCCCCTAATTACCTTACCTATAAATAACAAGTTCCATAGTAGGTCAATAAATGACATTACCCTAGGTTTGGCTACTTTAAAGTGTAATCCTTCTCTCTTGAGTAAGAGCAAATATATATCCAATTACCTCTACACTGGTGTTAAATTTTCTTCACATATAAGGGCATCCACCATTCCCATTATGTCCCATAGAGATGATTAGTTGGGATACTCATCATTAAACACTTTTGAATAAAAAATGGTGTCTATGTACTTGATGGAGTCTTTGATTGAAAATTTAGAATGTGTCTAGACTCCCTTGAATGTCTTGGATGAAGAAGCCATTGTTAATTTTTTGTGTTTAAATAGTTATATTTATTTGATTTAATGGCTTGGATTTTCTAGAATCAATTCACATTTTAATGTAGGTGGCCAAGGCTTTGAGTTCTCTCAAGGATGCAAGTTTGTTCAGGCTCATTTGTGATCAATGAAAATGATGTTCACTTTCAATTCATTGATATAGCTTTTGGTATTCAATTCCATTTCATGCACCATTAATCTCCAACATCTCTAATCTTTCTTTACACATTCAATTTAAACTTTTTCACTTTATTTTAGTGGGTATGCCATGTAGACCTTATAAACATTCGTATGAATGTGACATCATTACCTTTAACAAGTGTCATCTTGTCACTCTTTTCACTCTAATTTAGTTATGCCATAGAGGATTTTGGTAGTTGAGAGTCGGATGTTACATTAAAATAGGGTCAACCCAAATTATTATGATTTGAACACATCTCACGAATAAAAGTTTCAAAGACCTATGGTAGACATCTTTTATGAAGGTTGCAAAGGTTACTTTTTCTGTAAGCCAAGTTATGAACTAAAATTTTTTTGACATAATTTTCAAACATTATTTTGCCAAAAATTAAAGGCTGATCGAGACCTTAGGATAAGATTTCTAAAGACCACTTCCAAACAATTTCTCTAACTACTTTTACTGAACACTTTTTTCAAAGACTAAATTCTGAACCAAAATACCAACCATTTTCACCAAAGATGTAAATGATGAACACTTATGTTGAAGTGTAAATTTTTGAAGTACCATAGTTTTGAATAGAGTCTATGATAAATGCAAATGTAAAATACCAAATATGAAAACAAAAAATATAAATAAAATTTTTGAAGAACATTTTTCATGAAGGTTTAAAATAGGTGCAAAGGATCCAAGAATGTCGAAGGTTGACTTTTGAACAAAATTTCCAAAGACCTAATTTCTATAAAGAACACTTTTGGTGATAGGAAAAACACGTAAATCTTGAAACTTTATAATGATTATGTTTTTTTCTAAAAACCTACATATATGAAAAAAGTCTCAAGACTATTAATAAGTTAGTCTGAATAAGCTAAACGTGTCAAAATACCCATTTACATTTATACCTAATAGTGAATTTAAGTTCACATATAAAGACCTATGAAAGAATATTTTAGAATATAGTGGGTCCTTATTAAAAAAAATGAATTGTGGTATGTCGAGTATAAAATCTACCATAAATGATGTTATCTCTAACCCTAGAAGGATATAAAACATGTAAAACAATGTGTGTTAACTAAAACTTAATATCGATAAATGGATTTCAATCAAATTGCAACACATATATTCAAAAAAAATTAACTAGGCCTAAACATATACAAAACAAGAAATAAAACCATTTTGTTTTCAAAACCAGAGTAATAAATGACTAAATGAGGTTTTAGAAGACTATTATTTGAATCATGTAGTGAAAAACAAACCAAAATAGCAAGATGAAGCCAACTCTAAAATTTTTAAGTGAAAATAGAACTTACTTATAATTTTCAAGTTCCATTTCTAATCACCATAACCATTCATTTAAATGTCAAACATGAAAAAAAAATGATATTTTTCTTCCCTCATAAACCACTTGGTTGGAATCCCTAGTTTGGATAGCTCTTGGTTATAATCATTAATTTATATGCATCTTAGTTAGTGACTAGTGGCATTTATCTCTCTTTAATTTTCCACTTTTACATTTTGGATATGAGTCTTTATTCATTAGTTCTTTGTATAAAATTCCTAATTACATCCTTGATATCCTTATTATAAAAAACTTTTGCTTACAACCCCACCCCACTTTGAAATGTGACATCTTTCATGTGGTTGGTTCTAGTATGGTTTCCTCCCCTTTCATACAATAGAAGAAATTTATATTGTTAATCATATTCCCACTATATAAAATATCATCTACCTCTCATTATTCCCCCAGAGTAAAATGGTTTCATTTGCAATAGATACCTTTTGGATAATGTTACTATAGTATGGGATTTTATAGAATGAACTCACCTATCATAACAAAAAGTTTTGTTCTTCAAGATTGATTTTGAAAAATCCTATGATAGAATTGAGATATAAATTATCTTTGTCATGTTATGGGAATTAGGATTTGGATTTAGGTTTGTGTAAACAATTGGCATTATTTTTAATATGTTGGTGCCTGAAACACCATTAATGAATCTAGACATTTTTCTTATAGTAGGGACCATAGCAGCTCACTATGGTCATAACGAGCCTCACTAGCATATAAATTTCATGGTGGTGGGTTTGCAAACATGGGGGGTGGAGGGTTCTTTAAGAAATAATTTTCCTAATTGGCATTATCTATTTACCTACCTAGGTAGGGACCATCAAATGATGAGAATAGGGAAAAATAAAACTACATGTGAGAACCAATACTTGTTACTATGGATCCATCCATTGGTGGTAGTTGGGATTGGGGTGACAAACCAAATTATCATCTATCTCCATTATCTTCACTTGTTTTTATTATTTACTAGTGATTCTATTTTATTCTTTTGGTGCCCTTGGTGATTTATATCATGTTTCTTTTTAGATTTGTTTAAACTTATTTTGATTGAAATGTAGATACTTTAAGTTGTTTTAACTTTTTATACAGTTAAATTATCTTTTTATCAATCCTTTGGGTTATTTTGAAATGAGTGTGATACCATGTCTTTCATTTTTATATTAATAGTGATGTATATTATGTATTATTACTAGATATCACTTTTTTTTTAAAAGTTAAAAAAAAAATCCACACTTCCATACCAAAACATTGTTCAAACATACAAGCATATTTTCTAACTTATCAACTCATATGTAGGCACTAAGGTTGAAACTAAATATTGACATTAAATTTTGAAATGAGACTATAACTAACAAGAATATTTAACAAATATAGCCCCATATAGTCTTTATAAACACTACTTACATTAAGCTAAATCAAGATTCCATATTACATACTTTAAGCATTGAGATTGAGCAAACACAAATATTGCACCCTAAAAGAATATATTTATTATGTTATCAATAGAAAGATATACATTATAATACAAAATCTATGTATATGGTTAATTACATATATAAAGCCTTGTATACATAAGGGATGATTAATGGAATAGATAAATGTATATGGGTTTTTTTCTAATGGTTGATATACTAACCTTTCACATAAAAAGAAACTAGTTCACAAAATAAGGTGTTAGTATTTTAAATAATTACATCATGTCTATATTTGTTTTCATGTGGTGGAATTAACCTTCAAACTAATATTTACCCAAATTATGTCCATTTGTCTAAGATTTCCAATAAGATAACAATGCAAAGCATCAACAAGGCCTTTAATGTCCTCTCCACAAAATCTTCATCTTTCTCCAAAAATTCTTTGTCAACAAATTCAATAATTTGGTTATAGATTTATGTTATTTTATTCATGTATTAAATCACCTTTAGTTTCAAGCTCTTGATATATCAAGATAACTTCAATAAAATTAATATAATTTTCTACATATTTATTTGTAGTTTATTCATTTGCTTCACCCCCTATTCATAATCACTCATATAAGTCAAGATATATAGGCAAAATGCATGGAAAGTAAATTACCGGCATGTTGGGAAATATTACAATGTATTTTTATTGACCATCCATGGGTTAACATAAAAGAGCATCACAAAAATATAGAAATTGACATGATGAATAAATATATGAAGTTGTTTTTCTTAAATAAGTTTCAAATTTAAGATGATAATAACCTTTTAAGATTGATTGTCTGAACTCTTAAACATTCTCGTTTCTTAACATAGTATCCCAAACAACTTTAATTGAGGCTAGTGAGACAACCATCCCCTGCATTAGAAAAATGCATATAAATATCATCAATCACTCAAATAGAGTACCTTTTAAAACTTTCCCAAATAAATATACATCAATAAAACAAATCTAAAGTAATTTAAAAAGTTTATAAATATGTTATATTGGAGTTAATGCATATCAAGTTTAACTTGAAATTCAGTGTCACTCCTAACTACATTTATAGTTCACTGATATACCAATTTCAAAAAATGATTTTAAAAATGAGAATTCACTTTGACATCAATAATTTGCTTAGTGATATGGCTAGAGAACTATAAATTAGAATTTGAAAGTGAAAGAAACAAATGTAACTTAAATACAATTGAGCTTAGATATATTAAAAACATTGTGTTAAATTCAATGGAATATTCAAGGGAATATCAACATAGTTACCAAGTTCATAAATCCAAAGCCATTTAAGAATTCAAATAAATTCAAAAAACCTAAATTCTTGGAAAAGCATAGTTTTATAAATATGCAAAATTGACAAATACAATGAAAAATAGTAATAACATATAAGTATTTTATATTATATAATATATAAGGTTGCTGAGTGCTTTTTTATGAATTTTTTTGAATATATATATAATCAGGCTGACCAAGACCAAACTCATCCAAGTTGGCTAAAATTTTTGGATTAGGGTAGATTTTGTGCAGATATTGCTATGCCTCCTCACATAAATCAAGGAATTGTTTATTGAAATGTCTAAATATCTAACCAAGAAATAGCTGCATCATAACAAACACAATATGAGGTTCTCAATTTTTATAGTTTACAATAGGACTTTCTGAGCGTGAAATGCTTCAAAATTTATAGCCTCTTTTCTACATTTTATTTTTTATTTTTCTCTACATCTAAATTTTTATAGCACTATCCTTCCTTTATAGATAATATTTATTTATTATTCTCTATATCTAAATTTTTATTTGACTATGTTCCATTTGATTGGATACAAAAATACAATTAACATAATTCTTCCATCCTCAAATAAATATTTCCAAATAATGTTTTAACAGAAAATTAATTCACCTAATAAATCCCAGAACTAGATAAGATAGATTACCACATAAAACCTTGTGAAAGTAAGATCATTAAAAGTATAATTAGGAAACTTGGATAGCAAGATTTCTCTAGATCAAATGGAATGCATTATTAACATTAGAGTGCCCATATTTTTTCACCACACTGTCATTGAACTCATCTAATTTTGTCTCAACTGGGTCAACTCTTGAATGTTTGAAACTTCAATAGAATCAAACTTATCATGTGTTGACAGGAATGATGGTGATGATTTTTCATGGCCAAAATATTTTCCCTCAGTCTCTTGGATGTTTGATCTATCAATAGATTTATCCTTATCATGCATAGAAAGGAATGATGATGATGTTTTTTTCATGATCAAATGTTTTGGAAACATCCATAGTTATTTTTAAAATTATTGTATAAACATTCATAAAATAATAAAAATACAATAATAAAGTGAAAGTCATAACAACATATTTCCTTATTTTTTTAACATGAATGGAGTTATAACTAAATCTTAAAAACTATTTTGTAAACTCTTGCATTTCCATTGCATTCCCCTTATGTGAATTCTTGCCTATTGGATAGACTTATTACCCAGTTAATACCATATTCTTAAATCTACTTAGCATTAATTATCAACCCAGGGTGTGTAGGATTTTCAAATATGTCAGCACTATATATGCATTATTGAATCATATGCTAACTTAATTTTTGGTTGTAGTACAATGAACTTATAATAATTTCACCATATAGATATACAAGGAAATTATTATAATAGAATACATAAATTCTTCACACTTATGAGTCACACATGCATCACACTTTATATAACAAATCTAGTAATGAAATCAACTCACACAACACACTTTAGTCTAATAAGGGTCAAGATCTTCACTTAACTCCTTATAAGGGGGTCCTCATTTAGAACTAAGTTCTAATCCTTCTTCAAGAAACTTGCAAAATTTTCTTATAGAATTAGCTTTTTCATTACTTAGATCTATAGCAATTAAAGATTGCTACATTAGATTACAATATTCCAAAAATCAAAATGCAATTACTATCTACAATTCCATGCTCCTTACTCTAATCTAGGTTTTGCCATTAAATACATAAGGTAGTTTATTAGTTCTAATTAAAAACACTAAACTAGGAAAGGTATAAATACTTTTCAACTAACTGAGTCAACCTTTAGGTGGTTAATAACTTGAAGTTACTTTTTTTTAGGCATGACTAGGTAAAGGACAATATATGTTGCTTTGTTATTTTGCTTCTTTCTCTCCTTTCCATTGTCCTTATCTTATTTATCCTTTGGTAACACATCCAAGTTTATTTTCATGTGAGGGGTCCATATAGTTGTTATGAAGGATCCTCTTCAATCATTTACTTTGTTTCTAAGATAGTTGGATGTGTCTTTAAAATTCCAATTAATTATTATCATAGCAATGGTTTGTTTTATGTAGAGGCTATGGGATCCTATAGGTGTAATCTTACAGGAGCTATGGGAAACCTATGGGTGAAAACTTGCAGTTGTTATGGGAAAAATGTAGGTGAAATTTTATAGTTGCTATGGGCAAACTATAGGTGAAAACCTGCACCTTGGTAGTTGATATGGGCTGGAAGCCCCTTTTGTTGTGGGCTTCTCTATAAGTGTTGTGACCAATTAAGATTCTTATAATCTTATTATACCCTTGAAATTTCTATTAAATTAGGTTACACAAGTATAATCTAATCAAAGAAAAATCATCATTAATCTATAAAAAAACATGTATATATTAATTCACAAATATAATCATTCATTCATTTACATAATTCATGGATAGTTATAAGGATTCATATAGGAAATATAATATATATATATATATATATATATATATATATATATATATATATATATATATATATATATATATATATATATATATATATATATAATAAATATATAAATGGGTATGGATGAGGCTATAAATAGAACAATTAGTGGCCTTATCATTGCCTATTTTCAACAAATGCTGATGAATATTCTAATAAAAAGGATAAAAAACAAAAATCACTTATATTCTTAGTTAGTAGACATGCCATGAGAAGTATTGCATACACTCATACCCTTATATTTAAAAATAATGAAAGACACCTTGTCACTATCATTCAAAAACCTTTTAGCTTGTGCAGTACTTACCAAGGAGAACTAAGATTTCCATTCATAATATTTGATCATTTATATTTTTTCATACTTGGCCAACCAATACCGATTGACCCTTCTCATGAAGATAACATCACACACATATAAGTTTTATGATTTTATAACAAACCATGGTTCTACCATGTGTATTTAATAATCTATAGTTGCACTACAATTTCATTTGAAAAGTCATCGCATAGGCCTACATAAAAAAAACATCTTCTCCTAGAGTATTTGGATCATTTTGAGCCTTCCTATGGCTCTTTAAATTCCTCATATACCTTTTTGAATGATATTTTTCCATGAAGTATTTTCAAGAATGTGTTAGAAGCATTGGTTACATATATGAGAATAGTGGAACTAGTTAGATAACATGACTAACATACTAAATGTAAATTTTAGCTAATGCCTCCCTAATTATGATATTTTTTCCCTTAAAGCTTTAATAACTTTTTAAATGAGGATATTTTTTCCACACTTCCTTACTTTCTGAGGTGTATTTGCTAGATACATTTTTCTAGTTTTGTAAACTCTTACATTCACCTTTCATTTCCCTTACACAGTTTCTTTCCTTTTGTCAACAAAGGTTAATGAATATTAGAATAAAAATAGGAAAATTTGATAGTAACTTCTACTCTTAGTTATTAGACATGCCATGAGAAGTATTACATACACCTATCCCATTATTTTTCAAAAATAGGAAATAAATCTTGCCACTAGCATTTGAAAACCTTTTATCTTGAGTAGTACTTATCAAAGAGAACTAAGATTTCCATTCATAAGATTTGATAATGTAGATTTTCCATTCCTTTTCCAATTGATACTAATTCACCCTTATCATTAAAATAACATCACACACATACATCTAGGGATAATAAAATAATAAAACACTAACATCAAGAGGTACAACATCCATCATAATTTCATCAATTAAATGTTCAATTATTTTAAGATTGACCTAAATTGCTTGGAAACATCTATCTCTACTCCTTGCTTCACCCATCCTAGAGAATAAGGATTATGATGATCATAAACTTCCAACATAATTTTAAATACCAACTCTTTGTTTATCAAATTTACTTGAGAGTAAGAGTCAAAAAAGAGCATCTACCTTTGTCTTCTTAATCTGAACTTTGATATGAAAATTTTTAGAATTTTTACCTTTTTCATAAACACAAATGTTAATTAAATGTACCTTTTCCTAAAGGGATGTAAAACACAAACTCTCATCCAAGTCATATTTTCACCCAACTTTTTCTCCCTAAAAATATGCCATATATATATCTTCTTCCTATTTTTATTCAAAGGATATTTCTTGGGATGTAACTTCCAAAAGACTCATTTGTATAATAATCAACATCACAATGCCCATAATGATTTATACATTCCTTTTTAGAAATAGATTTAGGTACATCCTACCTTTCTTCTTATAAACCTTTGAAGAGTAAGACAAACCATCATCTTCATCCATCTCAACATAATGAGCTTCCGAACAAGCCTCATCTATATATTTAGGATGGGAAAGTAGACTATGCTCCATCAAATGATTATGTAATACACCAACATACCTCATAAAAATTTATCAATCAAATGACTTCCCCTGTTTGTACCACCATCTTTTGAAATGCATTGCTATACTCTTGTACACTTTTTATTTATTGCTACCTCAAATATTTCCATACAATAAACCTCTCTTCTTCATATAAAATGGGATAAATTTTAATTTTTTGTCAAAAGTTTAACCTCATATAATTTAATAATGGATAGAAGCTTATTTAAAACTAAGGAATGGATGTAACTTGAAAACAAAGTTAAATCATGATTATTTAATTTTAAATTTGTAAAATAAATATGTCAACTCTCATTAATCTGATGTAAAGTGAATTGTACCTCAAGTTGAGATATGAAATGGGAACTTATCCATATTCACCTCTCCTTTATATGTTCAAATGTCAATATTTGATTCAAATTTTAATGGATATAGAGTTTGTTTGGTATGGGGATTATTCTTTATCATAATGGGTCATTATTGCAGAAATATATTGTTATAAAGGAACCAAGTTACCTTCCCCACTAACACTTGATACTTGATTAAAAGGTATAAACCTAAAAAATTGTCACACAAAACAAACCACACACAATGGAACATGAACAAGATCTGATACCAATCTGATATGTAACATTCATATATATTACATTGCAAGATTCACCAATATATGTCCTCTAACACCATAACATATACATGATTTTTTATGTATTTTATGCATAAATTTACTTGATAAATAAATATGTAATGTGTTATGAATGAAATATACAATAAATAAAGTGCAAATAGGAATAATAAAACAAAGCACAAGACATAATAATTATCCTAATAAAACCTAATTTTTGGAAACTTTGATAGATTGAGGTTTTCACTCCTTCCCCTTACACTATATAATTCCCAGTTATAAATTTACTTCCATAAAGTGGTCTTCATGAGCATATATATAATTATAACCTTCCCAAATCCTATTTAATTCTCTAGCTTTTTATAACACTTCTCACATAATTACAATACCTAACAATAAAATCTAGCTAGAATAACAATGAGAAATTATGTTTCATTGATGAATGGAACTAACTCTTGTGCCTTTATTTATACAAAAACTCAATAAAATGGTGTAAAATAAACATTCCAAGAGAATAATTCAATTGATATAAAGCTTAAAATTTAGATCTATGTTTGCAATTGTTACTCAAAGGACTTGAGTTGTGAAATTATTTGACAATCCATGATGTCACTGTAGGTTTCTCTAATAATTTGTAGCATTACCATGGGTTTCCCTGAAAATGCTTGGCATGAGGTTTTCATAAAAAAAATAGCTACTTCTCATGTGTTTAGATCACTTTGAGCTTTCCTTTGACTCTATAAACTCTTCATGTACCTTATTGAATAATATTTTTTGTGAATTTCCTTCAATAAGTGTGCTACAAGAATTAGTTACATACATGGTAATAATGGAGCTAGTTATCTAATATGGGTGACATACTAGATCCCAAATTTGGATTGGTATGTCTATATTTTCTTTTAACAATGAGTAGTATTGCACTACAACAAAATCCCAAAATCATCAACATAGTAAGAGCCCATAAATGAATACACTTACATCATAATATATACAAATTTATTTCCTATTGAGATTTGGAAAAAAAGGTAAGTTAATCTTCATCATGATCATCATCTACATCACACATTCCAATATCACCATGCCTAATTAGGGGGAAATAAGGATCTAATGCATTATTATCATTATCTTTTGTGTTATCCTCATTTGAATGTCCAACACATTGATCCTCATCCTCATCTACATTTGGGAATTCATCATGGTATTCACTTATAAAAAGTTATTAACCATTTTTTAATGTCCCCTTTTTTTATAGCCTTCAAACATCTTTGGAAGCTCCAACTTTCTTGGAGTGTGCCAATATTTTTAAAAGGAAATTCAGTTAGTGGTATTATGTCTATGGGTATTCAAGAGCTCATACACTACTTTCTGTTGGCAGTGAGAACACTATTCACAAATTAATATTCATAAGTAATATTCATGGTTTCTATTCATAATGACTATGCATGGTGATGTGGCATAGTGATGAGATGGAATTTGAGTGATGAAGCATAGCCCACATGGATTATTTCATGGGAAAAATATTATTAGAAAGGAGTGGGGCATAACATACCATTAATAGATAAGTTCTTTTGTCTTTAGTAAATCACATGACTTTGTTCTTTAGGAGAGAAAATAAGGGTGAATAGTTGGGGCACCACCCTTGGGAAGAAGCATGTTTTGGAGTGTGGGAGAACACAAAAGGTGATATGGAACCTTGTGTGCACATAGGAGGAAGATGACAAAAGTTACTATTGATGATTCTCCTTCACATGTGTGAGTGAGGTACCATTTGGAAGCATGTGCAAGTGGATATTTCAAAGTATATGAAGGTGGGAAACAAAGACAAAGGAGGTGGTTAATATTGTTTCCTTTGATTCCCTTCCTTTTGAACATTTGCATAAGTGAAAAATAAGGCAATATGGATCAATAGTGATCCCACTAGAAGTGGAACACCATTCTTAATTCGATATGAAGTTTCCTCCTCTCTCTCCCTCTATTAATGCATTTTCTATATAAGGAGATCTCTCTCCCTTTGTAAGTATGAATGTCACATATGCTAAACCTCCCCATTTTCAAAGTTTTAACTTGTGTTTAACTTATTCCTCTCATAGGATGAAAACCCTAAGAGTGAATAAATATTTGAGGATTAAAACCATCTAAAGTTTATTGATTTTGATGGTGAAATATCCTCCTTGGCTGACTTATGGTGGTTTCATTCATACATCATATTGGAGCTTCATTGGATATTGATTTAGGATTGTGATACAGTGTTGTAAGAAGTATTATAATTCATTATTTTATTTTATGTATTATTCAATACTATCAGTGTAATATTTTATTGAATGAATATTATAGATAGGCGTTCTCATTTCTACATAAATCAATTATATGGTTTGTGACATTTGTAAGCTATTTAAGAAATTTTCAAAAAATTGTATTAATTATCTTTGAGGGGATATTATAGTGGTATCCGATCCAATTTTTTATTTTAGCCTATTGGAGTTCTAACATTTGATGTAGTTTCTAAAGTTACATAATCAAGTTTCATTAGTTATTTATTAGTAGCTCTGGAATGGAAAATCTAAAATTGGTTATAAATCATGAAGCCACTTAGTGAAGAAGTTTTTTGGGGGTTTTTGAAGGAATATCGAGTAGTGGCACCATATTTTCATGCTTTAATGTCATTTGAAAAATTCATGCAAGTTAAGGTACATAATAGATCTCATAGAGATGGAGGATTTTAGAATCAAAATTTTCAAATAAAGGAAGAAAATATATTATGTGGGAGACTCTACAATGAAGGCAAGAAACTTGAACATTTGCCTTAGTCAAAAGATGATTTACTTTGCATATTAGAGGAAATTGGGAATTGTTTATTCATGTTAGGTTCATTCAAATCAAAAAGAATACAAATGGATATGACTCCATTAGTAAAAAAATTAGTTAAGCCAGAGCTTATGAGACATCTAGATGAGGAGGTAAGACTTGTTACTCTTTGTGATATTAAAATTATGAAATTTATAGCTCCTTAGATTTTGTAGCTTATGGAACATCTAGATGAGGATGTAAGACTTCTTTTAACTCTTTGTGATATTAAAATTATGGAATTTATAGCTCCTTATATTCTATACAAAGATGGCATAATGAAGGAGGTATTTTAGTTGATTGTGGAGAGTTTTAGTAGCTTGGATGATAATGATTTTAGTCCTTTTGCTAATATTTTAATGATTTTATAAATAGATTAAAGACTCAAATCATGTGTTCTCATGATATATTTTTATTGTGAGGATCTTATTCTTAAAATGTTTCATCATTTCCTTGCTACTATCAGTGAGAATCATATAATTGATATTGTAATAGCAATGCAGGACATTATGTCATTAATTTTAAATGAAAGTGATGATATCTCCCAACCAATATTATCTATGTTATTGGTTATTTTGAGGCAAGATCATGTTACTTAATCATCTACATATGAATTGGTTAACAATGTTTTCAAACAATGTAAGCAAAAATTGAAGCCATACTTATTAGTTGATTAGATAGAGGAAGAAGAATCACGAGATACATCTACAAAGGATAAAGATGTAGATGAGTTATGCCTAGAGCTAAATTTGGCCCACTTTTCATTATTTAAAGTATAAAAACAATCATCCATTGAAAACACACCCAAGGAACAAGAATCTAATACAAGGATTGTGGAGATCAGGCAAATAGTTGAATGAATTAATGAACTCCATAAGGATGAAATATTGCATAATGATTCCAACAATATTCATACTAAGGAGATTAAATATGATAATAGTGATTGGAAAGTACATCAAGAATGTGAAATCTCAGAATTTGAGGAGCAATTTTCACATGAAGGTGCAATTTTTAGCCATGAGATAGATGTTATAACAAGTGATGCATGTAGTTTTTAGTGTGAAGCAATTCTTGGATCAAAAACTAATGATAAGCATTCACAATTTAAAGAACCTAATTTCATGGATTTGTGTGTATGGGACTATCATTATAGCACTTGATAATTGAGTATTAATGAGGTACTATCAGTTTATGATATTGAAAGCATTACCAAGGTAAATATAAATCAGATTTTTAGTCTTAACACTACTATCATCATTTTTACCAATAGCTTTGAGGGGGTATGTGTGATTGATGTTGATGAATTTATGATATATGTTCCTCTTTTCACTTTGAGTATGTCTAGGGATATGAAAATATGGGTTCTAAGAATACACATGATTAATAGGATTGTTTCATGGAATAATAAAGTTTCAGCTTATGATTGTATCAGAGTAGAGCAGCAAAAACATGGTGAAGAATCCTTCACGTTTATTTGGGATCCTAGTATTGGCATAGAGGTTCAACATTGCTTACGTACAAGAAATAATTTATTGGGAAGGATTGTAATGTCCCTCTTTTTTATAGCCTTCCATCTTTGGAAGATCCAACTTTCTTAGAGAGTGCTAGCATTTTCAAAAGGTAATTCAATTAGTGGTATTATGTTCAGGGGATCTTCAAGAGCTCATACACTATTTTTGTTGGGAGTGAGGGTACTATTCACAAATTACTATTCATGAGTACTATTCATGGTTACAATTAATAATGATTGTCTATGGTGATGTGGCATAGTGGTGATGTGGTATAGTGATGAGATGGAATTTAAGTGATGTGGCTTAACCTGTAAGGAATCTTTCATGGAAAAAATTGATTAGAAAGGAATGGGGCATAACATCCCACTCATGGATAGGTTCTTTTATCTTTAGTAAATCACATGATTTTATGATTTAGGGGAGAAGACAATGGTGAATAGTTGGGGCTCCACCCTTTGTAAGATGCATGTTTTAGAGTATGGGAGAAGACAAAAGGTTATTTGAAATCTTGTGTACACATGGGAGAAAAATGACAAAAGTTATTGTTGATGATTCCCCTTCACATGTGTGAGTGAGGTGCCATTTGGAAGCATGTGCATGTGGATATTTAGAAGCATATGAAGGTGGGAAACAAAGACAAAGGAGGTGGATGATATTGTCTCCTTTGATTCCCTTATTTTTGACCATTTTCATGAGTGACAAATAAGGCACTATGGATCAATAGTGATCCAACTAGAAGTGGGGCACCATTCTTTCCTCTTCATGAAGTTTCCTCCTCTCTCTCTCTATTAATGAATTTTATATATAAGGAGACATCTCTCCCTTTGTAAATATGAATGTTGAATATGATAACCCCCGATTTCTATATATTGAACTTGTGTTCAACTTATTCCTCTTCTAGGATGAAAACCCTTGGAGTGACGAAATATTTGAAGATGAAAACCCTCTAAGGTTTACTTCTTTTAGTGGTAAAAGATCCTCACTATCTAGCTTATGGTGATTTTATTTAGAAACCACATTGGAGCTTCATTAGATATTTA
The DNA here is from genome assembly GCA_037957365.1 of Torreya grandis. Lineage (NCBI taxonomy): Eukaryota > Viridiplantae > Streptophyta > Pinopsida > Cupressales > Taxaceae > Torreya > Torreya grandis. Next base: position 1,540,185 of record JARHVA010001334.1, read on the forward strand.
TTTAAGATTGTGCTACAGTGTTGTAAGAAGTATTATAATTCACTATTTTAGTTTATGTATTATTCAATACTATCAATGTAATATATCAGTGAATGAATATTATATTTAGGTGTTCTCATTTATGCATAAATCAATTATATGGTGTGTGACATTTGTAATCTATTTTAGAAAATTTCAAAAAATTGTACTAATTATCCTTGAGGGGATATTATACATTTTTTGCACCTGCCCCCTCTTAGCCTTAATAATTCATGTATTCCCACATCTTAATTAATATTTTTATGATACACATGAAATACACCTTTGTCTTCCATTTCTTCATCTTCATGATCATATTCATCAGATTGTAGAGTATTATGTGGATGGTCATTCATGGCCCATAAATTTGAGTAACATAGATATGACAGCCCTAGGATGACAAATCATTACCCACTTCTATTTTTTTAGCTCCTCTATATCTTTAGAAGAATAAAAAATCCACTATGAGAAAATAATGTGTGAATTCAATATATGTCTGTGGACTTAAAATATATATATATAAATATATTTTCTTAATAAATTAAAAAAATGACAAATAAACTTTTGAAAAATATTGAAGTAACACGTAGGGATCCTTTATTTTTCATATCTTTTGAGTGTTTTATATTGCATATATACCACCATCTTGACATCTTTTCACATGTCTAGTTCCCTCAAAATCCTCATACCAACTATATTTGAACATCAAAAAATTGAGACTCGTATAATTGAATTCCAATATTTCTTGGACAAACATAAGAAAATTTTACCTTAACTATTTTTTTTGTATTAGGACCTCACACACATATTTAAATCAAACTTAACATCTACTTTGCAATTTTAGTTAACTCTCTTATTGTACACACTTTATACATCAAATTATTGTCCATCAACCCACATCCCATTGTATGTACTAATCTAATAATATAATGAAAATATGATAATATAATAGTTATAATAATTTATTTGGATATATATATATATATATATATACACATATATATATATATATATATATATATATATATATATATATATCACAAAGGATACTAAAAACTTGATCACATCCTTCTACAATGTTCATGTACTCTTTATCTACATTAGAAGGGTCACCATTATCCTTCATATCTTTAAGATAATCATATAGAAAATTAATTATGCACTCTTAGGGCTAATGTTTCTCTCTCCAAGTCTCAATAAAAATTGCCTTGCACCCATAAATTATCTAGAATTCACATCTTTCCTCCATTTTCTTTTTTTCACTATGTATGTTTCAATCCACTTGTTTATTAATTCTATATTATGGATAATAAAGTGGATCATTATTATTTGATCATCAGCCATTGCACATGACACCAAAACTTATTTAGATGTATAAAAAGACTCATTTATGATGTCTATGAATATATTAGATAATAATTTTAATGATAAATTATGTCTTCATATACCAAGTCTCTTACACCCTTTCCCAACAATAGTACTATGATTTTTTTTAGAATCACAATCCTATTCCCATATTCATGGCATAATAGTGGCTCTATTTTTCTTTGATATACATTTAGTAAAAAATAAGAAGGTTTGATGAGTGACATATCCCTCAACCATTTAATCCTTTGGATGGATGAATCACTTAACAACCCCATTCAATGTTTTCATGTATCTTTCTAGGTAAAACATTTACCTTGTGCTTATTGTAGACACCTAAAAGTGGCCACCAATGACCAAGCTTCAAACCAATTTCTATCATACATCACAATTTGGCCTAAAAACACTAAAACATGCTAAATGGTTCAAATTTTTCATATACAAGTGCCAATTTTGGCCAAAGTATCATTAAACAGGGTAATGCATTTTATGAAACTATTAGTTCTTCTTGAATAATTCTAAGCCAAAATGCCAAAAAAGTAATTTGATGCTCTAAACTAATAAATTCCCCAAATTCAAAAGCACATGACATGTGTATGTGTTATTTTGTGTTGACAATGTCCTAAATGGGATATTGGTCCATACACAACCAACATCGGCCTCTAATTCCACTCAAGTCAAATTTTGACCCAATAACATGACATCTGGACTAGTTTAATTAATTTGAGCACCAATTTTTAAGATTTACACCAAAATTTATAAATCATGTTTAAGACTAATTAATTTGAATCAAAAGCTTAAGTTAATTTTCCATGGAAGTTTTTTAATATTTATTTTTGAAAAAGGGTTTCTAATATTTACATCATCATGTGGCAACATTCTATGGGGTGGTATCCACAAGCCATAAATGTCATAAATATTTGATTAAGCCATCCCATGCCTCTTTAATGCCTCTATCTCAAATATTTATGAGAGCATTTATTTATTTTAACCTCTAAAATTGAATAGATTCTTAGCCACACATCTTCATCTTTAGATGGATGGTTCAGGTTCATTTTGATCAATTTCAGAAATTTATAAATAGAAAGACTCACGCTCATAAAAAAATATATCTTGGTGTAAACTCATAATGCCTAAATGATTTCAAAATTCATTTAATATAGTGTTAGAGAATCCAAAAGGCAAAATCACAAGCAAAAACCACAAATCCAATGGTGTCAATAGGAGGTAGAGATATAAAAAGATCCATTTCCAAAGACTCTTTGATGCATAAGCCAAGCAAGCCACTCTATGAATCATTTGTAAGATCCAAGAAAGGTGAAAGAATGTTTCTTTCATGTTTTAGTTTTTATTTTACATGTTTGTTACTAAGTTCCCCCTAGTGTCTACACCTAGAGATGTCATGTTTGTTAATGTGTTATTTTTAATTTGATTTCATTGTAAAACTAACACTTAATCTGACCCCCTATCTTGAGTCAAATTCATAGATCAGATAATTCCATGTTTAGTGGGACAAAATTCATCCTACATACCAAGGAGACCAAGATGTAAATCTAAAATATTTGAATGAATGCTTAAAAATCTTTAGATTTGAGTTTTATTTTTGTTTTTTACCATTTTTTTGTTCACTCAAGCTTACACAGAGACTAATAGTGGTCTTTTGTAACTAGTGGCAGTCTTTTGTAACCATTGACAGTCATGAACTAACCATCGATGGTCATATATAACTGACAATAGTCACTATGTGCACACCAAAATCATCAGTGGTGTGCAAGACAGTGAGATAATACGCCATCTTTCATAGCTTGGTTTGGGGTCATACGGAATCCATTTTTTATGTTTTTTTAAACCATGTGTTTTCTCCTAAATTTCTATAATATGCTATTAGTTTACCTTCAAGTTGCATAGTTTTTTTAACAAAATCTTGAAATAGGAGTTTGGATCTTTTTTTAAGTTTCTAATTATTATTTTTTTTTGGTTTTATTACATTATGTTTTCTTTATCTAATCCTTAATTTTAGGTCTTATTGGGATTTTTTCACTAACCAAGTATAATCTAACATGTTTACATTTTATGGTTTTGCCTTTGGGTCAACAAGTTTTTGCTAACGATATGTATCGACTATTGATGGTCACCTCTGATCATTGATGGTTTCTTAGTAACTGATAATGGTCACTTCTAACCATTGATGGTCACTACTAACCACTAACGATCACTTATAACCACTAATAGTCACTTTTGACCATCAAGGGTCACTATGTTTTCAAAAAACACAAACTAAAGAGCATACTTTTCAAGTTTGTTTGTCTCATTTGTAAAAGAGCTTCAAATCAAAACAAAATTTTAATAATTTTATTGTGGGACCTATTGTAAAAGTGACCAAATTATACTTAATTAGATATTTTTAAACCTCTTTTGGGTGCTTAAAAAAAATAGGAATCTTTCATTTGGTACTTAAATAAGTTTTTAGGGTGTTTACTTGAATGTTTTTATTGTTGTTTTAATTTTTTGTAACTTAAGGCCAAATGGCCAAAGAACACCACCAAATATTTCATATTAGTGCTTTAAAATTGAACTCACTTCCAAGTTTTTATTTTATGCAAGTCATTTATTATTTTCTTAGTTAGATTTATTTGTGCAAAAATTAAGTTGTGCATGTATGCTCTCCACCCGTCCTCTATAGCAAACTTATGAGATCAAAAGCACCATCTTCATTTTAATATTATGCCTTAGTCCAAAGGCCTAAAAGATATGTTTTTAAGGCTCTCCCCAACACTCACATAGCTTTGGTGATCTAGAAATAACCATAAATCTTTTTTACTTAGTTTTTATTTTATGCATCTTGGCTTATGAGGGGGAATTCATTACCTCCAACAAGTTTTATAGAGAATCTTTAGCCTGGGGTTTCATCTCTCATCATCATTTTCTACCTCTCTCCATGGGGAGGTATATAAATTAATATTCCCTCATTAAGATGGTGGTTTGAGCAGTTAAACCATATCCATTAGTAGAGGCTAAGCCCAGGATATTTAAGCATGTTGAACATCACCATACATTAAATGAGTGACAGATGTAGTGGTTATAAAAATGTCAAGACCTTTTTACAATAATCCATATGACATGGAACCAAATGACATGATGATCCTCTTGTTTTCTAATGTGAAATTTGCTAGATATGAGATCAATCTAGATGATCGAATACCAATTAGTTTTAATCAACCCCACTTTACCACATCTTGTTAGGATCTAGGACGTTAGCTTAGTTACATTTGGCCACTTATATTTTTCTTATTTGGTGTTTTAAGAATAAACTTATCTGTTTATTTTTAACCATATCAAAATAATTTTGTTTATATGCCATTTCTTTGTCAAAGAGGTGTTATGCTAGCCATTTTACACCACACTTGTGCCTTGCAAATTTTACTAAACTTGTTCATGTGTGTGTCACTTGAATTAAATAGGTACCATTATGATGCCCAAATCATTGTCAATTTTATGCCTTTTGAGTCTTTAAAACATAACATTGATCACATCACTAGAGTAAACTTACACCGTTATGCTGCTCAATTTGTTTCAAGACTTGTTTACCTTGTATCAAAAACCATTGTTTCAAACCATGTCATGTATGCCATTTGGATCCTTATTTTGTATTGTTATGGCATCCAATCTTATCTATATTTAGTCATCAAAATCTTAGTCTTCAAGTTTTGATTTTTCAATTAACATTTTACAAAGATTGAATCCAAACATTGATTGATTTATGCTTAGGCCTCACTTTGTAAGGGCTAATACAAAAATCTTTCTCTTTTGGGTTGAGTAACTTCAGTTAATTGATTACCCAAATTTGAAAATTGTTATTTGTTTGATCATAGATAATATCATCATCATTATTTATGTCATTGTTTAGGAGAACATAGACTTTCTCCAAGAGCCTTATGGCTTATGCCAATTGATCATGTTTATGTTTGATTCTGCATGTTGGATCTATGTCAAAGTTGTTTCCAAACTTGTTATATTAAATGAAATCACATCAATCCTTTGTTTTAGTCTATATTTTGACATCATTTAGCCAAAATTCTTAGCACAACATATTCTAACCTAGATTTTGACTCTGCACTTGGACAAAAGACCTGGCAACTCTTTTCCCTTTCCTAGTTTAGACCTTGTTTGGAATACTTTAACGTAAAATTTTGAAATATTGATTTTTATTTATATGTTTGACCTTTCATGTGTATGATATTTAACATTAGACATTTGACATTAGACTATTTTATGACAAGTCTTATCACAAACCATTTTGGAGATATAGCTGCATTTTCAAATCATTATTTAGAGATACAACTCCACCCTTTTGACTAAGTTAGACCAAGTTTGAACCATTTGTCATTTAGACATAGTTTTTCAAAGTTTACAAAACTCTAAGCCTTTATGTTTTTAGAGATTTCTTCATTAATGTAGATATGTCTAGCTACACATACAATGGAATCATGTATAATCAAAACTATGATAGAATAGTCACATAAAAAATGATTAAAAACCCCTCTGGAGATAAAAATTCTAAGGGGGCAGTAACCCCCATATAGATATGGGCACTCTCCTGATGAGCTCAGGATTTATTTATAGTCGATAGCCACTCTTGACTGTATATAGAGGGTTGGGGGACCCCAAAGAGAATAGATAACTTTGATCCACTACCATAGACCCATATACATATAAAGGGGAGGGGAGGGGAGGGAAGGGGGAGTTTTATCTCCCTATAATACTCCATATGGGGAATAAAGTCAAGAACTAGCTTACCATCCAAATTAAAACCTTGAGTGGGATGATATGGTTTATGAAGAGGACTTGGATGCTTGGGAATATGCAAGCAATTGGACTCTACAACATTGTACTATTACCATATTAGGACCTCATCATTTGGCTTGTGTGAGTAATAAAACTCCAAAATGCCATAACCTTATCCTACCATGACCTTATCCTTTGGCTCATCATGGAAACCAAGCTTCACAATTCCCTATCCATACCATTAAAAGACTACATCCTTTATCTTGTGCAATAAATCAAACTCTGAGGTGCCCTATCATTACCCAACCAATCCAATCATAATCCCAACTGAGTCAATCAATCCCTTAATTGAGCCAATCATTCAAAGACCAAGTTATGATCAAAATTGGTATTTTCCAACTCATCAGAAACCAGAGCCAAGGAAACCAACCAATTTAAGATGTTTTTGTTAAACCAACTATTTGTGATAATTCAACCTATGATGAATTACCTATTGATCCTATACTAGTTGTTGAGGATTTTTGCTTTGACAAACTAGTCCTTGTTGAGTCACATCTTAAAAATTATAACCACCTTTGGGAAAATAATTACCTTGACCATATGCCTATTTTTACTGAGCCTTCCTTTGACAAGATATTGTTTAAGGAGTTGTCTCTTGACCTTTTTCTTACCATTAAGGAGTCTCACTCTGAAAAACTAGTCTTTGTGAAGCCCATTATTCCATCATAAGACATTATTTGTCCAAAACCAAACATTCAACAAGACATCATTGTAAAATAGTACCCATCAGATGAAGAATTAGAATTAGATTCAGGTTCTATTCTTGAATCGACATTAGATTTAGCATCAACAACATAATCAACATCAATTTTGACATTAGATTTAGATTCTATTGAGTTAGAATCAAATTCAAAAATAGAGTACATTCGTGGTTGTTACAATATTGGTTATGCATGCCTTACACTCAACAATCTCTAATCCTATAAAAATTGACTTTGAGGCCACTATAATTAGTCCATGAAGCATAGATACTTTAAAATTGGTGATCTTATCTTTAAAGAGAACCAAAATAATGCCACAGTTGAAAAAAAGCATAAAGACAAGTTCAAACCAAACTGGGTAGGTCCTTCCATTATTACAATAAACTATCAAGTAGGAGCATATAGGCTCACCACACCATATAGAGATGAAATTGATGAGATGATGAACATTATTAACCTCAAGTAAAACTACTCTTGAGTGATTTGGTGTATTTTCTATAAGGATCATTTCAAGTTTTACCATATTATCACTATTCTTCTTTGTATTATACCATCCTATCATTTTTTACCATCTTACCAAGCTTATCACTTTGACATTCACTTATCTATTCTACCATTCCATTATATCAACCAAAACATGTTTTTAACCCTATCTACCTAACTCATTTGACCTTGGTTCAATGGATCCATACAAGCAATGGATCCATAAAAAAATTCCTTGGTACCTTAGCAAATCCTTCTACCCATATTGATCAAATCAACCCATTGACCATTATAGTTATATCAATGTTAATAAGGATGTGCATCTCCTCATTAGTAGGTACAACTAAATCTTTTCTATTGATTAATCTCATTATTTTATCTATCTCTTTCATCACTTTGCATCCTCGTATGCCTAGTTATTTATGACTTCTTTAGTCATTAGACCATTACATCTACATTTATGCCCACTCATATTTAATCTATGTAATAGGGTCTATCTTTGAGTTATGCTTTCTAATCCACCTTAACTAGGGCACAACCATATTAAACATCATCTTTAATTAATATAGGTCCTCTTAATGATTATAACCACCTATGGTAAAATCATTATTTTGATTTTTATTCTTGATTATAACTACCTTTGGGCAAATAAGTACTTTTTAAATCAATGCATGCAAGCATTTTTTAATCTGGATTAATCTCACCCATGGATTAATTCCACCTTTCTTCTTGATTTTTTTAGGGATCATCCATCAATAAATCTGATGGCCATTCCCTTGAGGGGGCATCATTATAGGCTTCTCAAACATTCTTTGGTGTTTTTTCCTCAATCATCATCTTATTTTTGGCATATAAGCATTTTCTCATTATTTGAGAAGAGATTGTTGTGCGTATGGTTTTACAAAATCTTCCCAAATAGGTGCAAACTATAGACACCTAAAAGTGGCCACCAATGACCGAGCTTCAAACTAATTTCTATCAAACATCATAATTTGACCTAAAAACATTAAAACATGCTAAATGGTTTGAATTTGTCATATACAAGTGTCAATTTTGGCTAGAGTATAACTAAACAGGGAAATGCATTCTATGAAACTACAAGTTCTTCTTGAATCATTTTGAGCCAAAATTACAAAAATGTTACTTGATGCTCTAAACCACCAAATTCCCCAACTTCAGAAGCACACATGTGCACATGTTATTTTTTTTCAAAAATATCCTAAATGAGATATTGGTCTATATGCAACTAACATCGATCTATAATTCCACTCCAGCCAATTTTCAACCCAATAACATGACATTTGGATTAGTTCAAGATTTTCACCAAACTTAATAAATCATGTTTAAGACTTATTAATATGAATCAAGAGCTTAAGGTAATTTTCCATGGAACTTGTTGAATATTTATTTTTGGAAAAAGGTTTTTAATATTTACATCATCATGTGACATCATTCTATGGGGTGGCATCCACAAGCCATACATACCACAAATATCTGATTAAGCCCTCCAATGCCTCTTTAATGCCTCTCTATCCCAAATATTTATGAGGAAATTTATTGATTTTAGCCTCCAAAATTGAATGTATTCTTATCCACACATCTTCATCTTGAGATGGATGGTTCATATTTATTCTGATCAATTGTAAAAATTTATAAATAGAAGGCCTCACACTCATCAAAAAATTCATCCTAATGTAAACTTATAATACCCAAATGATTTCAAAATCCATTTGATATATTGTTATTATGCTAAATTGTTGAGTGAATTCACAAGCCAAAATCACAAGAAAAATCCACAAAGCCAATGATGCCAAGAGGAGGTGGAAATATCAAAAGCTCCATTGCCAAAGACTCTTTGATGCACAAGCTAAGCAAGCCACTCTAAAAACTATTTGGAAGCTCCAAGTAAGGTGAAGGAATGTTTCTTTGATGTTTTAGTTTTTATTTTCATATGTGTGTTTGTTAATAATCTCCACCTAGTGTTTAGGCCTAGAGATGTCATGTTTGTTAGTGTGTTATTTTCATTTTGATTTCATTGTGAAATTAACACTTCATCTAACCCCCTCTCTTGAGTTAAATTCCTAAATCACAATTATGACCTTGACTAGTTATACATCATTCATTAAATGGATTATAATAGTCCATTGGAGAGTTCCTTTTCAAAAAGGCAAATAGTTTCAATGATTATCTTTCTCCACATAGTAATGTTTTCTTAATGTGTCTACTTCAATCAGATCCACTTGTTGAAAAACAAAATATTATTTAAAATTAAACATTACCAATTTTAATAAGAACTAGTGTACAAGATTAATGATTTGGAAATACCTTGCAAATCGTGACAATTGATAGATATATTTGCATAAGAATTTGGTGAGAAAATTATCCCCCCTTAAAGCAACAAGTAAACCATGTTGTGAAATAGATAAAATCATGTCAGTGTTTACTTATTTACACAGACAAAATTCATAACCTACAATCAAAATTAAATGCCAACATTCATAATTTTTACATGTTGTGAAAATCATGAGTTTTGAGGCCTAAGATATGTCCATTAGTTGAATAATTTCTAATAGAATAAAATTTATTTTTTGGCATCCTTATTGTACTGATCACACATATTACTTTCTCTTTGTTGGAAAAATACAATACCCACTATGACTTTCCATAACCCATGTAGTCATTTATTTCCTTGCGCGGCCAATACTTCCTCTTTTTATTTGACACATTAAGGTCTATACTTGTCTCTAATTTGTATTTTTATTTTAAAGTTACTTGTATCTAATTTGTATTTTTATTTGAGAAGAGATTGTTGTGCCTATGGTTTTACATCATCTTCCCAAATAGGGGCAAACTATAGATGCCTAAAAGTGGCCACCAATGACCAAGCTTCAAAAGAATTTCTATCACACATCATAATTTGACCTAAACAAATTAAAACATGCTAAATGGTTTGAATTTGTCATATAAAAGTGTCAATTTTGGCTAGATATCACTAAACAGGGCAATTTTATGAAACTGCTAGTTCTTCTTGAATCATTTTGAGCCAAAATTACAAAAATGCAATTTGATGCTCTAAACCACCAAATTCCCCAACTTCAGAAGCACACATGTGCACATGTTATTTCTTGTCAAAAATATCCTAAATGAGATATTGGTCTATATGCAACTAACATCGATCTATAATTCCACTCCAGCCAATTTTCAACCCAATAACATGACATTTAGACTAGTTCAAGATTTGCACCTAAATTAATAAATCATGTTTAAGACTAATTAATATGAATCAAGAGCTTAAGGTAATTTTCCATAGAACTTGTTGAACATTTATTTTTGGAAAATGTATTTTAATATTTGCATCATCATGTGACATCATTCTATGGGGTGGCATCCACAAGCCATAAATACCACAAATATCTGATTAAGCCCTCCAATGCCTCTCTATCCCAAATATTTATGGGGAAATTTATTGATTTTAGCCTCCAAAATTGAATGTATTCTTATCCACACATCTTCATCTTGAGATGGATGGTTCAGATTCATTCTAATCAATTGTAAAAATTTATAAATAGAAGGCCTCACACTCATATATTTTTTTTCCTGGTGTAAACTTATAATACCCAAATGATTTCAAAATCCATTTGATAATGTGTTATTATGCTAAATTGTTGAGTGAATTCACAAGCCAAAATCACAAGAAAAATCCACAAAGCCAATGATGCCAAGAGGAGGTGGAGATATAAAAATCTCCATTGCCAAAGACTCTTTGATGCACAAGCTAAGCAAGCCACTCTACAAACCATTTGGAAGCTCCAAGTAAGGTGAAGGAATGTTCCTTTCATGTTTTAGTTTTTATTTTCACATGTGAGTTTGTTAATAATCTCCACCTAGTGTTTAGGCCTAGAGATGTCATGTTTCTTAGTGTGTTATTTTCATTTTGATTTCATTGTGAAATTAACAATTCATCTAACCCCCTCTCTTGAGTTAAATTCCTAGATCACACTTATGACCTTGACTAGTTATACATCATTCATTAAATGGATTATAATAGTCCATTGGAGATTGGAGAATTCCTTTTCAAAAAGGCAAATAATTTCAATGATTATCTTTCTCCACGTAGTAATGTTTTCTTAATGTGTCTACTTCAATGAGATCCACTTGTTGAAAAACAAAAGATTATTTAAAATTAAACATTACCAATTTTAATAAGAACTAGTGTACAAGATTAATGATTTGGAAATACCTTGCAAATCGTGACAATTGATAGATATATTTGCATAAGAATTTGGTGAGAAAATTATCCCCCATTAAAGCAAACAATAAACCATGTTGTGAAATAGATAAAATCATTTCAGTGTTTACTTATTTACACAAACAAAATTCATAACCTACAATCAAAATTAAATGCCAACATTCATAATTATAACATGTGAAAATCATGAGTTTTGAGGCCTAAGATATGTCCATTAGTTGAATAATTTCTAATAGAATAAACTTTATTTATTGGCATCCTTATTGTCCTGATCACACATATTACTTTCTCTTTATTGGATAAATACAATACCCACAATGACTTTCAATAACCCATGTAATCATTTATTTCCTTGCACGGCCAATACTTCCTCTTTTTATTTGACACATTAAGGTCTATACTTGTCTCTAATTTGTATTTTTATTTTAAAGTTACTTGTCTCTAATTTGTATTTTTATTTGAGAAGAGATTGTTGTGCCTATGGTTTTGCAACATCTTCCCAAATAGGGGAAAACTATAGACACCTAAAAGTGGCCACCAATGACCAAGCTTCAAACTAATTTCTATCAAACATCATAATTTGACCTAAAAACATTAAAACATGATAAATGGTTTGAATTTGTCATATAAAAGTGTCAATTTTGGTTAGAGTATCACTAAAATGGCAAAGCATTTTATGAATCTACTAGTTCTTCTTGAATCATTTTGAGCCAAAATTACAAAAATGCAATTTGATGCTCTAAACCACCAAATTCCCCAACTTTAGAAGCACACATGTGCACATGTTATTTTTTTTCAAAAATATCCTAAATGAGATATTGGTTTATATGCAACTAACATCGATCTATAATTCCACTCCAGCTAATTTTCAACCCAATAACATGACATTTGGACTAGTTCAAGATTTGCACCAAAATTAATAAATCATGTTTAAGACTAATTAATTTGAATCAAGAGCTTTAGGTAATTTTCCACGGAACTTGTTGAATATTTTTTTTTTGGAAAAAGGTCTTTAATATTTGCATCATCATGTGACATCATTCTATGGGGTGGCATCCACAAGCCATAAATACCACAAATATCTGATCAAGCCCTCCCATGCCTCTTTAATGCCTCTCTATCCCAAATATTTATGAGGAAATTTATTGATTTTTGCCTCCAAAATTGAATTTATTCTTATCCACACATCTTCATCTTGAGATGGATGGTTCAGATTCATTCTGATCAATTGTAAAAATTTATAAATAGAAGGCCCCACACTCATAAAAAAATTTATCCTGGTGTAAACTTATAATACCCAAATGATTTTAAAATCCATTTGATATATTGTTATTATGCTAAATTGTTGAGTGAATTCACAAGCCAAAATTACAAGAAAAATCCACAAAGCCAATGATGCCAAGAGGAGGTGGAGATATCAAAAGCTCCATTGCCAAAGACTCTTTGATGCACAAGCTAAGCAAGCCACTCTACAAACCATTTGGAAGCTCCAAGTAAGGTGAAAGAATGTTTCCTTCATTTTTTAGTTTTTATTTTCATATGTGTGTTTGTTAATAATCTCAACCTAGTGTTTAAGCCTAGAGATGTCATGTTTGTTAGTGTGTTATTTTAATTTTGATTTCATTGTGAAATTAACACTTGATCTAACCCCCTCTCTTGAGTTAAATTCCTAAATCACACTTATGACCTTGACTAGTTGTACATCATTCAATTAATGGATTATAATAGTCCATTGGAGAGTTCCTTTTCAAAAAGGTAAATAGTTTGAAAGATTATCTTTCTCCACATAGTGATGTTTTCTTAATGTATCTACTTCAATGAGATCCACTTGTTGAGAAACAAAAGAATATTTAAAATTAAACATTACCAATTTTAATAAGAACTAGTGTACAAGATTAATGATTTGGAAATACCTTGCAAATCATGACAATTGATAGATATATTTGCATAAGAATTTGGTGAGAAAATTATCCTCCCTTAAAGCAACTAGTAAACCATGTTTTGAAATAGATAAAATCATGTTAGTGTTTACTTATTTACATAAATAAAATTCATAACCTACAATCAAAATTAAATGCCAACATTCATAATTTTAACATGTTGTGCAAATCATGAGTTTTAAGGCATAATATATGTCCATTAGTTGAATAATTTCTAATAGAATAAACATTATTTTTTGGCATCCTTATTGTCCTAATCACACATATTACTTTCTCTTTATTGGATAAATACAATACCCACTATGACTTTCCATAACCCATGTAGTCATTTATTTCCTTGCGCGGCCAATACTTCCTCTTTTTATTTGACACATTAAGGTCTATACTTGTCTCTAATTGGTATTTTTATTTTAGAGTTACTTGTCTCTAGTTTGTATTTTTATTTGAGAAGAGATTTTTGTGCCTATGGTTCTACAACATCTTCCCAAATAGGGGCAAACTATAGACACCTAAAAGTGGCCACCAATTACCAAGCTTCAAACTAATTTCTATCAAACATCATAATTTGACCTAAAAACATTAAAACATGATAAATGGTATGAATTTGTCATATACAAGTGTCAATTTGGGCTAGAGTATCACTAAACAGGGCGATGCATTTTATGAAACTGCTAGTTCTTCTTGAATCATTTTGAGCCAAAATTACAAAAATGTAATTTGATGCTCTAAACCACTAAATTCCCCAACTTCAGAAGCACACATGTGCACATGTTATTTTTTTTCAAAAATATCCTAAATGAGATATTGGTCTATATGCAACTAACATCGATCTATAATTCCACTCCAACCAATTTTCAACCCAATAACATGACATTTGGACTAGTTCAAGATTTGCACCAAAATTAATAAATCATGTTTAAGACTAATTAATTTGAATCAAGAGTTTAAGGTAATTTTCCATGAAACTTGTTGAATATTTAATTTTTTAAAAAGGTTTTTAATATTTGCATCATCATGTGACATCATTCTATGGGGTGGCATCCACAAGACATAAATACCACAAATATCTTATTAAGCCCTCCCACGCCTCTTTAATGCCTCTCTATCCCAAATATTTATGAGGAAATTTATTGATTTTAGCCTCCAAAATTGAATGTATTCTTATCCATGCATCTTCATCTTGAGATGGATGGTTCAGATTCATTCTGATCAATTGTAAAAATTTATAAATAGAAGTCCTCACACTCATAAAAAAAATTATCCTAGTGTAAACTTATAATACCCAAATGATTTCAAAATCCATTTGATATAGTGTTATTATGCTAAATTTTTGAGTGAATTCACAAGCCAAAATCACAAGAAAAATCCACAAATCCAATGATGCCAAGAGGAGGTGGAGATATCAAAAGCTCCATTGCCAAAGACTCTTTGATGCACAAGCTAAGCCAGCCACTCTACAAACCATTTGGAAGCTCCAAGTAAGTTGAAGGAATGTTTCTTTCATCTTTTAGTTTTTATTTTCATATGTGTGTTTGTTAATAATCTCCACCTAATGTTTAGGCCTAGAGATGTCATGTTTTTTAGTGTGTTATTTTCATTTTGATTTCTAATCCAAAACTCAAAAGTTTTGGTTGATAAATATCACAATAACATAGAAATAACACAATAACAATGAATTCTCTAAGAAGAGATGTAGTATTACTCAAAATCGCAATACATAAATATGCTTATCTCTGGGAAGAGATGTCTGCCTTCACATTTCGGGTTACCTCTTCTTTTATACACAATTTGAAAGCATGGGAAGGATGTGGAAGGTCACCAATATTGAGGGAGATGAAGTGGTATGACTTCCAATATTTAAAACAATACATAATTCAAGGAATTACTATTTTTACAAACTTACTATTTTTAGATAGCACTATTAAAATTGGAATTTGAGGCACTTCCGTTGGGTTTTCGGGGGTCAAAATTCATTGAGCAAAGCTCAATGCCATTTCACGACGTTCCCCTCGTTCTTAGATTTCCAACGGTTCAAACGGCGAGTCAATTGGAGCTACGGTGCAAAAGTTATGGCTCCCGGAAGTTCCGTCATCAATTGGGGTGGAACTGTCACCCGAATTGTCGCCTGAATTGATGCCTGGATCAATTTCATTGTGAAATTAACACTTGATCTAACCCCCTCTCTTGAGTTAAATTCCTAGATCACACTTATGACCTTGACTAGTTACACATCATTCATTAAATGGATTATAATAGTCCATTGGAGAGTTCCTTTTCAAAAAGGCAAATAGTTTCAATGATTATCTTTCTCCGACATAGTAATGTTTTCTTAATGTATCAGGAATGTTTCATTCATGTTTTAGTTTGTATTTTCATATGTGTGTTTGTTAATAATCTCCACCTAATGTTTAGGCCTAGAGATGTCATGTTTGTTAGTGTGTTATTTTCATTTTGATTTCATTGTGAAATTAACACTTCATCTAACCTCCTCTCTTGACTTAAATTCCTAGAACACACTTATGACCTTGACTAGTTTTACATCATTCATTAAATGGATTATAATAGTCCATTGGAGAGTTCCTTTTCAAAAAGGCAAATAGTTTTAAAGATTATATTTCTCCAAATAGTAATGTTTTCTTAATGCATCTACTTTAATGAGATCCACTTGGTGAAAAACAAAAGATTATTTAAAATTAAACATTACCAATTTTAATAAGAACTAGTGTACAAGATTAATGATTTGGAAATACCTTGCAAATCATGACAATTGATAGATATATTTTCATAAGAATTTGGTGAGAAAATTATCCCCCCTTAAAGCAACCAGTAAACCATGTTGTGAAATAGATAAAATTATGTCAATGTTTACTTATTTACACAAACAAAATTCATAACCTATAATCAAAATTAAATGCCAACATTCATAATTTTAACCTGTTGTGAAAATCATGAGTTTTGAGGCCTAAGATATCTCCATTAGTTGAATAATTTCTAATAGAATAAACTTTATTTGTTGGCATCCTTATTGTCCTGATCACGCATATTACTTTCTCTTTATTGGATAAATACAATACCCACTATGACTTTCCATAACCCATGTAGTCATTTATTTCCTTACGCATGGCCAATACTTCCTCTTTTTATTTGACACATTAAGGTCTATACTTGTCTCTAATTTGTATTTTTATTTTAGAGTTACTTGTCTCTAATTTGTATTTTTATTTGAAAAGAGATTGTTGTGCC
This sequence comes from Torreya grandis, assembly GCA_037957365.1. Lineage (NCBI taxonomy): Eukaryota > Viridiplantae > Streptophyta > Pinopsida > Cupressales > Taxaceae > Torreya > Torreya grandis. The sequence goes on from JARHVA010001334.1 coordinate 1,557,029, forward strand.
TATGGTTTTGCAACATCTTCCCAAATAGGGGCAAACTATAGACACCTAAAAGTGGCCACCAATGACCAAGCTTCAAACTAATTTCGATCAAACATCATAATTTGACCTAAAAATATTAAAACATGATAAATGGTTTCAATTTGTCATATACAAGTGTCAATTTTGGCTAGAGTATCACTAAACAGGGCAATGCATTTTATGAAACTGCTAGTTCTTCTTTAATCATTTTGAGGCAAAATTACAAAAATGCAATTTGATGCTCTAAACCACCAAATTCCCAAACTTCAGAAGCACATATGTGCACATGTTATTTTTTGTCAAAAATATCCTAAATGAGATATTGGTATATATGCAACTAACATTGATCTATAATTCCACTCTAGCCAATTTTCAACCCAATAACATGACATTTGGACTAGTTCAAGATTTGCACCAAAATTAATAAATCATGTTTAAGACTAATTAATTCGAGTCAAGAGCTTAAGATGATTTTCCATAGAACTTGTTGAATATTTATTTTTGGAAAAAGGTTTTTAATATTTGCAACATCATGTGACATCATTCTATGGGGTGGCATCCACAAGCCATAAATACCACAAATATCTGATTAAGCCCTCCCATGCCTCTTTAATGCCTCTCTATCCCAAATATTTATGAGGAAATTTATTGATTTTAGCCTCTGAAATTGAATGTATTCTTATCCACAAATCTTCATCTTGAGATGGATGGTTCAGATTCATTCTGATCAATTGTAAAAATTTATAAATAGAAGGCCTCACACTCATAAAAAAATTTTTCCTGGTGTAAACTTATAATACCCAAATGATTTCAAAATCCATTTGATATATTGTTATTATGTTAAATTGTTGAGTGAATTCACAAGCCAAAATCATAAGAAAAATCCACAAAGCTAATGATGCCAAGAGGAGGTGGAGATATCAAAAGCACCTTTTCCAAAGACTCTTTGATGCACAAGCCAATCAAGCCACTCTAAAAACCATTTGGAAGCTCCAAGTAAGGTGAAGGAATGTTTCTTTCATGTTTTAGTTTTTATTTTCATATGTGTGTTTGTTAATAATCTCCACCTAGTGTTTAGGCCTAGAGATGTCATGTTTGTTAGTGTGTTATTTTCATTTTGATTTCATTGTGAAATTAACACCTTGTCTAACCCCCTCTCTTGAGTTAAATTACTATATCACACTTATGACCTTGACTAGTTATACATCATTCATTAAATGGATTATAATAGTTCATTGGAGAGTTCCTTTTCAAAAAGGCAAATAGTTTCAATGATTATCTTTCTCCACATAGTAATGTTTTCTTAATGTATCTACTTCAATGAGATCCACTTATTGAAAAACAAAAGATTATTTAAAATTAAACATTACCAATTTTAATAAGAGCTAGTGTACAAGATTAATGATTTGGAAATACCTTGCAAATCATGAAAATTGATAGATATATTTGCATAAGAATTTGGTGAGAAAATTATCCCCCCTTAAAGCAACCAGTAAACCATGTTGTGAAATAGATAAAATCATGTCAGTGTTTACTTATTTACACAAAAAAATTTCATAACCTACAATCAAAATTAAATGCCAACATTCATAATTTTAACATGTTGTGAAAATCATGAGTTTGAGGCCTAAGATATGTCCATTAGTTGAATAATTTCTAATATAATATACTTTATTTGTTGGCATCCTTATTGTCCTAATCACACATATTACTTTCTCTTTATTGGATAAATTCAATACCCACTATGACTTTCCATAACCCATGTAGTCATTTATTTCCTTGCACGGCCAATACTTCCTCTTTTTATTTGACACATTAAGGTCTATACTTGTCTCTAATTTTTTATTTTTATTTTAAAGTTATGTGCTTCTAAAAATATTCAATGTAGTTTTTTAAACTATGCATTTTGGGTCAATAATGAGTGTGATGTGGAGATATTTTTTATTATGGAATATTGTAAAATGTGGGAAATATTTTCATCCCATTGGACATTATGACATGCCCTTCATCAGATGATTATTAACTAACTTATTAACTATTATAATGTTAGTCACTTAGAGACAACATATTTGGAGGATTCCTTATTTCAATTATCTTATAAAATTTTCTCTTTTTTAAACCTCCAAATGGGTTGGACATCGGTATAAAATGGGTGGGACATTAGAAGGAATATCTTATTCCCTTTATAGAAAATTTTATTTAAGTCCTTTGACTTTATATAGGTCAATTGATCACCACACCTTGGACATGAAAATTTTCCTTTTATGTAGAAACCTACAAAATAAACACACACACACACACACACACACACACACACACACACACACACACACACACACACACACACACACAGACACACAATTATCAAAATATTTATAATTATAAAACTACATGAAAATGAATTACAAAAATTCTGGATACTACAAATCTTGGATAGTCATAAATACACTAGTATAAAAAATATATAACATACAAAGGCTCTACTACCAACTAGTCTTGAGACATCAAACATGTCTACACCAATCTAAAGTAACTACGACTCTTATGTAAGTGGTTCAAGATAAATATCCATGTTTTACACTTGATTCTTCCCTATAAAAATAAACTAGAGGGTGAGATGTTCTTTTTTTAATTTTTAATCACAGAAGAATAGTTTTTTTAACAAGAACAAGAGTAAGAAGCCATACTAAATAGATTGTGGCCATGCTACCAAAGGGATTGACTCCATCCATAGCTATATCAAGATTGATAATAGATGATTTTATATGAAATTTGGAGGCAACACTCTCTCAATATGTGTCATTGTTATGTAACCAGTTGGTACACACTACACTATTTTTTTTCTTCTATTACCATAATTACCGCTCATTAACTTTGGCATGTCTTTTCACCAATATATACATTAATGTATATATAACTAAAAAACGTAGATTTTTTTTTGGGTCATTCACACCTTCTCAATAGTGTACCTCCACATCAATATGACATCTTTTAATGTTCAATATTCTCTCGTATATAGCATATAATAATTAACACAAGTATCATATTTGTTGTATCCAAACCCTGGGAATAAATAAAATTTTTGTGCATCTCTTTATGTAATTGGAAGCATGTTACCTTTTAGTAGTAATTCATCTTTTTATAACCTCAACACTGTGGTAACACTTGTTTCACTCCATCTATAATTTGATTTCAAGTCAATGATGTTAAATTAGCATGCAATAAAGATGACATACATGCTCCTATATGAAATAATGGAATTATAGAATTTGATTTTAGAGCCTCATAATCTATCATTGAATATGTGATCATTTATCATATTACCTTCTCCTTCAATATAATTTTCCATATTTACCATGTCTATATCTAAATTAGTGTCATTGAGTTCAAAATTTTTTATTTCATCTTGTTGTGAAATAAATTAATTTATCTACATGTCATCCATGTGACCTTATACATTTTCTTCTAACTATTATGGATTGACTGAAATACGATGGAAACAAGGAGTACCCTGATTAAATACCTTGTATTCCTTCCACCAAACCCTACCATATACTTTCATATGTTTATCTCTATCACTTCTCTTTATACTCTTAGGGTGTAATGGGTTGGTAGAGTGAACCTGATGTACCCCACATGAAACACTTCAACATTTTAAATAATTTAAAAAAAATGAAATACCCATGGATTCAATTTACTTCATTTTTACATATATTTACTCAAACATGATAATAGATATATGGTATTGTGTATATTTACCTCATAAATCCATTCTATGAATCAAATTTCATCAGCTCCATTAGTATCATTTTTCCTTGCAGGCAAGTGCCCTCTTTTTTGTTAACCCTTTTCCACCCGTCCCTTCATAGTTGCAATTACTTGAATTTCCACATTGCATTTGTAATGACTGTGAATCTATAAAAATACAATAATGTAATACTATTAAATATAATATCACCCCATTTTATATGTACTCAATAAATGGAAAGTTGAAGGAATCACATAATTATTCCTCCTTGATAATACCTTACTTCACTCCCAAAAGTTTCCTGAGCTAAACAAATCAGCGTTATAATTGAGAACATTTATTTGATAATACTTAAGATCAACAACCTTATCCTATAAAAGTTTCCAAATATAACACATGAATTTGATTATGTTTTATAAATTATTTCTCCACTAGGATGAAATTAATTTGGATGGAACTTTGACCTACCACTTTACTACTTAATGTACCCAAGACTAATTAGGAATAAATATGTTAAGAAGTGTCTACTATGTGGGTTCTCTTATATAACTATCCCATTTGTAAATAGTGAATTGCCACAATATTTTAGATATCTAAATATAGATAATTTAACTTACTCATAGCCACATTATTCCAAGTTTTGGGTGTAAAAATAATTAGTTCTCAAGGTTAACCACTTACTAGTGCACCATAAAAATAGATAGTCAATAGATTCATGTAACTGAGTTTCTCCTAAACCATAAGATGTTTCTAATATACAAAAAGTATATATAATCTTAAATTGATTAAAAAAAACATTATCTAAGGTATGGGTATTGGTAGAAAACACCTCACTTCATACACCTAGACGTGCTTAGAAAAAACAACAATTTTTTGTAATATTTTAAAACCCATTGTACAAGGTTTCTAACCTAGATCAGTTCTACAAAAAAAATCTAAACTCTTAGTACCCCACTATTAAATTATTATCTTATTTTGATCATTATAATATATAGAATGCATAATTTTAGTTGGATTTATAAAATTTATGATAAAAACATACCTATGATTGGCAAGATCACACGGATTCTCCACTTACAAAAATCAATTGAAAAATAAATTCTTTAAATTTATTTTCCTTTCTTTTATTTATTTATTGTGCTTTGTTACAAATCAAAATATGTATATTTTCAATCTAATTCCATATTATTTTTTTACATGAGATAATATACAAAAAAATTGATGCCATTGCCTCCCAACTAGCATCATTGCTTAAGTGAATTCTAGGGGAGAAATTTAAATTTCATGGACTCATAATGCCTAATGCAAACATTGATGCACAATTACATCAACCAAATAAATAATGGTGAAAACTTGCATCAATGAATTATTTTTTTGTAGAGGCCATGATTTTTTTGGGATCAAGTTGACACCTAGCATAGGTTGTGTCAAAAAACATAACCTCTCACATAGATTAATGTCCCATTTTGGGAGTTAATGAGGTTGGAGCCCTTGGTCGAATCTTTTGTCTCCCATTGGCTGAGGGATGGGTTTTTAAAATGGAAACTATGTATTTTTTTTTCAAGTTGTTAATAAGGTGATATTGTCATCAACTTTGGTTATTTTAATTTTAAATAGGGAAGGGGGTCTTTTTATTTTAATTTAGGTCAACCCTTATTGATATTTTCTAAAGGGGGTGATTTTTTGATATTATTTTTCCCTCCCTTTATGGGGTGCCACCCTTGGTGAATGTTTTGAGGGAAATGAGGTTATATAATGAAGGGGTGATTGTTAATTTTGGTGGACAATCAATAATCTAATTTTTCTCTCAATGTTGAGCCTGTTTACCCTCATTATCAGAATATGAGGACAAAAACCCTCATTAACTTCTAGAATTGGGAATGGAAACCCTCATTTATCTGAACCAGTTTAGGGAATTTGTAGGGTTAGACATAAAATTGGATCAAAATTCTAGGTTCAGCGAGGTTATTTATAACCATTTAGAGTGTGGTGACTTACTTAGGAGACTTGAATAACTATTTTTGCATTATTAGATGGGCAGAAAATTCAATTTCCACTTTCATTGGTTTAGTGATATCTTTTTTATAATTTTCAATTTTTAAATTAATATCAAAATCAAACATTGGGATCCCATAAATATTTTGAATATTCTAAAATTTTATGAGGGTTATTTGATGTTGAAAAATTCATTTTAGTGCCTAAATAATAATTTTTTTTAGAAATCTAGAATTTTTATTTAAGGTTTCAATAAATTAAAGTTAGAATTTATATATCCCTTCATAGAGTTTTTTGGAAAACCCAAATTGTTTTAAATATTCCATAAAAGGTACATTTCAATGACATCATCACCATCTCTTGACCACCTGTAAGATTTTATTTGTCTAAAATGGATTGGTGACCTAAGTTCTTACCAAAGGGAGAATACATAGATCCTATCCAAGAGATGTGGATGGGAATATAGAAAGAGTAGACAAAAAGTCAAGATATTAAGAATAAGCTTTTGAATTACTTTTCTATTAGTTATAAATCCCTAAATTAATTTAGAATAATGTAGAATAATGATCATATTTATGAAACATGGTTAGAAGAACAGTGTGATAGAGATGAGGTCAAACTTTTTATTTTTGATGAATATAATAAGAAGGCTTATATATACACATTTTATAATACCTTTGAAGAATTATTGGAGGTATACATAGAAAATATAAATAAAAATTTGAAGAAGGAAGATGAAATGTCAAACCCTTAAAATAATTCCATGGAAGAAATAAGAAAGAAAGAGAATTCAGATTTGAAAGAAGTTAGTGAGCAACCCATAAAAGAATCCACCATGCAAGTGGAAGGTGAAGGATATTCAATAGAAACAGGTATGAATTTTGATAAACAAAAGGATTGTATTAAAAATGTTAAGGAATAACATGCATTACATGTTGAATTCCAAGTATCTAAGATTGGAGTCATTCCATCCCAAGAAACATAACATGTTTAATGTCAAATATCTAAAATAGAGGATGTTTCAACTCTAGAATCATCTATCATCTTTCAAGAATTGTAAAAATTGAGTCGTTATTGTGTGAGATTGATTTTTAGAGTAATTATAGTGATGAAAATGCAAGTAAGGAGAAAGTTTTATTTGATACCACTAATATTGAATTACACAGATGGTTGTGTAAAGGCAAATATCTTAAAGGATCTTAGTTCTAAATTAAAAAATGAGGTAAATAATTGGTTTCCAAAATAAGCTATAAAAAGGAAAGTCATATTTAAAGTTTTTTATTTCATACTATGTTATTTCATATTTATTTTCATCATGGTAAGCACTCTTATAATGTCAATTCATAATATGGGAATGAGAGAACAACTCTATTTCAATTCTACCATTATTCTAAACATAGGGAAAGAATAAATATAGATCCTTTGTCTCAAAGTGCATTTTCCATAAGGTTATGGAATACATGTGACATTTTGAGATCTATAAAGGATAGAATTTTTTGTTTCAATATCATTGTTGTTGATAATTTCATTAACCCATACAAATGAATAATGGAAAAAATGGAATTGACCTTAGAAAATCATAATGAAAATATTATGAATGAAAATGGGATTCAGTGGTTGAATCACAAGAGCCAAATATCTCATCTATAATCCACCGATCGAAAATTGCAATAGTAAAACATTCAATATTTACAAGTTAATAAAATTCATACCAATACCATCATTGTTGGATTCAGATTTGATGGTTGGATAAGGAGTGAAATTTCCTAAACAATAGTAATATTTTAAAATAAATGTATCATAATATGGGACATGGTGATTGGAAATAAGTTGGCAAATGATTGTCTCTTATACAAGGTCAATGGTATGCTAGAAAAGGTAGTAGCAATTTTGTTTTCTTATACAGGTTTTGATTTAGTTGCTAATATACCATTCAACACTAGAATTATATTCTCCATATATAATGAGTTATATATGTATAATTGGTTGTGTTTGCATCATCATGATCTAATAGTGGTATTCAAATATCAAGAAGATAAGTTATAAAGTTGTTTATGTATCCTAACTTGGAGTTTTGGAGATATTTATATATATGAACCAGGTAAAAATCATGTTGATAATCAAAAAAAGTATAAGTGTATGGTGATGTTTAGACATCATGTTGGCATATGGAACTCGAGCAAAATTTTGAATGATAAAGCAAAGATAAACTTTGAATATACTATGGCATTTTTCATCTTTGGTAATTGGTTAGAAAGGGAGTTCATTGGGAGTCATATATTATACATAGTGTATTCTAACAAAGTTATGAAGGATCAATCCATAGATTGTTCCTTGGATCAGAGTTCCAAATTTGAAGATAAGATCATAGGTGTTGAAAAAATGGAGATAGTTCCCATGCAATGCTTGATGAGGAAAGGTAGTCATCAAAATAGATGTAATTTTGATAATCAAGTTGATATAAATAAACAAGCTATGGTTATATGGGTCTCAAACTAAATTTAGGATTGCCACTCTTGGAGAAATGGGGAATGTGGATCTATTATAAGATGCTTTCCAACCACCACCACTCATATTTTTAATAAGGTAATACAACACTTCATTCATATTTTGGGCAGCATGGAAGGAACTCATGAAATTTAAAGTAAAAATGGTAATCTCAATGAATGTGTAGTTGTTAAAAAATGTTTTATAGCCACCACCATTTTGAAATTTTGTAAAGGAATGCAACACTTTAGTCATGCTTTGGGTGTGCATGGGGTATATTTATTTGATAAGGCACAAAAAATTGTTAGTGTTTGGGGTTAGGCACAAGGTATACAATGATTCCTATATCTTGGGTCTAGATGAGGTAACTTCTTATGATAATTTTTTGGCTATTGTGGGTGTGCTAAACATAACATTTCTAAGGTGGACCTTTGATGAGATATTGGTAATGCCATGTCCTGAACTGAGAATATCCTCTTTGAGTAACTATAGATCTATCAATATGGAGAGGGTTTCTTTGTTTAATATGGTGTGTAGGAGGTCTCACATATTGAGATCATTAATTGTAAGCATTCCATCATCTTTAGTGATAACTGGGGAGAAATTCAGAGCCATGTATGACTGTTACAACTAGCAATCATCTAGCATACATTCTAATCCAAACCATTTTTTGAATGGTAATACCTAGGGTATCATGATAAGAACTTTTAGAGTCCAAGGCAATCAGTGTAACTAAACAATCTAGAAGAGGTGAGAATAATTGTTGGCATGCATTGTTCATATTTATTTGATTAAATGAAACTCAAGATGAAGATTTTGTGGTCACACGGTTGAGGAGTTTCTAGCTCATTACCCTTGATAAAGTATTTTCATATTGTATAGGGTATCTTTTAGCCTTTACATCTTTGATTTTTTGAAGTAAATATCAGTTTAACAACTTTTGTAACATTGTCACAATGTTGATTTTGATAATTCCAGATCATGAGCTATTGTTATCAGTCATGAACAAATATGGATTTGTGTTCTTTTTTTAGAGTTTTCTTGCATGATGATGTTAGTAAAAAATGTTTGCTAGTAGGTAAAAATAACCTTACCATCCTAATGTTGATAGGGATGAGATGCAACAAGGTTTGTGGCTATTATTAACTATTTCCAATCTACATGCAAGATTTTTTGTGCCATGAAGTGAAGGGGATATCCCATAGTAGCATTAATGGAATTATTGGAGTATAAGGCTATAACCATGAAGCAAGTGTTTGGGATTACAAATCCCAAAGGTGGATTTGGGATCTAGGTAGTGTAAAATAGCATTGCTTAAGGATAAGTAATTTTGAGAGGGGAGGACTATAATGTCCACTTTTGAGATTAATAAGGTTGGAGCCCTTGGTCAACTCTTGTTTCTCATTAGCTAAAGGAAGGGTTTTAAAAATGGAACTATGTTTATTTTTTCAAGTTGTTAAGAAGGTGATATTGTCGGCAACTTTGGTTATTTGAATTTTAAATAAGGAAAGGGGAATTTTATATTAATTTACATCAGCATTTATTGATTTTCTCCAAATGGGGGTGCTTTTTGAATATTATTTTTCCATCCCTTTGTGGGGAACCACCCTTGGAGAAATTTTGGAGGGAAAAGAAGGGTATATAAGGAATGGGTGATTGTTAATTTTGGGGGACAATCAATAATTTATTTTTTCTCTAAATATTGGGTGTGTTTGCTTGAATTATTAGCCTATGAGGATAGAAACCCTCATTCAGTTCTAGAATTAGGAATGAATGCCCTCATCTCTCTTAGTGACTTCATTCAGAGGTCATAATTGGGCAAAATATCATATTTTTAGCTTCAAGGGTTGCTTTGAAGGTTCGTGAACTAGTTTGGATGGATTTACAGTTCATGTTTATGTTCTCTTCACTAGAAAACTAAATAACTTAAAGTTGATCGAGGCTTCACCCTATTTTTACTTTCCATTCCAATTTTGCATGTATTTTCAATTTGAGATGCATTCACATTATTATCATTCAAAGGCACATCATTATCATTTAAAATATAAAATAAAATGTTGGAACAATACAAGTTACATTTATAAATTCTATTTTTTTTCCAAGAAAGATATAGAATTAACCAAAGGAATTTAAATAAAATCTATAAGGTAATGACTAATCTTAGAATTTTCCTAGTTGTGAACTTACATATAATCATTTTGGTGGTATAAGAGGATATCAAACATTATACACACACACACCATACAAACATCCTATGGTTTAAAAAACATTCATCAAAAATTAACCTAGGGTTTACAATAACACAAAGATTTAGGGATAACATATTGAAAATAATGTAATGGAACAAGTCCTTTAAATATCAGCTTTACCTAAAGAAAATAATATCTACCAAAAATGACGCAAGATCTAATCCTAAAAGGATATAAAACATGTAAAAAAATGAGGTTTCACTAAAATGTAATATAGATAAATGGATTCTAATTAAATTGTAGTAAATGTATTCAAAACATTTAACTAGACCTAAACATATACAAAACAATAAATAAAGCCTAATTTATTTTCTAAAACTAGAGCAATAAATGACTAAATGAGGGTTTACAAGACTATCATCTAAATAATGCAATGGAAAACAAACCAAAATAGAAAGATGAAGTTAACCCTAAAAATTTTAAGCAAACATAGAACTTCCTTAGAACTATCAAGTTCCATTTCTAAGCACCATGACCATTCATGTAAGTTTCAAGCATGAACAAAAAAATTATATTTTATTTCCCTTGTATGTAATCTAGAATGCATCAAGTTTATAAATCAATCCTAAGTCAAAGAATATAGATCTTACCTACACTTCTAATTGGGGATACATTAGATAATTAGGAACATGACCAATATGGGGATCCACTAGACCCAAGTAGGGGATCTCTTATCACAATAAACCATGTTAGGGAGGGTTCCAAACCCTCTAGCCAATCACAATCATGAAACCACCTTAGTTAAGCCCTATGTTTTATATTCACTAAACTAATAACAAATAAAGTAAATTCTAATATAGTGCTCACCAAAGCTTGTAGAATAAAGTAGGGGTTAGAAATAATAAAAGTAAACATGCATAGAAGACATATACTCACATCAATGTTTATGGAATCCGAATGCATGGAAGAGAATTAAAAATACATATTTATCTACTCTTATAAAGGATGAAAAAATTTAAGAATACTTACCTTTGAAGATGAACCCACCACTCCTCAATCTCCCCCTTGGCCAAAGTGCTTCACAAGAGGTTTTTGTGGTATGTAAGGATGACAAGGAAAAATCAACTCTAGGATACACAACCTATCAATTCATCCAAAAGATTTCTCCACAAGACAATGTCAATATCTTCAAAGAAATTATGAAACCCTAAGCTTTCTCCTCAAGTAGAATGGTGGATAAGCATATGCACAATAGATCTTACTTCTTCTCTTCTCTAAATAATGGCAAAATAAGGTTGTATATATAGGTAGATTTAACCCTAATCCCTTCCAAAAGTTTTGGCCAAAAGCATTGACCTAGTCTTCCTAGTATATTTATGGAAAAAAATTCATTAGGTCATTGGCTAGGTTGGCCAAGAGTTGACCTAGACCCTAAATGAATTTTACCCAAAACAGTATAGGGTTGATCTAGTCTAGTATAGTGAATAGTTGAAAGGGGCTTAAGATTAGGAAATGGGGGATAAAAGGTAGGAAATGACTTTGGAGTGTGCAATAGAGAAGAACAGGCTTTGGAATATGATTTTCAAGATAATAAGTAGAAAAGGGATAACAATCATGTGAAGCACTGATGGTCTGCCCACCCCTTTCCTAGTGCACCCCTTAAGGCATACACTTAGAGAGATTGAGACTCAATGAGTTCCTGCAAGATAGAAATAATTAGTAATTGATAAAGTTTGAAAATATTATGTGTATAAATATTCCCCACTTTAATCTCATCTCATGTCACATGAGTGCAACACAATATGGTGCTTCAGGAATAGAACATGATAACACATAACGTTGATGCTAAGTAAAATGCAGTAAGGAGAAAGTAACATAAATGAAAGGATAGAATTGAAAAACATATATTTTTACTTACCTTAGTGTTATAGATAAATAAGTAGATTGAAAGAGAAGTGAAGGCATCTAAATGTGAAGAACATTAGGTGAACCTGTAGAGATTAGTGCAAAAAAATCAAAAATCCAAATTTTTGGAATATAGGCATATAGTAGTGGAAAATATTCTCTACAACATCATGTTTCTAGAATAATTTATGGTTTGGAAAAAGGTTTAGTGAAAACAAATATATGGGCAAAATAATAAATCTAACATTAAAGAATTGAGAGGTAAAGAATTATGAAAAGTATGTTTAAATGGGTTGAAAAGAAAGTCATTTGCTTATTGTTTGACTTGTTTTGAGAGAAACATAGAGCTCTAAGAGACCTAACAAAAGGTAATAGAGATAAGATGGCAAGGAGACAATAGCTGAGATAATAGAGATGCCTAGCTACCATAGTAGGTGTAGTATAAATAGGCAACTAAGATTTTCAAATTTGTTTTTGAATATGTTATTAAAATTTAAGTGTTTTATAGAAATTAGTAATTTAAAGCAATTATAGAAAATGAAATGAACTTCAAAAAGTTTTTAGGTGTACTAGAGACCAAAAGGGAAAATGGGTTGAAAGGAATCAGTGTAATAACTATCAAAAGCATTTATTGCAAATAGGGAAAGGGGTCGGTAGCTAGAACCAACTAGGTTGACCTAGTCAACCTACTAGGCTAAAAATTAGAAATCCATAATGTCAACTTATTAGGTGTGTACCAACTTAGCTTATTTTTCATGTTACTGACATAGTACCTCACTGCCAACTTAGTAAAGTAATCCACTATGATGACTTAGTACTAAGGGGGGGGAAGTAAAGGGTCCACTTAGTTTTTTTAAGTTAAACTAGTCAAAATGAGGAAAATTTGGTCAACCTAGTGTTTGACTAAGTGATTAGAATAGTATGAAAATGTGTGAAATAGGATGAAAGAGCACTAGAAAGGCCCAAAATACTCAATTGAGTACTGAAATGGCCAAGTAGGCTAGAAATAGGTCAAATTTATCAAAATTGGATAAAGGCAAATTAGGCTTGTTTTTATTAAAATTTAAAAACATGTATTTAATTATAAATGACATGGAGATCTAATACATCTTTTATTATTTGATGGTTGCAGGGGCATTTGATATTTTGGATATTGGTGGATATGACATGGCTCCCAAACCTTTTAGAGCATTTTATAGTTGAGGACCAATCTCGGTTAGCTATGCTAGGTCTAGGAAGGATTATGGATATGTGTCGAGTCTCATTGAGTGTTGATCTGATAATCATGTTCTTGGAATCATGGGAATGATTGATTAACACTTTCAAATGGGAGTTGGATGGGAATACCATCAAGGTGGGTATCACTATAGAGGACATCCATGCAATTCTTGGAATTTTGACAAGATGTATGTTATTGCTCATAAGAGTACTAGATGGACATGAGTATAGGTGAGCCTTAGTCATGTGGGTGACGGGATCAAATAAGATATATCTTAGGCTAAGAGTTAGCCTCTTTGACATGTATACATCTCAAATTTTAGATATTTGAAATGTCATTATAGGACTTGTGATAGCATGATTTTTATATCACAAGTCAGATGGTAAGGTACCACTATATGTGATAGCCTTATGCTAGTCAATTTTAGAATAGGGGACACTCTATGACTTAGGATATTTCATCAAGGTCTAGCTTATGTATAGGATATTATCCAAAGGGAAAAAGATCATGGGGTTAATTATTTTTATTGAGTTCTTAGATATATGGGAGGTTCTTGATATATTGACTAGTTGGTTTGCCCCATGTGGTTGATGATCAATTACCTCTAGTGTAGAACTAGTGATAGGATCAGGTAGTGTGGGGCATGCCACATGTTTAAATGCTATAAATATTCATACAAGAAGACCATGTGGTAGACATATGGGCACATTGTTATAGCATGGTTGAGTTGGGGGATAGTGGCACCATCATTAGCATAAGTACAAATTACATGCCACTATACCTGGTGGATAGAGCCACATCCAATGGTGCACATACTAGGATAGATAGGACTCCCTCATCTAACAACTCTGATAGTGGTGCCCACATTTTGGGCTAGACATGAGAGAGATTTGAGGGGGAGATGAGGATAGTGACCACTAGTTGCTAGGCTAGAGATCAGACCATGGTGTGAAAGACTATGGATAGGTTGAGTACAATGGTTGGTAGATACAAAGGAGATGGATGTGGATGCAAGAGCACTAGAGGCACCATAAATAATACCACAATAGGAATAATAAAGACAATGTTAGTTGAACCATCAATAGAGACATTGATAGTGAGAGAGAGAAGAAAGGGTGTTCATCCCAAATGACCCATTAGGTGGCCTAAGATAGATTTGGGTGATAGAGGTACCACTTAGGCATAGCCTAAGATAGGCATGAGTGGTGACCCCAGGATTTGATTTTAGACAACATCCCATAGATGAGTGCTCAGAGGATGGGTGGATGGAGAGACCATGCTCTATGGTCATGTAGATGGGGAGATGATGGTAAGTGACATTTAGAGAGGTAAGAAAATAAATGGTTGAAAAATATGTTTAAGTTTTTTGAGATAGATTATAGATAGGTAGATTTTTTAGATATATTTTTGATCTAATATCTATTTGATTTGAGTTTTGTAGATATTATGGAGGAGGAGACCAGATGGGGATCCCTGGTGAGTAGATTACTCCATGATATCTTTGATGAGGCACTAATGCAATATGATCCTGCTACACTAGAGGATCCTGTGATACTATCTACCCTAGTTCAAGTGAGTTGGTTTAAATGAGCAGGAAAGGTTGTGAGGTGAGTATGGGTACACAAAGATGAGTGATAGCCACCAGTAGGGGTGGTAGTAGGAAAGGCTCAGGCATGGTAGGATTCAACTCAAAAGAGAGCCATGCATATGGCTACCATGACCCAGCTAGCACAAGTAGACGCCCAAGTGGCCAACCTATATGGATAGATGACTAGTTTGAGATCTTGGATAGCCTCTTTACAGCATACTATTTAGAGGGGACTATCTAAGGCATCTATGGGCAACATGGCTAGGCCATGAGATAGATAGGATAGAGCCCATCCTTAGAGCTGGAGCAATGTATATTTGTACTTTGTATCAAAAACACATGATATATATAGATATCTCATTTTGGTAGTTAGATGTTTACCTTATGTGTTTGTATGATGGTTTTAGTTGTGGGTGTATAGATATATTTCTTTCTAACACATGTTTTTATCTCTTTTTTTTTAATAGGAAATATGTGTTGTGGTAACTTTTCTAACATTATGTAGGACAAATGCATGGTTAAAAAGAAACATGTGAAAAGACTCGACTAAGTATAATTAATCAAAAATAAATATACTAAACACTATTTCACATTGGGAAATGTGTAATAACATGAAAATGACTATGTATAAGAAACCAAAGGGTAGTAAACAAGAGGGGAAAAATTTTGTTTCTAAACCATGACAAAGATTGACATCAGATTAAAAAAAGTAAAATCACACTAATCATGTTGGGAAGTATGAAAATAATTTAATTAAGTGAAAAAAATTAAATAACAAATGGTATAAAAAAAAAATCAATTAAGTCAATAAATCATACTAAATCATGTGGGAAAGTATAAAAGAGAAAAAAATAGAAAAATTGGTCTAAAATTTGTCACACTAATTCAAGCTAGGAAGTATGAGAAACTCAAGAAATGGTTGGATTCTTACATACGATCATAAAATAACAAGATAAAAGTGAAAGGGTAATGAAGTAAGTATAAAACATACTAAATTAGGATGGTAAACATGTCAATTACATGTAACTTCATGATCAATCAAATCTTATCTCATATTTGACACATGTAATTTTTGTTGTGACTTTGATTATTGGAAAATTTTGTGAGGAAGGCCAAGTCCTATCTATGGTCTTATACTACAACTCAAAAAGGGAACACCAATGATGTGGAATAATAGAAAAATATGTTAAAAAGGGATATTTTTAATACAAATGTGACATGGTGGTAATTTGTGAAGAAGGTCGAGTCCTATCCATGGTCTTACACTACAACTCACAAATGTAATCCCTAAGGGAGTGATCAGTGAACAAAACAATATTTCTCAAGAGGAAATATGAGGATTTATAGGAAGTGAAAAAGATAATGTAAAAATCATAGCTTATATGTCTTATGAGAAGACCTTAGGAGACATGAGGCATACTAAAGACATGAAAAGACACCAAGTGACTAGTGACCATCAATGTACAAAGGAAACATGATCTCTATAGACACAAAGCTGTGTAGGCAAATAAGCATGCTACTAATATCAACTCATGAAGCTATATTGGTATAACAAAAGTAAAATGGACCTACCTTCTAATGATGTGGTTTATGTTTCTCATGACCCCTTATAGAGTCATCAATCTACTACAAATATTGGGTACTTGCATGAGAAAGTAAGTAGCATTAAAAGATTTTTTTATTATCCTTTTCTAATCTACTAACCTACCATATCCCAACGGACCAAAGCTCTCTCATGAGGCCAATTTTGGAGTTTGAGCTTTGACTAGAAGAAGGAGATGTGCTTTGAATCATATCTTTTAGTGTGATTTAACTTTTAAAAAATTTGAATGTTGCCTTTTTGGATCATTGCCTTTTATTAAATGATTTGGTTTTTGAATATTTTTATGGATTTTAATATTCCTCCTCCATATGTATTTGGAATGACCAATCATAAAAGATAGAGTGATACACACAAATGATCATTTAGGCTTAGGTTAATGAAAGCTAAGTAACCAAATACATGATTGACTAGAATACTTAGGATTAACCATGAACCAACATGTTATCTCAATTCTCAACCATGTATATGCTTAGTTTTTGAAAGGTAATAAAGGATAAGAAAGGAGATCCAAAGTGTCAATAATAGGAGATTATTATGAGATGAATTGTTTTCTAACTAATCACTTGGTAAATAAGGAATGACTAAAGGGAGCAAGATTTGAATAACAAAGTCATAATGATAATTATCCATGTTTATAGAGATAAAAACGAAAACAATCATGAAAATAGAATAAGGGAATAATAATAAATAAATTCAATAAGAAGAAAAAAGGCAATGAGAAAGAAGATATCTATAAGTAAATATAAATGACATTATAAGTAGTATAAAGTGCAAAATTAAAGTCACCATGTAAGATAAAGAAGAATTTTTCATAATGTCAAATGATATAACAAATAGATAAATATAAAATTGGAGCATACATCCAATCTAAATAAAAATGCAATAACACCATGCATGTGCTCATAATTATTAGTAGTTTTTCCACACACATTATCTAGAACATCTAATAAATCTATATGAAGTTGGATGCAAACTATAGCTAATGTATCATCTATCTTCAATGAAAACTAGGAAAATACTTCACATCTAATATCCTCAATAGAAAATATAGGAATTCTTGATGGATCATGATGAGGATGGTTTTCATGCAAGGGGTTCTCAAGAGAATGCATAGGAATGGACTCTACAGGCAATTAAGGGATCACCGGTGGGGAAGGATCCACAGGTGGAGAACTCATAGGTGGAGAAGGATCCACATGTGAGGTAAGGTCCATGGGTAAAGGATTCACAAGTGAAGGAATAAGAGGTGAAGAAAGGACCACAAGAAGAGATGAAACCATAGGAGGTGGAACCATGGGGGAAGAATGGGGAGCCTTCTTATAGGAATGACCTATGGGAGGAATGGTAAAAGGTATAGGAATGGTTAAAAGATGATTTTTAAGATGCTACTAAAGAATGTGGCAATAATTAGTATGATGTTTGTCCTATTGGTGCTAGAGATGATATACCTCTCCACACTTAAGAATATACTCAAGTAGTACCTTTGAGGGACATATAGTCTTGTCTAAGGACTAAAGGGTAGAAGGATGCAAAGTGTCAATATATTATCATAGCTTACACTAATGCATGAATGAATGGTTATCTATTACATGGAATCAACAAATATGCCTATGAGTAGGCTTGGTAGATGTACTTTTAGGAGGAGGTGTAATAAGAGAAGGAGTTTGAGAAGGATCATTAGCCATTAGTGGTTAATAGAGCCATTTATGTAAAGGAATCAAAACATCACCAAGATAAGGTGGTGCTAGTGAAGAGATAGGGTAAGGCTCAATAGGAAGAGCAATGGGATCAAAAGCATAAATAGAGTCAACTAAAGTGCATGTAGGAATGGGATCTGAACTAGGCTCTACTAAGGGAGGGGTGGGGTCTACATCAGGATGAAAGAGAGATACATGTATCTCAATGATAAGTAGGATATAGGGGTCATAGTACCTAGAAAAGTGATAGGGCCTAGTCATAGCATGATCCATAAGTATACTCTTATGAGGTTCTTCAAAAATTGGAGGTGCTTGCACCATCTCTACCTTGTGATAAATATGTAAAATGCTAAAATTATGAATGATATATAATGAAACATAGGAAGATATACTAAAATAATGAAGCAAAAATGAATGATAACAGATAATCTCAACATCATGAGCTTAAATAAGACCTCCTAAGAATGGATCATCTAAGGTATAAACATCATCATAATTAGGTGTATAAAGATCAATGATGTAGGTAGGAATGACATTGTCATCCGATGAGGTGTGATGAATGGAATTTTGAGTCTTAATTAAGACAAGAATGTCATAACAAGGTGGTTGATAAGAATGAGGTTGCAAAGAATCAGGAAGCTGAGAGATGAGATGAGGTGAGAGATCAAAAATTTTAATCTTAAGATTGATATCATCAGGTTCATCATCATCAAAATCTAAGAGGTTAGGGGGAATATTCCTAATGAGTTTGGGATGACCATTATAACCTTGAGTGGAATTGATGGGAAATCTAAATCATTGAGACTCAAGAAATAGAACATTGGGTAAGGGTTCAAGGGTAGGAATATTGAATACACCTTGATCTTGGAATTATTTGAAATTATAAGTGTTGGTGTCACCTTAAATCCTATAGATGGATCCATTGTGAGGTAATTTAATGCATTAGAAAGCAAAAGAAGTAATTTCTCTCATACAATGATTCTATTGACTACCAAGCAAGATGTTATAAGATAGAGTAAATTTAAATATCATCAACTTCACACAAACAATGACATGTGGGATGGTAATGGGGAACCACACACAACCTAAAGAAGGAACTTGCCTTTAATCATATCCTTCACATGTGATGTATGTGGATTTGAGACTGCATTCAAAATATCCAAGGGTTTTGATTAAATTAAGAGAGGCAACACAAGTGTTAGAACCCTCATCAATGAAGGCATGTTTGACTTGGATATCACCAATTTGGACACAAATGAATAGAGGAAGATCATCCACATAAAGCAAAATCTCATTAGGGATCATGGAAGCAATGGTAACTTTGAGGGAAAAAGAAGTGTCCATTGTTTCATCAACATGGATGGACATCTCTTTGTATTGTTTCAATATGCTATCGTTAGATCTAGATAAGGTTACTTCACATCTTGCTAGCAGAGGATGAGAGATGTTCATTTTGAATAAAAGTTGCAAAAGATAGTTACAATGACATGGAGAAGTCCTCATAAGCCCAAGAAATGGAATTTGGGATGGAAGATTAGTGAGTTCCATGATAGGATCCCACTCATCTAACCCATAAGAAGATTGTTATTAAAAGGTGCATAGTGTTGAAGGAGTTCCTCAGAAGGAAGAGTCAAAGTACATTAGAATTTATGTTTATAAGAGGGAGAAGGTTTAATGAGAGGACAAGTTGATAGAATATGTTGAGAATATGAAGAAGTTGATGAAGGTTGGTTTTGAGAAGTGCTAGAAGAAGTGTTGATAGAAGCTTGAGTATCATTGGTGTTAGGTAAAGAAGATGGAGGGATGGTAGAAATAGTATGGGAAGTATTATCCAAGTTAGGAGTTGGAATTGGTTCATCAAAATTTATAAGGTCATCTTGCCCCAACTCATTTAAATAAGTTGGAGAAGAATCTTGGATAACATGAAATGTGTGAGACAATAGAGGTGTGTAGATAGGTTGAGGATCAATGAAAGCAACCAGCCTTCACATATTGGTCATATTGACCACATTCTCTTCAGAAGTTGGGTCAATAAGACTTTCAACATTGTTGGTAGAAGGGTTTTGTCTTGGTTATCTTGGTGATTTGGAAGAGGGTCTTTATAGATGGCCAAATGAGCATTAGCTTGACTCAAAGCTTGAGATTTAGTATTTATTTCATGGGCTTTGAAAGCAATGTCATAGGCTTGTTAGCATTTTCAAATGATATAATCATGGTCAAAATTAGGACCAAGAAGAAAATCCATAGCTAAATTATGAAGTTGCCTACAGGTCTCATGAGAATGACCCCAACTAGCATGAAACCAACAAAATGTATTGGGATCATACCAAGATTTCATAAGATGAGTAGGATCAAGTTCTCATGGGAGAGGCCTAGGTAGACATTTTAGTAATTCAACTAAGGATAAAGGTTTGTGAACATTGATGTTATTAGGTGAATATAAATGAGGATTGGTGAATTATTGTGAAGGGGGAGTTAGTTCTAAAGATTGGTTAAGACAACAGCTTGAATAGTGTGAATGGTGTCATAAGAGTCCATGACACCATCATTGGTATCATGATGATTCTTATTTTTAAGTAAGATATGAGTACCCAAAGAAATTTTGATGTTTATCTTGTCAATAGCCTCCTCCAAGGTATGTGGAGAGAGAGAGTCCAAACCTGATATTGTAACTTGGGAAAGAGAGCATTGGTAAAGAGATGGAAATGGTTATCATTGGTTGTGTTATGTTCACATTTTTTGGACAATGTCTTCCATCATTTAATGAAAGCTTGGGTAGTTTTAGTTTTAATTTGCTTAAAATTAATAAAATGGGCCAAGGTATTCTCAAGAAGATCACTAGTTTAGAACTCTTAGACTAGAGCATTTACTAAATCTTCTAAACTAGTAATATAATGAGTTTTAAGTTGGTTGTACCAATCTAAAGAATCACTTATGAGAGTTTTGGATAATAGCTTTTAAATGGTGAAGGTGTTTAATTTTACCTAATATTTATATATATTTATAAATGTTTTGAGGTGAAGAGTGGGGTGAGTTGACCCATTGTAAAAAATGGTAGGGGTGATATCTCCTATATCGATATTAGCAATTTGAGATATAAGAGGCTCATTTTGAAGATGTTTGATGGTCTTGTTGACAAGAGGAGATTGAGGGATAAGATGACCATGGGAATCCCAAAGAGGAGGTGGGGGGACATTTTGATTATGCATGCCCCATGGCATCAGTTGAGGGTGGGTTTGAAGATGGATAAGGTGGTTTTGAATTTGCATCATTTGATTTGCATTATTAGCTTGGAAAGCATTCATTTGATTAAGTGTTTGTAATAAGAGTCAACGTATTTGATTTGCATTGTTAGAATTTTTTGAAGCATTAGACTTAGAAGTAATAGCTTGGGTACCAATATTGGTGTTAGTAAGATCTTGAGAAGAGCTATTAGAATATGAGGCACTAGTGGCAAAATTTCCTTGTGTGGCAAAAGATGGACTAGTGAAGGGATGAGAAGAGGAATCACTAGAAGCATGATTACCATGGGTATCAAATGATACACTAGTGGAATAATTAAGGAGAGTGGGTCTTGGGAGAGGCCCACTAGATGTAGAACCTACCATGTTAGTAGAGATACTAGGCATGCAGGTAAACGAGATCAAAAAAGAAGAAGTCATGGTATGAGAAGGAGTCAAAATAGAGGGAAGAGGATGAGAAGAAAAAAGGCTAGTATCCTTTAATGTATGTGAAAATGTGGGAGAAGATGAATGAGGCTCTTCAACTTAACCACTAATCATGAGTTGGTAAATAGTAAAAGGATCCTTTCCTTGATGTTGAGTAAATTTAGAGATAAAGAAGAGTATTTTAGGGGTATACTCTAATTTCGGTTGATATTCAAGTGAGAAGAGAGGATTATGAAGTGCAGAGGAATGAAGAGGTGTCCCATAATTTGTTGTGTGAGTAGCTATATAAACATTACTCTCATAGAGGAGAGGATCCCTAATCTATTTATGGGAGACCATATGAGGGTTGGTAAGACTCGTCATATTTTTTGAATTCAACTCAATATTGTCATCAAATAATAAGTTCATGATGAATAATAAGGACTAGATAAGGCAAAAAGTGATGTAAAAATCAAGGAAAAACAAAGGGATAGATACGATTATAGAGTTGAGTGGGTCGACCTAATATTGGAAACAAGGCCTAAATTTTGAGAAAACATAGATACAGAGTCAACTGGGTCAACCTAGTTCTATAACCTAGGTATAAAATAGGCAAAAAAAGATACAAAGTCAACAAGGTTGACCTAATACTATGTCTTGGGAGGTAGAAAATAATAATATGTCGATAGAGTCAACTCAATACTATAGGTAGGGGAAACAAATAGTCTATAAGAGACTGTGTCAAACAAAATGACTGTGTACTTAAATTTTTAAAAAAATTGCAAGTAATTTTGAAGCAAAAAGTGAAAATAAATACACAATCAATTGGGTCAATGAGGATGATCCAATTGAGTCACACAACACAAAACCATGCACCAACATTGGCCAATGCAAGTTTTTGTAATACAATATATAATTAAGCAAATAGCAAGTAGTCAACTTGGAAAGGAAATACTAAGTCCTCATCTTAAATATTGTTATATTATTAGAGTATGATTTTAAGTATGATGGGAAGTTGGCTATAAGGAACTATAAAGTAATCTATGGATGGTTTCAAGGTGTTTAGGCTGAAATGGATCTATGTTGGCAATGATACTAGCTTGGTATTGGGTCCACTCCCTCACTTCATACACTACAGTGATAAGGGTGTTGGGTGATTTTCCAATATATATCATTAACCACACATTTATACTTGGCCAAAAAACCAAATCAGCTTCCCCCTTGGTGATGAAATCCAAGTAGATAGGCCTTGGGTAGACAATTTGTTTAAATACATTTTAAGATTATGTGATTTGGTAGTGTGTGCAAAAATAAAAAATAGTGCAACTAAATGGTATATTGAAAACTCACCTAATTAGACTATGTGATCTATTCTAAGCATGTAAGCAAGTGAAAAATGAAGTGTGAGCTAATTACAAGCATATAAGTGTATTCTAACTTTATAAAATAGTATAGTGTCAGTTTAGATGATAATGTATGCAGAGATTACATAATAAAGTTGATAGTGTCACTATTTTACTATTGAAGTAAGGGTCTATTAAAGAACTACGTCGACAGTGTTGACCTAGTCTTCTAAATAGAATATAAAATATAGAACTAGGTTGACAAAGTGGACCTAGTTTGTTGTATACGGGTAGTTTTAAGAGCTAAAAACTTTGAAAAATAGAACTATAATGAATAACATAAATGATAGAGAAAGAGAGAAAGGAACCATGATGGGTTGGACAATGCAGAGGAAAGTGATTTTTTTGTTGAAGTGCCTTGTTTTTTAATTGTAAATTCTAGCAACTATGTCGACTAGGTAACCTAGTTTTGTAGTTCCCTATTTATTGAAGCCTATAAAGAATACGATGTTGGCAGTGTCGACCTAGTATGTTTTTTGGAATTTTGGAAGTATATTATGTTGACTGGGTTGACCTAGTAGCCTATTTAGAAGTGAAAACTTGTACTATGTCAAGTTGTTCAAACTAGTACCTTGTACCTGATGAAAAACCTACACAAATATAATAAAGTTGTATTGATGCAACTGTATGTTAAAAATGTGTGTAGAATATAAAAACTATACCAACATTGTCAACCCAATATCACAAATATAGAAAAATAATAATTAAAATGATAAAATAATAAAAAATATGAAATAAAACCTGTAAGGGTTAGATTTATGTTGGGTTCACCAGAATGTATGCAACTAAAAATGCATCAATTCTATAAATCAATCTTAACATGGAGAAGATAGATCCTACTTACACTTTTGATTAGGGATACATTAGATAATTGGGAATATGACCAATATGTGGATTTTCTATGTTGTCCCCCAAAAATATCACTCATTTTTGGGACAACATTTGAACTATTTTGGTCCTACAGACCAAAATTGTCTCTTCCCTTTCTGAAATTTGTCCTAGGCATTCAAATTCCTCATTTTTCAAGCTTCTCAAAAATATATGAACTCTACAGGCTTGAATCTACAGACTCTACAGGCTTGAATCTATGGACTCTACAGGAAAATAAATCTATAGACTCTAGGAAAAGAAAATCTACGGACTCTATAGACCAAGTTCAATGGGTTTCATAGGTTGATTTCTACAGACTCTGCAAGAAAGAAGCAAGATTTCAACACTTAGGCGATCTCAAAGTTGGTTCAATGACCAGGTTCAACCAAAAGAGTTCATCATCAAGCTTCTAAGCAAGGATTAAATTGTTAAACCTTGAACCATTTTTGTTCAATAGGCTCAACAGGTTCAAAGGTTTAACATCAGCAGCAAGAGTTAAACCACTTCTAGGTTCAAAGGCTTCTTCAGTCAGGTTCAAAGGTTTCTACAAGTAGGTTCAATCAAAATAAAAAGTTTTTGAGGCTTAAATCATTGAACCATTGAACCACTTTGGTTCAAAGGTTTAATGGGTTCAAGGTTCAATAGGTTCAATACGTTTGGTTCAATGAGGATCAAAAGGATTTAGTCAAATCAAAGGGAATGAACCATTGAACCATTAAACCAAAGCTTGGTTCAACAGTTGGTTCAACACTTTGGTGCATTCAGTGATTTCACTCAGTCAGTTCATCAAATGGTTCATCGACTTGGTTCATCTACTTGGTTTAAAGCTTGGATCATCGGCTTGGTTCAAAGCTTGGTTTAAAGCATGGATCAAAGCTTGGTTCAATAGTTGGTTCAATAGTCAGTTCAAAGGAGTGGTTCAATGCAAAAGTTCAAGAGAGTCTCCCAAAGGAAAAGTGCCCTTGTGGAGGGCACTTGGTCAACAAAATCACCCTTCAGAAGCATCTTTTTCAAGGAAGCCACAAAGGTAAGTTATTTCAAAATTTTGTTAAAGGCAGTCAAAAGACAAAGTGATTTCCTTCGAGCAAAAGACTAAGGCATAATTCCTTCAGACTTTTTGTCCAAAGGAATTCCTTCAGACAGAAAGTCTAAAGGAATTTAGAAAGGCTATGGGAGGAAATCCCAAAGGAGTTTCTCAAAGCCAAAGATAAAGCAATAATTCTCATAGACTTTTTGTCCGTGGGAAATTCTCATGGACTTTTTGTCCACAGGAAAATATTCACAAACTTTTTGTTCACGGGAAATGTCTGCAGGAAATGTCTATGAGAAAAGTTTCAAAGGACTCCAAAGAAAAGGCCACTGAAGGACCCCAAAGGGTAGGTTCCCTTGTGGGGGACTCTCAATTGCCAACTTAAAGGACACTTCCCCAAAGCCGAAGGGTCACCTTCCATTTGGGAGGATGCAAAAAAAAGGACTTAGAAACCCACCAGAATAAAGAAGCCCGAAGGCCATTCAAAGACCACCTAAAGGGTGCATACCCTTATGGGGGGTTCTTCCTAACCTAAAGTGAATCATTTCTTAAGGCCCAAAAGGTAGGTCCCCTCTGAAAAAGCTCAAATGATAAAACTAAAGGAATTGCCGAGGAAAGTGACGTGCTCATGGATGTCAAATTTACGATAATGAAATAGCTATTGATCCTTGTAGTTTTAAATCTACGGACCTGAATGCATTTAAAATCTTTGAGGCCAAGACCAGTAGGAAGCGACTAAAGAATAGAGCATCAAATTGAATCAAGGACCCAATTCAATTAACTAGAAAAGGAGGAATGATGAAGAAGGATCAGATCACCAGGTGGACATTGAAAGATGCAAACTTTCAATAATGTGACTTGTTTCTCTGCATTAAGAAAATCAAATGGGTAGATGCCCCTAAATTTCAGCTTGTCTTCTTAACAAATTTCAATGCAACATGATGTGTTACTATTCCCGAGTCCTTCTTGAAGAGGCTATATAAGGGACTCTCTTTTATTGTAAATGGATCTCTCTCTGACAATCATAAATAAAACTCTACTCAAATTGAAAGGCATTAATGAGACTTTGAGCTAAAATTGTTGATCATATTTTATTATTGGAATAAGAAAGCGACTTTTCAGACTTTGTGCTGTGATATCTTTGTTGTTGGGGAAATTATTTTTGTGTCTTTTTCCTTAATATATTTTTTGTTCCTTTAATTCAACAAGCAGAATTAGTGAAAGTAGTCATGAAGGTGTCCTGAAGTCAAATGTGGAGAGACTTTGTGCCCCCATAATTGCCTTTAGTGTGTTTTATTTTCATTTCTGTGTAAAGGACCTTGGGATGACTTTGTGCCCTCATTGTCCTTCGTATCTCACTCTTGGGCAATTTAGGTGGAGACTTTGTGCTACATCTCAATTTGTTGGTTATTATGTCCTTGGTTACATTTTTCTTTTACTACCAGGAGTATTCTTATGGCTTGCTGAATAGTACTTTTGACAGAGGAAGAGTGCTTTCTATCATTTCCCTTGAGTTTTTCCTTTGATTTGCACACATCATCTCTGAAGAAAGAGAGATGGATGGTTTATCCTACCCTTGAGTATTATTTTCTATTTATATATATAACATATCTATAGGGAACCTCCCCTTGATGAGAGTTGAGATTAGTCCCCTTTTGATGTGGTAAACCTACACATTTGGATGACCAATCTTCCTACTTTGGCTGATCAAACCTATTTTGTTTATCAGTATGCTGATCGACAAAATAATCAACCAATAGTTTTTGGCAACTCCACGGATTAAATTATGTGCATTCAAAAACCTCAATTTTTAGATGAAATCAATCTCTACCATTATCCATTATAGACTCCATTTCATTTCTGTGTTTTACCCATTATTATTATAACCTTACCATATACCTCCATTGTAATTGGGAAAGAATGTGTAGTTAAAATCCTCAAGCTTCAAACTGAAGCAAGGTCAATTATTTTCCATTTTTGTTTCATAATCTGGTAGATTCAAGGTATCCATGAAGCTAAATGGCTAAAGGTATTGTTGATCTTGTATTTGAGTTGGTACAACATAGTGATTTTGATCTATTTTCTTCACCATCTTGCCTCCAATAAAACAAGAGCTTTCCTCCTACTAAAGTTAGATCTCCATTGCCAGATGAAGTATCCACTTTTGTTGTTGATAAAGCTTTGCTAATAATTACCCCTCTGAGATTTGTTATTCCTCCTTTTCATAATCCTATAATGGTAGTTCAAGGCCCCTAGGTTAATGCTTTTGGTCCTCTCAATCTTACTCCACCTCTACATGAGCTTTCACGTAGTTTAAGGAATAATTTTCCCAAATTTTATGGTGATGGGAAAGTTCATCCTGATGAATACATTGTAGCTTTTAGCATAGCTTGTCGAGTAATTGGAGTAGAATTTGAAGATGTAGAAGTCAAGCTATTTGTAGAAACATTACAAGGTGCTACTACAGATTGGTTTTATCATCTACAAGCTTGATCAGTGATTGATTGGAATACCCTCAAAGCTAAGTTTAAAGCCAGATTCAAACCTGTAGAAGATGCACATGCACTTCTGGCTCAACTTACACAGATGAAGAAAGAGCCTCATGAACTAATGAGAGACTTCATAGCCAAGTTTGACATATTGAGGAATATAATTCTTGTAATTACTTGACCTACAGTTAAGAATCTCAAATGCTTCTTCATTAATTCTTAGTTACCTAAAGTAAGTTTTCTTTTGAGACATGCTGGTCCAATAGATTTTATTGTAGCTCAAAATTTGGCCACTAAGGTAGAAGGTGATCTCATCTTAGCAGGGAAGATAAGAAGAGATCCAAATATAGACCTTCATCATCTTCTAAACATTCATCTACAAGCATCGCAAATCCAATGGTGTAGAAATTGGCAAATGAGTTGCTTGCTCTCAAAAAGCAAATGATGCAAGGAATGTCCTCTGCTCCTTCATACAGAGATATGCCAAGAAGGACATTCCCAAATCAATCATATCAGGGAAATGTTGTCAAGAATCAAGGGCAACAAAATCATCTTCCTCACCCATAAGGGAAACATGCCCTGGAAGCTTCACCAACCAATTCAGCAATGGGATATCTTGAAGAAGAATCATAGTTCTTTTTCTAGCCTGAATTAAATCAAGAAAATGATGTTGATCTCCTTTAAAAAAATCAAGAATTAGCTGGTGACTCCCACATTAGTTTCCTGAACTACAAGGATGAACCCAAAAGCAAAGGAGAAGCTTTTGATGGATCATATGTAGTGTTTACCAGATCCAAGAACCAATCAGTCCAGTAAGCTGATAAAGGGAAGATAGAGGAGAAACCTCAACCAACAGTTACAATTGTTAAGCGTGGAACCACTCTGCCTTTTTAGTCAGAGGATCTGGTGATCACCCAAAAAGGCAAATACATCAATTTCACCTTCACCTTCTACTTCAATTTTGCAAACCAGCCCTCCTCCCATCCCTCATAAAACTCATAAGGCTGAAATACCGTCCTCTGTACCTAGCTCAATTTAGCTATTTGACATAATTGATCATGTCAAAAAGACAAAAATACAAATGTCTGAATTTGAATATTTGCAGTCCAATCCTGATCAATTGGATAAGTTGGTCTAATGTGTCAAGAACCAAACCATCCTTATAGAACAAAAAGCTAAAAAGGTAACTCCTAATTCACCAAAAAACATGCCCATTTTGAATAATCTTGTTATTACTCCTCCAGCTACCCCTAGGAAAATAGAACCTTTCTATGTTTCCCTGTTAATAAATAGTCACAAGCTAAGTAATTATATTATAGACTCAAGCACATCTAACAATGTCATGCTTGTTAAAGTAGCTATCTCTAGGTCTCACACTGACCAAGACATTTGGGAGATGTTTCTCCATGGAAAATAAGCAAGTACCATTGCTAGGGCAAATCAAAGATGCCTAATTTGCATTTACAGCCTTTCCAGACAAGAGAATCAAGATGACTATCTTGGTGGCTGATGTCCCAGCATCATATGGCATTTTTCTTGGACAAAATGTCTACAAGGATGTGGGAGGAGAACTAAGCATGGACCTATCTGAGGCAAGGATCCTTGTACAAGGCATAATGAAGAGATTGCTCCCTAAAAAGGAGGAAAAATATGTGGTCACCTAAACATCAGTCCCTGAAGCTCAAATTATTTTTGAATCCTTAGGTATGGGTAATTACTTTCTATCTACAGATGAAGTGTATGAAACATCTGATAAAATATTTGAAAGTGTCAACCCAGAAATCAGTTCAACTAGAAAAGTAGAAGAACTAGTAGGTTGCAATGCAAATGAAGAAGGACCCTCCCTCTATAATGAAGGAAAGTCTAAAGAAAAATTAGTATCTGATGAGGTATGGACTCTAAAATTTGATGGTAGTTATTCCTCTACCAGTTCAAGAGCTGGGATTATGTTGATACTCCTCAAAGAGATATGTTTCCTTCATCTTACAAATTACAATTTAGCAACACTAAAAATACAACTGAATATGAATCTCTATTACTTGGATTGAAGGCTGCTCAAAAAAAAGGCATCAAGTTTCTTCATTGCAAAGGGGATGCTGAATTAGTGGTTTGTCAAGTGAGGAACTTATACCAAACCAAGAATGAAATATTACACCACTATCACAACCTAGTTTGAGACCAAATTGAAAGCTTTGATGCTTTCAACATTTTTGCCATACCTAAGGAATCTAATGACAGAGCTAATGCACTCGCTATTTCAAGAACTCTGTTAGTTCCTCACTAAGATTTCAAAGAAGATAGGTATACTATTAAGCTAGTCTGTAGAACAAGTGTTTGTGATAATGCTAATTATTGGCAAGTATTCAATGATGATCATCAAATCATTGCCTTCTTAGAATGAAAAGATAATTTCAAACAACTATGTTTTGAAGGTAGTGAATCTCAGAAGTATGAAGCAGCCTCTGAATCTAGTTTAGATATAAATGAAGAATTCTTATAGCTGAAATGCAATAAAATTCCCAAAGGCCTAGTTTCTCTTGAGAAATCATTTGACAAGCATGATAGATTCATCAAACAACAGTAAATAGATTCAAGTTTCTCTCAGGGATTCGATCAAGTAAATCTAACTACTAAAGAAAATTCCAAGATGGTTAACATTGGTAAGTGTTGTACCCCTGAAGAAAGATTTAAGTTCACCACTTTACTCTGTCAATACATGGATGTCTTAGCATATTCTTATGAAGACCTGAAGTCTCTCAAACCTAATGAAATCTGCCATGACATTCCTCTCATGGCTAACTCAATGCCCTATAAGCAAAAATCTAGACAGTACAATCCGAAAATATTAGGTACTATTCTATTTAAGATACAAAAAATATTAAATGCTAGAATCATCTTCCCAATCCATTATTCCACATGGATTTAAAACATAGTGCCTATGAGGAAGAAGAGTGGAGAAATTCGCATTTATGTAGATTTCATGAATTTGAATCAGTCATCTTTGAAAGATATTACCCTTTGCCAATTATGGATCAAGTGCTTCAAATAGTGACAGGTTCAGAGATGTTATCAATGTTGGATGGCTTCTTAGGATATAATCAAGTTGAAGTTGGTGAAGCAGACCAACACAAGACTGCATTCACCACACCTTGGGGTACATTTACATATAGAAGAATGCATTTTGGCTTGATAAATGTTGGTGGCACCTTTCAGAGAGCAATGGACCTGGTTTTCAAAGATGAGATAGGTAAATTCATAGTGGTATACCTTGATGACTTGATTCTCTTTTCAAAGTGTCAATCTGATCATGTATGCCACTTATAACAAGTGCTAGAGCGATGCCGCCAGAATGGTATTTTCTTGAACCCCTAGAAATCTATTTTTGGAGTAATAGAGGGGAAACTCCTCAAACACATGTGTCTAAAGAAGGCATAAATATTGACTCAAATAGAGTCAAGTCTATTCAAGAGATTAATTTGCCTAAAAGTAAGAATGTTGTTCATTATTTCATTGGAAAGGTGAATTTCTTATGGAGGTTCATCCCCAAATTTGTTGAGAAGACTAGACACATTGTGAACATGTTGAAAGGGAAGACCACCTTTAGCTGGACTAAATAAGGCAAATCAGCATTTTAGGATGTCAAGACTGCCATTGCCCATGCCCCTACCTTGGTTTGTCCAGATTACAACAACTATTTCATCATATACAGCTATGCTTCTTAACACATGCTTTCAGCAATTCTTATTCAACAAGACAAGGAAGGTATGGAATCTCCTATTTCTTTCATGAGTTACCCTCTCAAAAATTATGAGATGAAGTATTCAAATGTAGAGAAGCATGATTATGCATTGGTGAAAGTAGTCAAACATTTTTGCTTCTATATCCAGAATTCACACACTACTACCTTAGTTCCTGACACCATAGTCAAGTCCATACTAACTCAGTAGGAGTTTGGCACAAAAAGAGGCAATTGGATTGCAAAGATCCAATTATTTGATCTAGACATCAAGCCAACAAAGCAAGTCATGGGAAAAGGCCTATGCCAATTAATTGTTGATAATAAGCTAGAAGATACATAGCATGAAGAAGCTAAAGTGGAAGATACTCCAATAGTCCTTTTTCTCTCCACTACCAATGAGTGGTATTCAGGTATTGATCATTTCCTTACTTATGGTGAATGTCCTACTCATTTGTCTTATAAAGAAAGGAGAACTATCAAGTTGAAAGCTACCAATTTTGTCCTTTGGGATAATGTCTTGTACAAGAGAAGCATAGATGGAGTATTCCTTTGCTATGTAGACAAAGAGAAACAAAGCCAACTTTTGCACATTTTTTTAATCCTGTGACTACTCACAAGACTCTATGAGCTAGGTATTACTAGCCAACTCTTTTCCAAGATGCATATAAGTGGGTGAGAAAATGTGAACTCTACCAGTAATTTATTGGAAGACCCAAGTTAGCTGCCCTACCTCTCAAGCCAGTGATCATAGAGGAACCTTTCCAATAATGGGGGATTGATTTTATTGGAACTATAAACCCATCTTCAAGTGTTGGACATGATTATGTCATTACAACAACTTACTATTTCACCAAGGGGGTAGAAGTAATCCCAAATAAGCATGTTACTTCAAAAGTTGTATGTAATTTCCTCAAAGAGAATATCATTTCCAGGTTTGGAGTTCCAACCAAAATTGTTACTAAAAATGTAGCTTGTTTCACCTCCTAGGAGATTACACAATTTTGTTTCCATTATGGAATTATACTCTCTCACTCTTCTGATTATTTTCCACAAGGGAATGGACAAGTTGAAACCAACAATAAGAACTTGGTAACTATCATCAAGAAGCTAACAGATGACAATCAAAGGACATGGCATAAAGCATTAGTTGATGCTCTATGGATAGACAGAATCACACCAAAGAGGGCAATTAGTATGTCTCCTTCTCAACTTCTTTATGGTATCAATGTTGAGATACCAATCACCTTAGAATTTCCAGCCTTGAAATTGGCAAAGGAAATTGAAGATCAGACATATGAAAGCTCTTTTGATAAGATAATCATGTGCCTAATTGAGTTGGATGAATAGAGAACCATGGTGGTGGACCAAAAGGCCAAAAATCATGATTTCTAGATTGGGGATCAAGTCCTATTATGTGACAAAAGGAGAGAACCAAAAGGGAAGCATCGAAAATTTGACTCCCTTTGGAGAGGCCCATTTATAATTAATCAACATAATGATGAAAATAGCTTTATACTGAAATATCAAGATAACACACTCTTTTCTCTACCTCACAATGGGCAGCATTTGAAACACTTCAAATCTTGAAGTATAAGATCATTACATTTGTATATATGTATATTTGTATAGTTTTTAATTCTATTTTTTGTTTTTTCTTTCCATTTTTGATGCCTTTCATTTTTGGGTAGCATGACTCCATATCCCAATGGTACACATCAAGACACTGAAGATTTTGGATTCTACTCCCTTCAATTCTTTTTACAATTGATAGAAGTTCCCCAATTGGAGCCAACTATTGTCCCCCAAGAATATCACTCATTTTTGGGACAACATTTGAACTATTTTGGTCCTACAAACCAAAATTGTCTCTTCCCTTTCCAAAATTTGTCCTAGGCATTCAAATTCCTCATTTTTCAAGCTTCTCAAAAATCTACAAACTTGAATCTATGGACTCTGCAGGCTTGAATCTATAGACTCTATAGGAAGATAAATCTATGAACTCTGTAGGAAAAGAAAATATATGGACTTTATAGACCAAGTTCAATGGGCTTCACAGGTTGATTTTTATGGACTA
This sequence comes from Torreya grandis, assembly GCA_037957365.1. Classification (NCBI taxonomy): domain Eukaryota; kingdom Viridiplantae; phylum Streptophyta; class Pinopsida; order Cupressales; family Taxaceae; genus Torreya; species Torreya grandis. The sequence continues at coordinate 1,590,730 of JARHVA010001334.1, forward strand.
TGTAGGAAAGAAGAAAGCTTTCAACACTTAGGTGATCTCAAAGTTGGTTCAATGACCAGGTTCAACCAAAAGAGTTCATTGACAAGTTTCTAAGAAAGGATTGAACCATTGAACCTTGAACCATTTTTGTTTAATGGGTTTAATAGGTTCAAAGGTTCAACATCAGTAGCAAGATTTCAACCAATTCTAGGTTTAAAGGCTTCTTCAGTTAGGTTCAAAGGTTTTTACAAGCAGGTTCAATCAAAATAACAAGTTTCTAAGGCTTGAATCATTGAACCGTTGAACCACTTTGGTTCAAAGGTTTAATGGGTTCAAGGTTCAATAAGTTCAGCGTGTTTAGTTCAATGAAAAATAAAAAAGACTTAGCCAAATCAAAGGGAATGAACTATTGAACCATTGAACCAAAGCTTGGTTTAACAGTTGGTTCAATGCTTTGGTTCATTCAGTCGGTTCACTCAGTCGGTTCATCAAATGGTTCATTCTCTTGGTTCAAAGCTTGGTTCATCCACTTGGTTCAAAGCTTGGATCATTAGCTTGTTTCAAAGCTTGGTTCAAAGTGTGGTTCAAAGTTTGGTTCAATGGTTGTTTCAAAGGAGTGGTTCAATGCAAAAGTTCAAGAGAGCCTCTTGAAGGACAAGTGCCCTTGCAGAGGGCACTTGGTCGACAAAAGCACCCTTTGAAAGGGTCATTTTCAAGGAAGTCTCAAAGGTAAGTTCTTTCAAAATTTTGTTTAAGGTAGCTGAATGACAAAGGGATTTCCTTCGGGAAAAAGACTAAGGCATAATTCCTTTAGACTTTTTTTCTGAAGGAATTCCTTCAGACAAAAAGTCTGAAGGAATTTAGAAAGGTTGCAGGAGGAAATCCTAAAGGAGTTTCTCAAAGCCAAAGACAAAGCAATAATTATCGTAGACTTTTTGTCTATAAGAAATTCTCATGGACTTTTTGTCCATGAGAAAATATCCACAGACTTTTTGTCTATAGGAAATGTCCACAAGAAATATTTGTAGGAAAAGTTTTGAAGGACTCCAAAGAAAAGGCTGCTAAAGGACCCCGAAGGGTAGGTGCCTTTGTGGGGGACTCTCGGCTACCAACTTAAAGGACACTTCCCCAAAGCTGAAGGGTTACCTTCCCTTTAGGAGGATGCAAAATAATGGACTTAGTGACCTGCCAAAATAAAGAAGCCTGAAGGCCATCCGAAGACCACCTGAAGGGAAGATACCCTTACAAGGGGCTCTTCTTGACCCAAAGTGAATCATTTCTTAAGGCCCAAAAGGCAGGTCCCCTTCAGAAAAGCTCAAATGACAAAACTGAAGGAATTGCTAAGGAAAGTGATGTGCTCATAGATGTCAAAGTTATGACAATGAAATAGCTATTGATCCTTGTAGTTTTAAATCTATGGACCTAAATACATTTAGAGGCTTTGAGGCCAAGACCAACAAGAAGTGACTAAAGAACAAAGCATCAAATTGAATCAAGGACCCAATTAAATTAACTAGAAAAGGAGGAATGATGAAGAAGGATCAGATCGCTAGGTGGACATTGAAAAATGCAAAATTTCAATAGCATGACTTGTTTCTCTGCATTGAGAAAAGCAAATGGGTAGATGCCCCTAAATCCTAGCTTGTCTTCTTAACAAATTTCAATGCAACATGATGTGTTATTATTCCTGAGTCCTTGAAGAGGCTATATAAGGGACTCTCTATTATTGTAAATGGATCTCTCTCTAACAATCAGAAACAAAAATGTGCCCAAATTGAAAGGCATTACTGAGACTTTGAGCTTAGATTGTTGATCATATTTTGTTATTGGAATAAGAAAGCGAAGTTTTTAGACTTTGTGCTATGATATCTTTGTTGTTGGGGAAACTGTTCTTATGTCTTTTTCATTAATATATTTTATGTTCCTTTAATTCAACAGACAAAATTAGTAAAAGTAGTCAAGAAGGTGTCCTAAAGTCAATTGTGGAGAGACTTTGTGCCCCCATAATTGCCTTTAGTGTGTTTTCTTTTCATTTTTGTGTAAAGGACCTTGGGATGACTTTGTGCCCTCACTGTCCTTCATATCTCACTCTTGGGCAATTCAGGTGGAGATTTCGTGCTATATCTCAATTTGTTGGTTACTACATCCTTGGTTACATTTTACTTTTACTACCAGGAGTATTCTTGTGGCTTTCTAAATAGTACTTATGAAAGACGACGAGTGCTTTTTGTCATTTCCCTTGAGTTTTTCCTTTGGTTTTCATGCATCACCTCTAAAGAAAGAGAGATGGATGGTTTATAGGTTTCTCTTAGGTTTTAAAATGATGAAATCAAATGAATATTCCCATGAATCCACATTTTTGACTAAATATTCAATCATTCCTTCTAGTTTTATTATGGATCTATTAACTAATTGTAGAATTGTAGGTGTTGGTTGAAGTTGTTTTAGTACAATTTTATGCATGGTTTCCATAGTCATGATATTGATGGTGTCTCCTGAATAAATCAATGTATAAGGTATCAACTTGACATTAACTACTAGGCTCCTAAGATCAAAATATTTAGGTGGAACCATATTGCCTAGTATGATGTTTATAAGTTATCTAACTACTTGGACAACCTTAGGATCCTTTCTTTTGTGGCCTAGTTCCTTTGAGAATAGTTTAAGGACAACTTTGGTGTATATGGGTACATTATTTATAGTATGAAATAGTAGGATATTTACAAACACACATTTTTAATTATCTTAAGAAATCAAATTTAGGTTCTTGATCAAGATGTTTAATATTCAAGCTTTCATGGAAATAAGGGTTTGTAAGCCATTTTTGTGTTGTAGTGGAACTTGGTTTAGGTTTCGCAGTGGGTTTGAGTGGGTTTGGGTTAGTATGGGTGTTTGGAATCTCCTCAAGAGGTTTGATGATGATAGGTAGGGTGGGTTATGGAAGAATATGTCCTGAATGAAGGTGGAATTCATTGATATCCACAATGTATGTTGGATATTGCATTATTTAGGTGGTTTGTTTTAGTTGAACCAACTTATTGGAAGGGTTTGGTATAAGTTGGGTAGACAATTATGGTTATTTAGGAGTTGGTTATGTATTTAACATTAGAATTTCTTGTTGTTGTTACTAAACTTATTGTAGTTGGGGGAATCAAGTTACTCCTCCATGGTTGGTGCCATGGGTTTGAAGGATGTCCATAATTAGGAATAACTAGAAATTGAGAATTTAAAAATCTAAAGTTTGGTGGCATACCTTAATTATTAGACTTAGGTGTCCATTATGTTCATTGTACTATGTAGAAAATATGATTTCCTTCTCCACCAATTGCATGTAATTCCACTATCTCAAGATCCTCCTCTATTATGCTAGCCACTTTCACTTTAATATCTTGACATTTATAATCTACTTTCTTAGTTTGATAGTCTAAAAAATAACCCACTAAGGGTTTCTCTATTTATTTTTTATTTTTCCTTTTGTGTAATGTATCCATCTAGGTAGCCATATGATTAATGATATCCTACTGCATATCTTGTAAAAAATTACTTACCTCAAATTTTAAGAGTCCATTTTCAACTAATGAAATAAGTATCTTGGTGTTGTGGGTTTTATTCATTGCTGAGCTTGAGTGACTCCTACATATAAGTGTTGTCTCATTAAATGATATTGTTGAGACATCCCTCCGCTCATCAGGTCCAATGCCTCTAATAAATATTATCTAACTCATTTTAGGACTATTATTTTGACACATTCTCTATCCATTATAGTCTATTTATGTTTTGTAGGGTGAATATAAACTATTCCATATAGTCTTCTAGTGATTCACCCTCCTTTTGTGCCATCTTGAAGATGTCATCCCTCTTATAGTTCCTTCCTCAAATATGATCTTGATATTTGGAAATAAAATTATCCTTCATTTCCTCCCAAGTGTAAATTTCATCCTTTCTTAGTCCCATAAACCATCTTAGGGATACATCCTTAAGTGTTTATAGAAACAACTTCAATTTTTGAGCACTATGATTATAATCATATCTTTGACATAAGACATCAACCTGAAAACATAATGTATTTGGATCCTCACTTACCTTTTCCCTAAAAGTAAGAAGAGTATAATGAAGGATATTATTCATAAGTGCATTCCCCTTAGGGGTGTGGATGGGGAATTCAAAGGTTTTAGATTCATTGGCAACGTTCTCTTCTTGATGCTCCTCCATGAATGTCCTTACTAGATGTAGATGAAAATATTTTGTCACCCACTCTTTAAATATTCATTAATATCTATAATCCTTGGTGAGTTTCAAATGGAAAATTTGGGATTTTTTGAGGGAAAAAAGTGTCACTTATATGGAGGTGAAGGAGTGTAAGTGCTTGAGGCTTCTATAATTTGTTCAATAAAGAACTTATCTAATTAATTAGATTTTATAGGTTTGATGTTTCTCTTAGGATCTAAAAGGGCTTTAAATTCTCTCTTAGTAAGATGTTTGGGTGAGGGTGGAAGAAACTAAATTATAGATTCTTGAGTATGAGGTAACCAAGTAGGAATCTTAAAAAATGGTATCGATGGGTCCTTATCACGGGTATGAAAATCTTATTCCTCCTAATTCTTAGCTTGTGCTACCAGTGTAGTTAAGAACTCTTATGTCCTAGTTATTCTAATGGTCATTGTGGATTGTCTTCAGGTGTTTTGTCATGATATTCAATTGTTGTAGATTATAACTCAATTCTTATAGTAAAAGTGCATCTATTAGGAAATAATCTACCTAGGAAGTCTCATTCTTGTTGCATGCAAATTAACAAACTTTTTATGTTTTTACCTACCCAATCCTACATATGGTTTAATATGTTTTTTTATATTTTTAAAAATATAATTTTTTAGAAGTTGAAATTTGTGTTTAAAAAGCAAGAAATGTAACTAAGAAAGTGGTAAATTATTCTATAAAAATAGTAAAGCTTTGGAAATAAAAATAATTTATTAATCTTGGAGATACAAGTCTTATGACACCTTCCCTGACAACAGTGCCAAAATGATGAGTAGAATTTCAACCACCATTTAAAATGAAGTAGATCAAATTTGACCATACAACCCAATCTTCACAATATGAGGCAATCACTTAGTTTATATAAAAACTACTTCATTAATTGTCAACCCAATGTGCATTCAAATTTAATAAGATGTTGGCACTATATGTGTAACACTTGTTGAATTGTATTAATTGTAGATAGGGACACACTTATATTATGGAAATTGCATGAACTGAAATTACTTGGAAGTAAATCACACTTGTATTAAATAAGTAAACTAAATTAAATATGGTGGAAGCTTCCTCTAATAAAATAATAGTCATTCAACTTAATTAAATAATGTAAGAATTAATTAGAATACTTGACTCACACATATGTAGAATTTAAAAGATAGAAATAAATACTTGCACACCAGTTATATTAAATACTCTAACGAGCTAGGATCTTTACTAAAACTCCTCCTAAGGGGTCCCTCCTTACTTTGGTTGAGCTCTAATCCTCCTCTTAAGTTTTAAAACTTTTACTTCATAATATTGATTTCACTCATAATCATGTAGTAATTAAATATTGATAAAATAATGGATAAAAGGATAACTATTGATAATAATGTTATTTTTTAGACTAAAATTACTATTACTCTATTATCTATGGCCTAGGTATTTGATGCATTATATATATAGGTGGCCATCTATTATTGCCTAATAAGAAATACTAAGATTACAAAAGAGAATTAGGAATAATTCTAATCTTGGAGAAAGCTACTAATTATGACTACATGAAAATAAAATATGGGAAGTTATATTTGAGAGATAACAATATAATGAGTTTAGTCTAATGATTAAGATCTATTTCCAACTTCCTTTAGCCAAAGCTATGATATTTTTACATGTAAGATCCATTTTCCAACTTCTCCCATAATGGGTAAGAGCCTCAAGATATCGTTACAATTGCTATAGGTCAATACATGAGATTGGCAATTGATACTAGTTCAATATGGTAGTTTTCATGTAGCTAAAAGTTCATCACATAATTTCTATAGGCTGTCATTACATAGCTCACTACACAGTTGCTACAGACTATCACTCTTTAGATTGATATAGGTTGTAACTACCTAGAATTGATGCATGTTAGTCTTGTTTACTCACATTTCTTGAACATATAAATTAAAAATAAACCATCATAGCAAAGCTAACCATAACGCATATTAATCACAATGCAAAACCATTTCATTCATAGAAACATAGATTAAATATGCATCATATTTCTTAGTGATTTAGTAGGAAAATATACAAAGCATGGATAAAGAGTTTTATCAATGGAAGTCTCAAAGATAAGCTTTTAAGGGTTCAAATTACACCACTTACATAGATCCTCACTCCACTTTTAGCATGCAACTCATTTGTTTAAGCTATAAAATCACACATCATATTAGATAAATTTTTAAAAGTAGGAAAATATTTTTAATAACCCTTTGTTTTAGGCTTGCTCAGATGTATGTTATTTCAAATGCACAAATTAGAGCCAATAAAAACACATACTCTAATATAAACTTATTATTGTTTTGAATCAACAAAATGTTGGCAATACTTGTTAAAAATAGAATGGGAATAATATATTTCCATTTATCATAGATAAATAGTGCCCACCTTCCTTACATCAAAGGAAGGATCTAGAATAAAATTAAATTGAGGCTAATTTAGGCCCCAAGAGTGCACTTGAGAAAGGATATTATTGTACCCTTTATATTATAAGAGTACAAATTTTCATCCCAACCAACTAAACCAAGATAAAAATAAGTCAATGTTGCATTTTGATAATGATATAGTGTTACCTTAACTTGGAAGTAACATTCTTAGAAATCAAATTAATGCTTTAAAATTACCATAAAACAATATTGTGGCATAGTTTCCTTGCCTTTATCATGCATGAGGCTAACTTATATTTGTAGCAATAGTCATGCTAGGATAAATCCTCCCAACCTACCCTATCAGCGAAAATTTCAATCCTTTTTTATCCATATTCATACATTCATTAGATCATGTCATAAAACCACATTAATATGGGATCACAAAGCTTAAATTAGTTGTTATCATAAAACTTGAATGTCACAATCCTGTAACAACTTGGTTTGCTATACCATAAATGTTCCATAAGTTTATTACAATAATTACATCAAATAAGAAACCAAAAATAGGAAAATAAACATACATATACCTCATCAAATAATAAACCAAAAAGAGGAAAAAATCATACATATACCTATTATTAATGAAGTAAAAAGTAGGCCCTCATTATTTCCTACAAGTCTATAAAAGATAAAACTAAAAAAACCTTGGAATGTCTATTTAAGAAATCATAAAAATTATGCCCATACAAGGCATTAATTCCACTCAAATCATCTTTATCAAAATGAAGTATATAAGTTTTGACACTTTTTTAAAAATCATGATAGTTTTCTAAGACCAACATCAAATACAATATGAAATAAGTTGGTTTCGAGGATCCTAGATATGGCATCACCTCTTCACAATAAAAGCTTACTTCCAAAATAGTATAGCATTCAATATCTACTAAACTTGTAGAAGTTAATAACAACCATTCATGCCTCATAGATTAAATGAATTACAATGTTTCTTCATAAGTAGATATCCCCAAGCTTCATTGACTTTCCCAAATAAGTCAATTTTTCTCACCCTACTTGGCCCTCCAAGATTAAGTCATACCCTGGACTTCCCAAGGACATCATATCCTAAGTAATTTATAACGACTCACCCATACAAGTCATTAATTTTTATTTATTTATCACTTTTCCTCTTATTAACCTACCCATATAGGCCAATGGTAGACAAGTGATGATTTCCCTAATACAATATTTTGATTTCAATAAGGGTTGACATTGTAAAGGATATAGATGAACATCATATTACCACTAAATAAATTTTATATTTCCCCAAAACACTTTAATTCCTAACAAATTTATTAACTCTCAACACATCAAAGTCATATAATAGATCACTATCTAATTCAACTCAAGAAAGTCTAAGTTCCCTTTGTAAAAGTACATTATGGTTCTAATTAAAAAGAGCCAATCTTATTTTAGTTCATTAATTAAGATACCATACTTTATTCCCCTAGAGATTCTTAGGGTTACATCCTAATCTTTGATACCATTTTCAAAAACCCAAAAAATGACCCCTAAAATTTTAATAATTTTAAGGGTTATGATACTTGGATTCCAACATTAAAAAATTTACACATGTACTGAGTTACAAAAACATAATGAAATCATGTATGTGTTTGATCTCACCTTCTTATGTCAGGTACAAGTAGGGCTCAATGGGGCCCACTAGGTTAAGTGGTCTATTACTTTGTATAGTGATCTCTAAATCCATTTTCCACTCTAACCTTCATGAAGTACTTACCTTCAAACTCAACATAAGGTAATAAAAATACTACCATAAAAATAAGTTATTTAACCATTCATAAGGATATTCATGTTATAGAGAATTGAATTAGGGTTTAATATTTAATAAGGTAGTCTTTAACTCATTATGAAAAAAAAAACAGATCCAATGATCTACTTGTAAAAAATATTACAAGTTTCTAAGACTAATTCATGTAATAGTGATAATCCATATACTTATACTAAATTATCCAAACAAACTTCAAAGCAATGATATTATACTTAAAGTATATTAGAGAGAGTCACACTATTTCAAAGTTTCCTATTGAAGAGGTTAAGAATAAGTAGATTATGTTCAAGTCAATGTTACCAAGACTACACTAGCTTTATCACACACATGTTTCTAGTTTTCTAATTGGTTCCAAACTTCTCTAAATCCTTCATAATAATAGAGGCATAATACCCTACTTAGATAATTATAAGTCACATCATATCCCTCATAAATGACATTGGAACTTATTCATGTAATGAATGGTAGTAATTTATAGTTTATTTAACAATAAATAATTAATATTTTGACTATAGACTCAAATCACATACCAATAAGAGTATAATTTACCAACTAGATTAATACTTATATGGAAAAGAGTTGTTATAAAGTAAAGACTACACTGTACTCTTTTATGACAACTTCAATCCATAAACAAGGTTTTAATAACAAAAATTGGGATTCAAACACATAAGACCTCATCTAAACATGATTACAACCTAATCTTAAGGTCATGGTTTCTAGGTTGAGGTTGGTGATAATTTACATTAAGATTCAAGTGAGGACTTAAAGCATTAAACTAGTACAAGCATAGTTTAAGCCTTCTTTGATTTAATATTATTGGGGAAAAAAAGATATTAGTGAAATGAAGTGAGGTTGTCTCAAGTCATCTAGTTCAAGTTGAGGGAGTTTGTAACTTCTAATTACCCTACCAAATGACAACTCAACCACTAACCTAGAATATTATTTAGCCTTGGTACACTATAGTAGTTAAACACTTCATAATGTAAGTCACAATGATAAGACAATAATACTAATGTTATACAATGGATTAAAATCCAAAAGTCATATCAAATACAATTGAGCTCAACACCTACATGTGTTTATCTTATATGAAACATACATGAAATATTACCATGACAAGGTTTGATCTCAACCTCAATACACTTACTTGAATCCATTATATTAATTGATTTCAAGTACCACTAATTATCTCAATATCTTAGACTATAAGTAAGTGTGCTTTATTGTTAGCATATCCCATTATTCATGCTGGTCTTAGACTACAATAAGATCAAATCACAAGTTCCTTATTCAACTACATCTGCCTATACAAAGAGGAATTTAGATGAATAGTGAATAACACTGCATGATGAAGTGGTATTCAAGAAAGAGGTACCAATAGTCAACTAAAATACAACACTAGGTTATTAACTATGCCAAAGAGAAACCACATTCAAGACTCAAATAAGTCCTCTTGATTAAATATATTAAACACATTTCAACTATGTCTTCTTAAAAGGAAATGAGAATACTTCTTTTGTATGGTCCACTTCCTAAATAAGTTCTAGACTATATATCTTATGATAGGGTTAATACCTTTATCTATATTCATTTATAAGTTATAATCTTAATGAAATGATACATGAGAATGCATTTATACATAAAAATAAAACTACATATGAATGAGTATGTAACCATAATAACCTAACTGCATTAGGGTCCAAAAAACAATTCAAACTTAATCTTCCATAGTAAGACATAGTCATAAGTCAACATTTACATATATTTTCCATGTTCCCACTTTAACTACTATAATCTTAAAGTAGTGACAATAAAAGTAAACTATAGTCATACTAAAATTCCAAATAACACATAATAGCCCTAAGGGTTACTCAAGCAATCTAATTAATTTTTTTACCCAATACCAAGTAAAAATAGAGCATACTAGACTTCATATTTGTAAAAAATATACTAAATTTTCCAACTCAGGAACAATTATGAAATCAAACAAAGATTTATCTATGTGACTTTTAAATACATGATAAAACCATGTTAGGGTTTAACTCAAGATATGAAAACCAATGTCAATCTCAATCACTATTTATGACACATCTTACAATAGAAATGAACTAAAAAATAAGTGCAACTAATTCAAAGATATATAATGAATGGAAGGCTATTATGTGATACAATTATAATACTAATAATCTAAAATGAAACATGTATAAATATATAGGTTGGCTGATACAATCGTATAAACATAGAGAGTTATATTAGATGGGTTGATATAGTCTAGACAAAGACATAATGGTACCACAATGGTCGATATTATTCAAAGATGGTAGGAAACTTTATCATGTTGGATGATATAGTTGGACTGATGGTTTGAAATATTTTCCTAAGAAGTTATAAGGAAAGACACATGGAATTGATCCAACCAAAGGTATAATAAGATTAATTTTAGGTTTTCTAGAATGTTTGCATGGGATAGAATGACCTAAAACTATCCTCTTTCTCTTAATAGACTAGGACTCGAATAAGGCCAATCAAATAAAACCTACGATACTTGGATGATTGGGTAAGGACCAAATTAATTTCATATATATAGAGGAGGGTTTCAAATTATGGCATGAGGATGTATCTCTCACCAGACCTTAACAAATATATACTATGGTTATATAACAAATAATTATACTAATCTAAAATAAGGATGGGTTAGAATAATTTTAAAACATAAGGTCCTATGGTCAACCAAATGGGGTCTAATAAACCTAAAGGGATTATGGAAAATCTAGGAAATATTATATCCACACTAGCTTATTCAGTGTGGAGAAGGCCTAAACAAGGATACACATACATATAGTCACAAAGTAATAAGTAACATATAAATTACTAATTAAATAAATGAAAGAAATAGGGATAAAATATACATACCTTTGGGTGGACCCATCAATGCTTCAATCTCCTGCTAGGATCAAGTGGATCTATGCAAGATAATGTTTTAGGTTGAAGACATAAAATAATTGGATGAAGTATTAGATATCCAAAGTGAGGAACTCCTAATTACTCCTATTCAACTTCAATGACACCAAAAAACAAGACTCTTCAAAATAAGATTCTACATCTTTAACTCTCCTAAATGGATCTAGGGTAGAAGTGTGAGTGCAATTAGAGTGAATAAAATGTATATGATATGATATGAATGAAATATCACCCTTGTATATACTAATCTAATACCCAAAACCAACCCTGAACACTAAGCATTGTTGAGGTCAACATACATCCATTACTAAAAAATGGGGACCTTTGCATTAAATTATGCAAATTTGTACCCTAAAATTGAAAATTCACTTGATCATAGTATCACCAGCATGTTTGCACATTGTCTTTATTTGAAGATCATCCACACCATGGTTTTGTTAGCATATTTGTTCATGATTTTGATTTAATCTTACCTAAAGTTTGTAATGAAATTACTTAGATATTCATACAAAATGATTCTATATTGCATGGAATAATAAAATATGAGAGATTACACAATGATAACTGACCATAAAAAAATATTGGATAATATAGAAAATTCACTTCGAGGGGGTAACCCCAAAAAAATGCACTAATAGCAAAATACTTAACATAATGATTAAAGACTAACTGCTACCTCCTATATATAGTCTACTTAGCCAAGGTTATTCTATAGGTTGACCTATCTAAGAACATAGAGAAATGTAATAAGTAAATAAAATAGGTATGTAAGCCATAATTTGGCCACACATATCCCTAGACACACCAATGGTTAAGGACATAACAAGCCCTTCCCCTTAAAAACAATGTTTTCCTCAACATTGTGGTAATTTTGGATGTTGTTATGCAAATTCTTCATCCTCTAAAGGGGCATATTCACATGGAAAATTCTTCTATTTGATCAAGTATTCTATAATTGCTCTAGAACGTAGTTGCTTGGTACACCTTTGAAGGATCACCTCAGGATCAAGAACAACTCTACCTTCCTCATCTAATTTTGGTAATTCTATTTGAATGGTAACTCTATGTCCAATGAATTTCTTTAGGCATGATACATAAAATATTATATGTATGTGAGTGGATGAAGGAAAATCTAACTTGTAGGTCACATTGCCAATTTTTTTCAAGATTTGATAAGGCCCATAATACTTAAGGGACAACTTGTTATCCTTCTTTTGTTATTTCAATGACATATATTTGTATGGCTATAAGCAGACAAAGACTCAATCACCAATGTTAAAATTACTCTCAGTTCTATGTTGATCTACTTGTTGCTTCATGCGATTCTGGGCCATAGCTAAATTTTCACACAAACTTGCAGGGACCTCCTATTGATGGTGAATATGTTTTTCAATTGCATGAATCTTAGGATGGACCATCAAGGTTGAAGTGATATATGGAGGGTGGTATCCATATATTTACAAAAAAGGAGGCATTTTGGAATAACTATGAACAAAAGTATTATACTACCATTTAACAAGTGGCAACCAATGAACCCAATTATCCATTTATCAGAAACAAAACAATACAGTTATCCTTGCAGACATTTTTTGACTACCTTAGTTTGTCCATCAGATTGAGGATGATAGGATGAAATATGATCTAATTAGGTGCTTAAACATGTAAATAAATCAATCTAAAAATTACTAGTAAAAATGGGATCTCTATCACTGACATTGATTTTAGGGGTCCCATACAATTTTTGAACTAATTGAGAAAAGAAGAAGCTACTGTACTAGCAAAAAATGGTTGGGATAATGAATAAAAATGAGAATACTTATTGAGATGATCTAAAATAACCATGATAACATTTTGACCATCAGATCTTGGTAACCCTGTAATTAAATCGATAGATACCTCTTCTCAATGTTGGCTAGGGATAGATAAAGGCTGTAAAAGACCTAGAGTTTTGATCGTTTCACCTTTATTTTATTGATAGATCATACATTTAGCCATGTATTTTTGGACATCCCCCTTGAGACCTTCCCAAAAAAACCCTACTTGATTCTGTGATAGGTTTTCAAAAATCTTGAATGACCCCCAATTGGAGTTGCATGAAGTTCTTGAAGGATTTTTTGTTTAAGAAGAGAATTCTTACATAGGTACAATCTATCTTTATACCATAATGCATTACCTTTCGATGTGAATTTTTCAAATCCACCTAAACCTTTTTGAATATTTTAAATCAAATCATGAGTATTACTATCATGTTCCCATTTTGATTGTGCTTCCTCTAGCCAATCTGCCTATAAAATAGTTATGGCACATAGTAATGCCTCAACTGATTCATCTTTTTTGGATAGTGCATCTGCCACCACATTATCCTTGCCTTTTTTGTAGACTATTTCAAAATCATAGCCTTACATCTTAGTTACCCATTTTTTTTAATTTAGATGACAACCTTTATTCTAAAAAATATTTAAAACTATCATGATCAGTGTTTACTTGAAAATGATGACCCATCAAATAAGGTCTCTATTGTTTGACTGCATCCAAAATGGCCATCATTTTTTTCTCATAGATGGGATTGTGATGATTTCTACCCTTGAGTTGATGAATTTAAAATTCTAGTGGTCTACCTTCTTGAGTACAACACCCATACCATACCCAGATGCATCAAATTCAACCACAAAAGTCTTAGAAAAATCAGGAGTAGCCAATACTGGAGTAGTGCACATAGCCAATTTCAATTATCCAAATGCCTAGGTAGCTACATCAATACAATAAAATTAATATTTATTTAACAAAGAGGTAAGTGGGGATGCCTTACTATAATATTTTTTGACAAATCTATGATAGTAACTAGTAAGCCCCAAAAATCCTTGAAGTTGCTTGAGTGTCTTAAGAGTTGGCCAGTCCACAATTTCTTGGTTTTTTTTAGGATCCACATTCACTCCTTCATAAGATACCAAATTACCCAAATATTCAACCTCACTAGACCCAAAATTACATTTGGAAGGTTTGACATACAATTGATTTTGCTCTAAAATGGAGAGTACATGGTTCACATGTTGCAAATGGTCTACCCAATTTTTACTATAAATGAGGATATCATCAAATAATACCAAAACAAATTTCCTCAAAAATTGATTAAAAAATAGTATTCATCAAACTTTCAAAAGTAGATGGTGCATTTATTAGGCCAAAAGGCATAACTAAAAACTCATAATGGCCCTCATGAGTCTTGGAAGTAGTTTTGGGTATGTCTTCATCACAGATCTTGATTTGATGATACCTAGAACATAGATTTAACTTGGTAAAATAAATAACACCATTTAATTCATCTAAAAAATCATCAATGACATGAATTGGAAACTTATCTTTGATATTTTACTTATTGAGTTCTCTATAGTTAAGGTACATCCTCCAAGTGTCATATTTCTTTCTCACCATGACAACTAGTGAAGAGTATTTGCTTTGGCTATGGTGAAAGATTCCTGCATCCAACATCTCTTGTACCATATTTTTAATTTCAATTTTTTGGGCATAGGGATACCTAGATGGCCTGATGTTGGGTGGTGTATTACTAGGAATAAGTGAGATAGCATGATCATGCATGTGTCTAGGTGGAAGTACTTTTGTCATGTCTCCAAAATAACTAAATGAGCATCAATTATTTGTTGCAGATCAAGAGGTGGAGATAGATGAGTTGGTTGTACTTCCATAGAAAATAAGTGAGCTACAAATCCATCAAAACCCTTATGGAGAATCTTTTTCATTTGATGGGAGCTAACAAGTTGGGAATATTTAGCCTTTAATCCTCTTAGCTCAAATATCCTTTCTTCAAAATGAAAACATATGAATAATTCTTGAATATTCATCTTAATAGTACCCAAAGTGGTGAGCCACTAAACTCCTAGAATAATATAAACTCTACCCATTAGAATAGAAAACATAGGAGAATCTAATACATAGTCTCCCATGGCCAACATAATACTATGACATTTTCTTGAATAGGTAATAGTACCACCATCTACAATCATAACCTAAAATTTTGGAGCTAGAGAAATGAAATAGTTTAAATGAGCAACCAAATTACTGTGGATGAAGTTGTGTGTGCTCCCAAAATAAATCAAGACATTGACCTTTTCTTTCGTAAGGAAACCCATCACCTTAAGATTTTGGGGAGTACTTATGATTGACAGGGCATGACATGAAATAGTAGACTGAGAGTCTTCAGATTCCTCCTCAAGAACTTTTGCATCTGTATCATGTACTTTTGCATCATCTTCATCATCATTGGCACTTTCAATGTAAAATAGCTTCTTTTCAACACAATGATGGTCTTTACTCCATTTTTTTTCACAAACATAACACAACCCTTTAGCTCACTTCTCAATTTATCATTGTATTAAATATGTGGGTTATGGAAATGATGGTGCTAGAAAGTTGCAATCATGACTAGTAGTGAAAGTTTTCTTTTTGACCATCTCTTTTTCTTATATCATGCATGCCTTAGGGATAGATTCTGATATAGATGTTGGGTTAAACATTTGAACCTTGTATTGGATGCTATCTTTGGGCCACCCAAAAATAGATCCATCAAATTTTTCTCAATGATATTTTCCACCTGTAAAGAGAGATTTTGAAATTGATGAATATAATATTTCACAGTTCCTATTTACTATAGCTTAGCTAATTAGCTAAAATAGTTCTCAAAGACATTATTATAATAATGAGCTATCAACTCCTCAGTGAAAATAGTCCATGTAACAAGAGTACCATTCTTTTTCTTTTGAGCATAAAACCAGCAATACCAAATGAATTTTTTAGGTTCCATATATAGGGATGCCACCATCACCCTCTGAGAACTAGGAGTTTGATGCAGCTTAAATAAATTATCAATTTGGTTAATCCAAGTGAGAGGATCCTTACCATTGAACTTATGCATGTCCACTTTTGGCAACATCAATTTCATACTAGCATGGGAGTTATTAAGAGGAGGATTTGAATGCTGAAGTGGAGGGTTGTTAGGTTGAAACTGAGATGTGAGGGAAACCAATTGTGTAGTAATGTGATATAATTCACTGTGAACCCCATTAATCTCACCATGCAGCCTTAAAACATCAAATTGGACTACAGTAAAGTCATCATGCCTCACCAAGTTTTTTGTCCTCTTGAAGCTAAGAAATCACAAAATCTGAAGTTCCAGATTCCATGTCATCGATACGAGTCATAGGATTTTTTGGTTCCCCTTTTCTTCCCCAAGTTAAAGGACCTGCCATAAATAAACCCTAGGAGGGTTTTAACCCTAAAATAAAAATACCAAGAAATGGTACCATTACGATCACCTTTTTCAATATGAATTTAATGATTACCTTTTTGTCCTAGAGTAAAATATTTGATACCAAAAAAGTGTACCAACAGAATATACCATTATGATCATCTCACTGAGATGAAACCAATGATTTCAAGTGTGCAAGGGGAGATTTTTTTTCCATACTTGTTTTTTTTTAAATTTTTTTTCAAAAAGGTGTTTCGAGCAATACTGCACTGACAAAAAAATTAATTCTTCCCAGATTGCAAGTTATGTTTTTTCACTTTCACTACTCCTAAAATCCATGCCTCACCAGATCCAAAAAAAATGCCATAGGAAACTTTCCCAAATTGAAGATCTGATACCACTTGTAATGAAATTACCTATATATTCATACAGAATGATTTTATATTACACAGAATAAGAAAATATGAGAGATTACACAATGATAATTGACAACATAATAGAATATTGGATAATATAGCAAAGCCACTTTGAGAGGGAAACCTCCATAATAATGTACTAATACAAGAATACTTAACATGATGATTAAAGACTAACCACTACCTCTTATATAAAGTCTACTTAGCTAAGGTTATTCCATAGGCTGACATATCTAAGAACATAGAGAAATGTAACAAGAAAATAAAAGAGGTATGTAAGCCACAATTCAACCACACATATCCCTAGGCACACCAATGGTTAAGGGTGTAACAAAATTTCTAACATTGGATATCTGTGTTTTACTTTATAGGTATAATAGAGTCTATTTGGAATGAGCAATGTTTAGGTTTTATGATTTAATAATGATTTGATCTTTTACTAGCCTTTGGTTTGTTGAAATCAAGTTGAATTCATATCTTATTAGCTTAAAACCCTAACTGCAAAGCCCTAACTCATAACCTTTGAAATAAATTCAAATTTAGTAGGAACATTTTTCATGAGAACACTTTAAGGTGAATTAGTTTTATTTTATCCTAGGGTCCTAGTTGTGTTTACTAACATGACCAAGACCTTAGTCTAAAATCTTTACCCTAAGTTCTTCACATCCCAAGCCCTCTTTATTATATTTTATCTTAGCATGGTCTAACTAAATGTTGGGTCCCTTTTATTATGCCATGGACTTAATTATATTTTTATCCTAAGGTTTAGTTGTGTTTATTAATATGACCAAACTTTAGTCTATAATTTTTAAATTTGGTCTCTTTATTTTTGTAAGCCCCATTGGTCCCTTTGTTTCTACATGATCTAACTAACCACCAGGACCTTTTATTATGTCTATATACTTAGCCTAAAAGGCCTTGTCCTAAGACTTTATGCCATGCCTTTTTATTATGTGTGGGGTCCCCTTTATTATGTTTCTAAATTAGTTTAAGACTTTATCCTAAATCTTTATTCATATTTATTAAAATGCATGAAAACATTAGAAGAAGAATTTAGCTTAAATTTTATGTTTCCTATGCACTAACTTAAACATCATTTTTATTCACAGGATCAACCATCCACATTTACTCAGATGATCATAATCTAATAATGTAAGATTCAAAACAAGATCCTAGCCCTAAAATAAAGATTGAGCATCTTCGTGAGATCAACAATATGCATTTGCTCAGGCTAGATTGATCCAATGATGTGTATCGAGTCAAAAATTCAATGGAGCCCTGAGAATGTGAAAAGTGTCACAATCTCAACCAAAGAACACTTAATAATCAATGACATTCAACCTCTAGGATCAAGATCTAATGAAACACATTTACCCAAACAAGATGATCCAATGGTACGAGATGAATATTAAAAATTTAAGACAAATGTAGAGATGACATGTGGTATAGCTGTAGAACACTAAATTAAATCTCAAGCATCTTTTGAAGATTGATGGTAAGTGGATGAGTATACACATATTGATCAATAGTTTATAGAGTAGGAGGTACAATCAAGTAGATCAAGATTGATAGAGTGTGATTGATCCATGTAATCAAGATCAATGGTATGAGATCAATGTAGACATTTCAACAAGGATCAAGACCAATGGTATTCGATCTTGCAGGTCAACATCAATGATCCATATTGATCCATTCAAATAAATACAATGGTACAAGATCAATGTGGAATTTTTAAAAGATAATGATCAATTTTTAAATATTAATGAGCAAAGTGTCATGAAAATGCCATGGTGATGCCACATCAGAGGCACATAAGCTTAATGTGCTAAGTTAGAGATTTTATAGACCCGAGTAATGTAAAGGTATAAGTAAAAAAATCTAATCAAAATCTAAGTCACGAAGCTCACATAAGTTCAAAATTCTACCACCATTAAAGCACTGTAAAAACCTTCAAAAAATCTCTAACACATTTGAAAGCTCTAGTTTGACCCTGTGATCATCATAATCAAGTCAAGGAAGATTGAATTATCATCTATGTAAAGAGAGTTTGATCTAGAGTTGAATTGTAGACCAATAATGAGCAATTTAATAAGAACTTATAGCTAAGGCAGCTCATAAAAGTGTCTCTAAAGAGGATGTATAACTCTATTTAACCTTGGATGTAAAAGGAAGAGTTTTCAAGGACACATAATTTAATGCCATAGCTTTAAATACCAGGGACAATAATTTTTTGAGCCTATTTTGGATTGTTGAGAACCAACAACCCATCACAAGAGAAGAAGATAAGAACATGTCAATAAGAAGTATCTAAGATGATAGTTGCCATTCAAATGATGGGTCTCCATTAAGCTACAACAAAAATTGAGATACTACATTATATAAACATTGTCTCTCCTATTTTCAGAGATGGTAAAATTGAAAAGGGCATGTTAATCAATGAGCATTCTCATAGAAATATAGCTTATATCTTTTCTATAACATTTGAGAATGATTACAAACTGACTAAACCCCAAATAGACCAAACCACAATCAACAATTAGGCCAAGGAAAATGACTTAAAGACCATCCTTTCCCTATGGTTATATTTTATAAATTAGGTGTTTTCAAATTTTAATGGAAACATTCCCATTGGTTTATTTAGACCTAGGATAAGAATAATCATGAATATGATAAATAGGTTACGTAAAAATTCAACTGCCACATATGTGGACAAATTTTGGGTGCCATTATCTATTTTATGGCTGATAATAAACTCACCCCTCCCCTTGGTGAAGTGGTCAACACTTGCTTAAGTAGGCAAATATTTATAGTCAAGAAGAAGACCAAGAACCAATTCTTCATGATGTCATAACTATTAGATGCTTTAATTTCCACAACAAAGATCCCCAACCTTAGAAAATGGTCACCTAATGGGAAATAGATAATATCTCAATACTATTCAAAGTTGCATATATTAAAATATAGGGACCACATCCGCTTCATCTATGACTATGTTTATCCATCCCTAACCAAGGCCATAATTGGGAATCCAATGTCAAGAGTCATCCCCTTGACCAAAAAAACAATCAAGGCCATGGGAGACATCTGGTTATATCTAAATTGCATAATCATTAGGGTTGAAGGAACATAATGCACTCGCTTTAGATTACCAGTCCATTGATAATCAATTTAGCTGAGCAAGAGATGGCTTACCAAATATGCAATAAAGTTGATGGTATTTTCAAGACCAAGAGGAAGGGACTACTTCATAGCCTCATCTTAACTATTATAAGTACTATTTTTTAAAAATGGGACAATATTGAGGTTGCTCCTAGACACACAACCTCCTTCAATGTCTAAGTTGATGAACTAAGGCAGTGGGATCCATAGAAAAAGGTTAAAAAACACTTGAAAGATAAGGTAATAAATTTACCCTATGATCATCAACCTAGTCTTTTTGATTGCATATATACAAATGCCTCTATTTTTTGAGGTCATCATTAGACTAAAAAGGCACAACATCAAGCTAGAGTCTAGAATATAGAGGGAACAAAAAGGGAATGATGATAGATGGCAATTGGGGCCAAGATAATACCATTTACTAAGTTGTCTACCTTTTATACCTCTACTAACCTAGTTACAGATAGAGTCTAGACATGAGGCACAACTTGAGTAAAGGCTAGAGGAGATAAGGTCTGATGAAATTGTATCTTCTTCAACTCAAGTAGAGGAGAAATGATCACCAATAGAGGAGGTTCATATGGTAGCAATAGATCCTAGTGAAATAATTAAATATGCTTTAAAATTATTATCATTAGTTTATGAGTCTAAGGTTGGAAAAATGGAAGAAGCCAAATAAGAAAAGTAGAAAGAATTGTTAGACCTAGTTCCTATAGACACCCACAAAAGAAAATATGAATTGGTCATTATCCTAGTTAAGATCAAGAATCCCAAGGTGACCTTCACTAATGTTTTGAGTGAAGTTAATCTCTTTAGTGAAGAAAACTTAATTCAGGGTCTAACCATTACTGAATGGTTCATCTATGACAAGTTACAAAAGGTACCTACTATGCACCATAATTTGGTGATAATACAAACAATCAATATTCCAATGCATGAGGAAGTCAAGACATAGATAGTTGAATTGCAGATTGGGGAAGAGAAAATAATGGTTGCTCTAGGAGAATCAAGTGGAGTATAGATGGAGACCCTAGCTCCCAAGGTGATAGAATCTTCAGTTGGTATCCAATCACTACTAGTTTGTAGAGAGTAACTGAGAAGAAGGCCATGGTTGGTGGAGAAGAGTTCACTTTTAGAAAGTGGAACCTTTCATTAGATTGACCCTATTTGGAGGATAAATACTTGGAAAAGACCTAATATTTGAAGAAAATGTTCTTTAAATAGCTTAGGTTTAGACAGATCAATTATAAGCAATGATCAAGGGCATCTTGTAATAGAATAAGAATCTAAAAGAACAATCCATCTTGTCAATCCAAGAAGATAGATTCAAGAAATTTGAGGACATTATGACTAGTTTATTCAAATATTTAAAATCAATCAAGACTAGGCAAGATGTAATAAATAAACAAAGTGTTAAGGCTACAAGCCAAGTTGGCCAATGATAGGATTCGAGTTACCAAGTGAAGGATTTGATCAAGGTGTTGACTATAAATAAAATCCCTAAATTCAAGATAGTTACCCTAGCCCACCTTAATATGGATATGGTTATATTAGTTGATAAGTTCAAGGCCTTGATTAGCTAGTCTAAATAGATGGAAAACATTTCTAAGGAATTCAAGAAATAAGAAGATTAAATGTTTCACATATTGGATAGCTTAATCAAGGATCCTTCCACACTTGATCCCTTAGGTCTAATAAATTATGAGGAGTTCAAGCACAAAACTACTCAATTCATGAAAGAAGTAAGGAATCAAGGATAAGGGAAAATAGGGGTTGATAACAAGAAGGTCATGGGCCTATTTTTATCATAAGAAGAAAAGATAAGAGATGCCAGGGGCATCAAACACGCTTTTGAAAGGGTTGAGAGAGATCTCAAGGGTCTAGAAGATCAAGAAAAAGAATTGTTCATGAGACATATCATTGATCTCCAACTTATCAATGAACAACATTATAGAATGAAGATCCTGTAGGGAAAGCAAAAGACCATGACAACACAAGGGTCTCTAAGTTAGTTAAGATAGGAATATTATTTTTATAGCATAGCATTGTATATTTTTAAAGGAGAATATTCTTTTGTAAATGCATGTGCAAATTGTAAAACACATTGCCTATAGATCAGTCCATTTGGGAAAGTCTAGTGTATTCTAAAACATTTGTAGAAAGGACAACTATCCTAACACTTGTATTTTTGTAACTGGATATGATTAGCAAACATACTTCCTTCCTTTCTATAAAAGGAATATTGTCAATTATAAAAGGGGATAAATTTTTTGGGAGGCAAAATCTATTTTTAACTTTTGAGAAATTAATATATGCAAGGAATTTTTGCCAAGTTTGTCCAAATTTGCTTGTGTCTTTTGTTATCCTAGCATCTTTCTCACTTGTTTGTTCTAAATTCCATATTTGAATGGTTCTTATGAATTTTTAGTGTTTACATTTGAATGTAGAGCTGTTAACTTGTGCCAATGCCAGGTTAATTGAAAGTTCCTAGGTTCATTTTGTTTTCTTATTATTATTGCATTTGGGCTAATTCTATTTGCTTGTAAGGATAAATATTTAAAGTGAACTTGTTTATTATTTGCATTATTTCCCACATTTCTTAGATGTCTGCTTGATGTGTGATAGGATTTGAACTTATGCTACTTCATGTCATATGTTAGTTAAGTATATGCTTGGATGATATTTGAAATTTGTCATGATGTTTGGAATGAAGATCAACAACATATCTTCTTTGCCTTACCTTTCCTTTTTCTCCTTTTTTAACAAGATCACTTTAGCTTAATTTTTATTATAAATATCCATCTTAGAATAGTTTTAGATCATAATTCACCATTCTTAGCATAACATACTTCATACTTTACATAGATCAACTATCTGGCCATGGTGGCTCCCAACCACCAAACTTTATAAATATTATGAAAAAGTCCATTTGCTTTGCCTCTATTTCATCAATAGATAATAGGATTATCACAACCTCCAACTCATGCACTAAATTATTATAATTATAAAATGATAAGTGTTCTTGAACACTCTGAGCGCTTGTGATACATATTCAAGCATCAATAAGCATATGGTATCATCCTTACCGATATAGTTGAAATAAGTCCATTGATAGAGAATACTATAGGCTAGGCCAATTCAATACAAATATCAATAGATAGTCTCAAAACTATATTAGGCTATCTGATATAGTATAATAAGGGTGAAGGTAAAAAATAAATGGTATTGGCTAGGCTAATATCATAAGATATAGGAAGCTAACAAATATAGACAAGAGACATATATATAGATGTTTAGAGGAGGTCAAAATGATAGTAACAATGGTATAAATAGGATAAAATATAAACATATCTCGCAAATCATCATGAGCCTTTCTTAAAACATTCATGGTGCACCCTTTAAGTCTTACACTTAGGGATATTGATGCATCAAAAATATACTACAAGAGAAATCATTACTAAACGATAAAGTGAAAAATATTATGTGTATACACTTGATTTTACATTACTTGATTTTGAGACTTGATTTTTTTCTAAATTAGTTGAATAGATTTTTTCATAGGTGAAACAACCATAAATTCTATTTTTTAATTTCATAGATGCATCAGTGAAAAATATTGTTGCATGGGGAGGAGGAGGTACCATATATTTTAGAGGCTACTCTTATCTAATTCTTAAAATTTTAACAACTTGATTGCAATGAATGTAATTTAAGCATATATGTACTATAGAGGGTACAACATGGAGATTTTTTAACCAAGGATGTGTTAATATCATGTAAAATACCCCATTATATGATATATCTATAAAATTAGTAGATAGTGTATTAAGGCCCATTTGAAGAGGCAACATTATGCATCCCAAATTAGGTTGTTGTTTTCCTTTGAGTGTCTTGACACCTTTAGATGTTGCTTGCATGTCATGCTATGTGTAACCTAATTAATGATGTAATTTTATTGTATATGCATTCTTACTTGATCCATTATCAACTAGTGCACTAGGAATGGGTTGTATATAAATATATGTTCAAATACATAAGGCATGAAAATTATAATCATCATCCATTATCTTACTACCATCAATGATAATCATAGGACATGATTTTGAAGTTTAAAAATTATACCAATAATTCCATCTAATGGATGATGATATGACTCAGGGGGTAGATATGCATTATAGGTATGATGCACTACTAAATTTTATTTTATTTTTCATGATTTTAAATTGGCTCACTAACCATTTTCAACTTAGTCCTTTTGTTGATGCTTAGTTTCCTCTATGGTAGTGCCTAGCTTAATGACATTGTTATTTATAAGATCTTGAATAAGGTGCTTGATATTGAAATATTTATTAGTATAATGACCATTGCATTTATGGAAATCATAATACACATTGTTATAAAATTATTTTCCTTGAGGTATACTCATATTAACCTCTAATAATGGAGGTATAGTAATGAGATTTCACTCAAGAAATATTTCTATAAATTTATTAGGTGATTATGAAAATCTAGAGAATTTCCTCCTTGGTTGATAAAGATATAATAAGATTATTATAGGGTTGAGAAATAAAATTTATTATAATATTTGCATCATATTTAATGTCTATTAGCTTATATTTTTAATATGGTTTGATTTAAAAATTTGTTATAGAAGTTCAAGTGGATACACGTGCTATTTGAGCTTGTTTAAATAAATAATTTTTAATTCTATTTATCTTATGGTATGACAAAGTTACTCAAATGATTTGAATTTATTGAAAACAATTGAATCATGTAAAGGTGCAAGTAAATTATTTTTTAAAATATATTTCAATTCATTATCTTCTAAAGTATTAGAAATTTTTTTAATCATGGTATTATAACAAAGTACTTTCATTGATAGCCTCATTAGTTACTTGATTAAGCTTAACACTTTTCACATTAGAAATATTTTCATCAATGTTGATTGCAAAATTCTTAATAAATTTATCTACTAATGAGTTTAATGATTTGAATAAACTAATAGGTAGATCATAAAACTAACATAGGGCATAATATTTTAAACTTCTTGGAAATAACTTATCAAATTTTCATTGAATGAATATTACAAACATGCCACATGAAAATATTGAATATATTTTTCTAGATCTCCCTTACCCTCATATAATGAAATTTTAAGATCTTTAAATCTTTTAGGTAAAGGATATATTTCAATCTTAGGTGCTTATAGAATATGATCAAGGCTTTTGAATCCATTTATTGGTTACCTTTTGGTATACCTTGCTCTAACTACAACACAATAACATGTGAAAGAGAAATAATTTGTATGAGGGATTGTGTAGTATCCAAGGTAGGTAATGTAGTATGTGTAGACATAAAAGGTCATGTATGAATAATTTGGTTAAGCATGGGAATATATATCTTTTATAATCCTTATGTTTCCCCCAAATCCAAAGGTGTAGATGTATTAAAAGTATTGATAATATAATTAACAACACTTGTGGTAGCATTGACAATATGAAAAAGTGGTTTTTGTTATACTTTTAAAGTAGAATGTTTTTATATTTGTGCACTTTTACAAGTCAAAATGAATTTGATTAGTTTAGGTAGATCTTGTGGAATTTTATGGATTCATTCTCATAATTTGGATAAATTTTAAACTTGTGCATGATGTAATCCATTAATTTCATCATGATTAATCCTATTTGGCCATTCATAATTATCTTGTGAATTATGATCATATTGATTAGATTCTTCATTGTGATTATCTTCTTGAAAATATTCATGTGCACTTTATTCATAAAAATAAATGGAACCATTATTTGTGTTATAGGAAACCAATTAACAATGGTCAAAGGTATTTGAATGTTCTCAATATGGGTCCCATTTAACCTACCACCACACCTTAAAAGAATAAGGAAGATAGGGTTTTTAGATGGCATAGAAAATAAACATGGAATAGATATTGTAAAAAATAGAATAAAATGAAATGCTAAAGATAAAAGGATTTTTTTTATGGATATTATTAAATTCTCCTAAAATCAAAGGTCAATAAAGTGCTTTCATTGTAATATATTAGATCCAAGCTCAAAATAAAGTAGTTTTAGTATCAACAATTAAATGTAATGTTGATATTAAGTAATTTTATTGTTAGATATTAGATCTTAGGTTAAACTAATATTATTCTAGTATAAGATATCAAGAATCTGTCTAAACCCTAGGATTTATTTTTGAAATAATGTTCAAATAAAAATTAGGTTCACTAAAAATTTTAATCAGAATTTGGAATTAATAATGCATTAAACCTAATTAATATAAAATGATTTGAAAGAATGTAAATCATGTAAGACACTTGTGATAAGCAAAATGAAATTAAAGTACGATAATTTAAAAATAATGATAAAATGAAAGATGACTAACTATGAACAATACAAAGACTTAGTTTTTTAATATATATGATCTAACTATGCAAAACTGAACAATGGGTGGAACTGATCATATAGACTTATTCTATAAGTGCAATAGGAATTGTGACTATAAATAATTAATATCATGATCAATTGACACTCCTATCCTCTACTATTTGATTCTATCCTCTAAGAGAAAATAATAAAATCAGGTCACAATTATTTATAGGTGCTTAAAACATTCCTATATGTGGAAAATTGAGTTTAGATGTCCATAAATGATCTAAAAATCACTTCTTCAAAGTTGAAAATATAATAGAGATTGTAATAGTTTAATATTGAAAATAAAAAAGGGAGATTATAATGAGATTAGTTTACCCCAATCACCCTTTTGATGACTGATTAGTGCCTATGTATCTAATACTCTAAAGAAAGTAATCAAGCCCAGATATTTATTCCACTAAGAGTTCACTTTGAATTTATGCTCCTTTTTCTACATGAATAGATTAAATACCTGATAATTCTTTGCTTGAATTCGATAAAATAGGATTTGACTTGTATAACCACTAATTTAAATGATCATAATTAGATATGTGAATAATAGTGAGGCTATGCTCAATGTGAAATAGTGTAAGTATACCTCAATAATAAAATTTCCAAGTGATATAATAAGTGACTTAAATGTGTCTTTATATAAATACAAAATGGGAAAACCTCACACTACCTATCATCAAAATGGAAAAACATGTAAGGGAGGGTATAAATTTGAAAAGAAACCATTACAAATGGTGAAGGCTAGGATCAAAATATAGAGGTTAAAAACAAATTGCCACTATTAACCCATACCAATCAAACTTATCTTGTAAGGAAACATGTGGAAATTAGAATCTGGGATGTCCCTATAAATACTTAAATGGTTTTTAGGTAATAATAAAATTTATATAGGAATAAGATAGAAACTTAGAAATGGATAGGCCCATTTAAGTGTTTAGGATGGAGTGAGGTGGTGAAATAGGTCCAAATTAAGTACCCAGATAAATTAAAATGAAAGTGGACCAAAATTGATATTATCAAGTATTCATGACCAAATTTGAGTGACTCCATAAAATAATAGTTGCATTCATTTAAGATGCAAAATTCAAGAGCTACCTAATCAACACAAAATCAAGATTAATCAAATTTATTTACAAAAAAATATTATTAATAAATAAAATTAACCTCCAAAATATATTTAAAAATTATAAAATTTCAAAATCATTGATTAATGTCAATGTTAACAAACTTTGACAAGGATGATCACTTATTATACAATGAGACATATTGGGTGGATACTAACCACACCCACAAAATTTTTAATGCTAAACAAGGCATATCATAGGCTTTAATACATACATATTTTTAAATATCTATTGTAACATAGTATTGTACATAGATTTCTTCTTGTTCATGTTGTTCCTAACATGTGGCTTCCTCATAATGCTTCATTTTACAAAATTTCAAAATCTAAAAATATCCATAAAAAATAATAATTTTTTTCCCTTTATCTTAGTCATATTATATACATTATAACTATCTACATACACTAAATAGTTTACATATCCATTTATTTCACACATAATTCTTATAGTAAATTTTTATTAGGTAAGAGGTAGGATAATCCAACTAGATATTTCTATGGATACATTTTGGCCTCACCTACGAGGGGGCATTGTGTTTAATAATTTCACCATGGGAAAAGGATTTTAGGCTCTCCTAGCTCAAATTTCCCAAGATGTCATCAACCTTAGGCTCATTCTAATGTTTAGAATTCATTAAAAGTTACAAATGATAAAAAAATGAGCTAAGTTTATTTTTTAAACTTAGCCATTTTCTTAGAAGCTTACTTTCACATTGGCTTATTTAAACTTGCATTCCCTGATCTATCTTAGATCATTGGTTTGAACAATGAAAGATGATTTGAAAAGATATGACAATGAAAGAGGATTTGAAAATACATGACATTATAATTATGGAGGTTCCAGTCACACTTTTAGAGTAAAAATATTTGGCAGGTATTCTGAGCCATTGATTTTAAAAACTGAAGGGTTTATTAAAATACAATAGACTTATAGAATCTATAAGTCATATTTGGGTTTAAAATTAAAATGATAGTTTGGGTAAGTAAGTTAAAAATATAATGGATACATGGAATACATAGACTATTATTGATAAGGGAAAAATATCATTGGGCCTTGTAATTTATTCATAATGTTTTCTTACAGAGTTGATGATCTTATTTAGAAATCAATGTATCATTGATCACATAGTGACATTTATCAAATGAAAAATCAATGGAGGCATAATTTTATTCATTATAAGATGTAAAATTTAGAATTTAGTTCCACCAAATATGGTTACACACCTCAAATTAGAAGTATTTGTGTAGACAACAACTTGTTTTAGTTAGGAAAAAAGGTTTGAAAAGTAACTCTTTTTATAATGGTATCTACAATTGATAAAATGGGAAATATTTCATGGAAAAAACATGCTAGGCAATTGATAGAAGTACATGAGCCCCATTTTTTTAACTAAGACTATCATTCACAATGTAGATATTTAATTGAATGATAGAGTATAATGTGTCATATATGGTTTATATCTACTATTTTACTCAATTTTAATGGTTTTATCTCCTCATCATCTCATATTTAATGTAAATGATCGCACTTAATGTTTTTATATCTCTTGGACATTATAAGTTTACTTAATTTTATAATTCATATCTAAGCCTTTGTAATTTTGTATTTGATAAAATCATGAGCCTTCATTAAATAGAATGTGATTATGCATAGTCTTAATGAGTAACAAACTTATTGTGACTCTTTTTTGTCTACTCCTTAGATTTTTCCTTGTTTGTGAATCTTCATATATAGATTGTATCTTTACCTTTAATTTTTATTTTATTTTTTGGTGTTTAATTCCCTTTTCTTTCATATTTATGACATTATTTTCAAATATATAAAATTTCCTCCCATTTATTATTTTAGTGCATCACCATTTTTAATTATAGATTTTATAAATATTTCCCCATCCAAATTTCCATTTATTTAATTTATCTTAGGTATAATAGCATTAAAATAAGAAAAAAACCGATTGATTTTGGAGGTTTCTATGCAAACTCAATCTTACACTAGCAAAGATTCCCATGTTATGTTTGAAATTTAGGTTCCATATATCAAACATTTTGGAATAATTAACACTTTATTTTTTTGATATTTAAATAGTAACATAATTTTAATAAATACCATTTGTTACATGGAGATACTTTAAGATGCATAATGTTTCTTATTAACTACTTACATAAGGTATATATGTCTTAATTGTGCACATAGATATATTTATTCTTTTTTTTATTATTACAACATTGAATGGGTACTTTTTTTAATCTTTTGATTAAAAATATTAAAACCTTACCATCCTTAAATATATGGATATTAATGGGCCTCTTTCATGAGCTTGATTACATTATTTTATTTTATATACTTCACTTAGTGGTTTCCTTTTATTTGAATTAGCATTTTCTTAGACATTTGTTTCATGATGCTTTCTATGTTTCCCTAGCCATGACAATTTTAATATTGATCTCATTTTTTAAATTTACATCTTCCTTAATGATGATGAAAACATATTTAATGGGACCTTATGTCATGACATACATTGTGCTACACCCTTATCTTATAACAAGTATTGGGATTTGAAAATCTAACTTGTCACTAGTATAAACTTTAATTAATTAATATAATCATCTATTTAACTTAATATTTATTTTTAGGTTGGCCTAGGGTGTTTCCATATCATAGTTAGATATATATAGGAGGTTGTTATTAGTATTTGATCATGATATTGTGAAATTGTTTCTTATTTTAAGGCTGTATAGGTTTCCCCCTAAAAGTGGATTGTCATCTATTCATCTATTCTACTATATTTCAGTCATATTATGATTTATTTATATTATTATTACAATTTTTTGAAGTAATTTCATTACAAGTGGTATCAGAGCTTTGATTTGGGCAAAGTTGTGGGTAAAACCCTATTCTTGAGAATTTCCTATATCTTACAATATGTTTTGAGTTTTTATACAATGTTTTAACTAGAGTTGGATAAAAATTCAAGGTTTCCATTTTAAATAATTTAAGGTTTGGTGATCAAATTTGGGTGAGTTACTATGATTTATTAGTTTTTCATAAATTCACTTTATAGGCTACATTTTAAGGATTTTTCTAATTTATTTACATTATAAAAAATCATTCAAAAATATAGTGGATTTTTTTTTTAATTTGAGGCTGGCATAGGTTATAAAATTCTTGGTAAATTTTGTTTCAAAGGTGAAAATTAAATTTTTCATTGTCAATCCTTGGTATGGTATGACCATGAGCTAGGGGTCCATGCAAGGCTTTTAAAATTTTAGGTAAAACTCTTCAAAAATAGGAGATGGAGTTAGAAACATTAACTAGTGGATATTTTTCTAATATTTTGTTTGACACATCAAAAATTTACCCAACTTAAGTATAATATGCAAAACATGTAATCTCTTATGAGCACAATCAAAGGAGATGTGAAAAACATCATTCTAAAATTTATGAAGATCATGATGGAATTGAAAAATAATAAATAACACCAACAACCCATTACCACTAAAAAACCCAACCAATGTGTATCTTTCAACTAACCTAATCGAAATCCAATTAAATCATAAATTTGAATCATGATGCCAAAATTAGAAATGAGTAAGTTTTATGGGAAGGATCAAGTTACTTAGACGAACCAAATGGATTTTTTTAATTTACACTAGAGCCCTTATGTAAAAAAACATGGTAATGGAATATATATGTTTGGAACATGAAAAATACAATTGGTATTGATGGTTATGCACATAGAAGTAGAAGAAGACTCTTAGTGTCTATTTAACCTAAAATATAGATATGGGGAATCTAGTGTTAAAGGGGTAGAGATAGCCTAGGGCACAAGGATTTTAGACTATCTCCTAGGCAAGCCAATTATTTACTAAACTAAGATAAAACACATAATAAATTTATTATGCTGAGATATGTTAAAACGGAAAGTAATGTTATACTAGATATTACAATGATAAAGAATATAAGATAATTGATTCTGATGCTAATAAAAATCTAGATCTAGAATATGTATAAATTAGATTGGATGTAGGTGTCTAATAAATAATTATTGATTAAATTGGATGTGAGCACCTAGATGCTTCTAGGTTTTGTGTTACCTTTACTTTGGTGCATTCAAATATGGGTCATGGACTATTGCTTCTTGTCAAATAGAAAAACCCTAATTCTTCATCTTTATAGTGGTTGTAGGAAAAATGGGATAGTAGGCACACAATGTCAAGCTACCCAAAGACCCATATATTAATCAAAATTACCTACATAGTCAATACTATAAATAGGGCCTCAGATTTATGTAGTTATTCCCTACATGTTAGCTTATTTTTGAATCATGTGTGATAAACAAGTATAATAATGACATAACTTATAACTTGGAAAATGTATCCCTTGGGTTAATCCTTAAATAATTTATACCTGTAGATGTTTTTTACCTATGACTAATATGGAAATAGGATAAAATAGAGAAGTTATTACTTAATTGATTGCTTAATATAATGCTTTTAGTAGGTTGCCTTGTGAGTTGTTGTCTTTTCTAGGTTTTTTCTAGGTGAGGAATGAATGAGGGTTTGTGTTTTATTTATACCAATAATTTTGGAGAATATATCACATTAAATTATTAAGGTTAACCATAAGAATAAGTTTTATTTATAAATTATATGACTTTATAGAAATTAACACTTGCATTAGAATAGGACACTTGTGTTGACATAGGTGTCTAATTGGGATGTAAGTGTCAAGATAGTTAGAAAATTAGTTTAGGTCTATAACTTGTAGAGATGGAAGATAATTAGGTTTATAATATTATATGCATGATGTAAGGCCTAGGTCATTAGAGTAACATTGGTCAGATTAGAAGATAAGCGATTAAGCGTAGAAAGATAGTATATGCAAGCTTATTAGATGGAGAGGTTTAGAAGCTGAAGGTACATCCATGATATGTATTTTCCAATTGTAAAATATTTAGGTATTACATAATTCAAAAAAAGTGTCTGCATTTTCTCCCCTTTAATCTAGTAATGAAATTATTTGTGTATAACACACCTTATCTTTGATTGAGTCCAACTTAAGTGTTTTTTTGGTGATTAGCCTATAACGAATGGCATGTTACATTATATAATCAGGGAATATAATATTAAATTTAAATCATTAAAATGATTAAAATTAAAAGAGAGTAAGGTTTAGGAGTACACTTGTGTATTGATACAACCATCTTGCCTTTTAGCAATTTGATTTGAAAGATGTATCATTATGAATCACTAAAATTGAGATTAAGATAAATATAAATATGAAAAGTGCATATATATAAATATATAGAGATATATTGAATGACACATGCCCAAAACCTTAGAGAAAATATGAGTTTCCACCCAATAGTTGAGATTAGCTCAACTGTACAACCCAATCATAATTATAACCTAATAAGTGTGAGTGGACCAAGTCAATTCACACTATAAAAATGGCAAGGTTGGATGATGTGATAAAGTATAACCTATAAAATTAGGAAATATTTAGTGATTTAATTACCTCAACCATACCAAAAAGTGAACCAACTACTATAGTAGACTAGCTCAATATAGTCTATAATTGTCCAAACTGGTTGATGGTATAAGTCCCTAAAAGTGTTTGAAATCTAAATATATTTTAATTTTAGAATATTAGGTACACATTGCATAACATATGCACCTTAGATATGTATCATGTTAAAAATGTGTATAACAATGGTACCAATGTATATAATGATACCATAAATGTGTATCTAAATCATTTAACTATGCAAGTTGGCCAATTTGAAACTATGTAAGTGTTGAGACCATGTTTCTAAAACATACCCAAACTATATATAAATTAATATGCATGCCAATGTAGAGTAAATGTTTTTAAAACATGACCCCACTATAATTTGGGTATGCTGAATACTAAATAAGTATGGATAACATATTTCCATAACATGCCCCCATAAAATTTGAAACTATAACAAATGTAGAGAAAATATTTTAAAAACATGTCCCTAATGTAATATGAATCTATGAAGTAATGTGGAAATCATGCATCTATGGCATGCCCCCACTGATATGCTCCCCATTTTAATATGAGGGGAAGTAGCAAATGGTAGTTACCTTACCTCAAAAGGATAATATAACCATGCAAACTATGAATTTAGCATGTAACATATAGAGGGAACTTATCTAGGTAGATATATCATTGAAGCATAAAGAATGTGATCAAACCAATTCCTAAGATGTATGATGTGGATAATGTAAATATCTATATAGTTAAAGTACAAGATTAAAATGCAATCAATCACACACATAAGAGCACTCAAAATAAAATCAAAAGATAATGGTCTAAGGAGACCTCAAATAATGGGCATGTTTAATTGTTGTAAAATCAAAGATACATGGCTTATTCAAATTCATAAAATCAAGAATGACATATTAAAATGTCAACATAAAAAAAATAATGACATACTCAAATGTAAAAATACAAAAAAATGCATGGGGGCCAAAAAAATGATCATATTCAAATTCTCAAACAAGTAAGACAATATCAAGGTAAGACACTAAAAAAAGTGCATAAATTAAAGTATAAGAAACCAGCATAAATATATCATATTAGTCCTTGGATATATGTGTTAGCAAAAAATGTTAAGTACATAACATATCAAGTACACTATGAAAGATATAAGCATAGATAAAGCCATGTATAAGGACATATATGAGCTAAAACATGATAATGTAAAGTGAAATCTAGATGTACCATGATCAAATAAGTGGATGCCTCCAATATCCATAAGACATGAGTAGGGGGAAGGTCTAACATCTAAAAGTGCATATATCATGTATCTGTGTATACTTGTATCACAATCAAAATATGAATGAAATGCGTGTATACATAAAATATTTACATGCCATCATCCAAAATGTCATTGACAACATATATGCCAAGGAGATAAAAGGATATGTAAATGCTGAAAATATTTTTGGGTTTTTGAATTTTTTATAATTTTTGTTATTTTAAGAATATGTGAGAGGAATAATCGAGGAAGTCCTCATCATCAAAGGGTGTAGGATCACTTGAGGCCTTTCTAATTATTTATTTATAATTATGCATGACCACTTCTTTGATATTTTTTATGTAATTATATCTTGGAATGAGTTAGTGGGGAAGGGTGGCCATATCCATATTGGTATAAGCAAATCTCCTTATCCTTAACCATGAAGGTGATATACATATATGCATTATGCAGTGTTTCCTTCAAATCAACAAACCAATGTTGTATAAATTTGAATGTCAAATGTGGATCCTAATCTAATATCCATGTGATTATGGTGACCACCTATGTTTCATATGTTACTAGTAAGTAGATGTACCTAGGAGATTCTAACATCACTATAGAATATGTTAATTCAGTTGTATTATGTCCCAAATGTTGAAGGAATTTATTGATACACATCATATCCTAATTATTCCTTTCAAACTAGAGATGCTAATAATACACCCCATTAATATTAGTAGTAATAGTTAGACTTTTATGCTTTGGACATTTTGCAAGATGGTTTTCATGTGAATCTTTGGAAGTAATTTATCTTTTTATCTTCATGGACACAATTTGTATGCGAACCTCACTCTTATATTTATGATTTTTGTTTTACTGAAGATAATTAAAATATGATAATCCTTTCTTAGGAATAATTCTACTGCTTGATCTATGTCTGTTAGAAGGTAAAGATATCATGTTATGTTCAAGTAATATGGAAAGTATTGTATCTATAGTATCTTAGCTTGGTGTGATCTATAGAATCTATTATGGAGTCTTATGAAATACCTTCACATTATTTACATGATGTATCTACATTTGACCCTTTTATGGTTAACTTAAAATGTGAATCCAAGAGGGGTGTATGGAATAACAAGTGTTTACATGTTCGTTTTCCTTTTTTATTTTCACTTATCTTGACTTGGTTATGTATCCTCTATAAATTATATGTACTAGAACCTGTAGGTTCAAATAGGTTATGTAAAATATGCTTAAGTAGATCAAAATTAAGTTTTCACAATGTCTCATCTATAATATCATGGACTAGATCATCATCATTATCATAATAATATGAAACATGGCCATATTATTGATTAGTGGTTACCAATAAAGGAATTTAAAATATTGGAGGTACTTGAAATTTTTTTATCATTAGCTCTTTAGGTATTTGTTATTTTTCTTGAGTTGGATCTATGTGTACTTAACTATTTAGTGCCTTATCTATAATTAGAGGTAATGGAGTCATTATACTTGACCCACCCACCTCATAATTTTGGATATTATCATGATAAATAAATTGTGTAGGTGGTATTACAATAATAATTCCCTCTATATCAAAATGTATCATTTTGCATTATTTAAAGTGCTTATCATCAACAAGCATTGTCAATAAATTTTGATCATGTATGAATTTGACACATCGGTGTAAAATATATGATGAGATCCATTGTGTGTATCCAAGGTCTACCCAAAATTAAATTATAAGTTAATGATTAATACATTACTTGAAAGGTGTTTGGAATCATTTTTGTCCCCAATGTATCACTAAGATTTTTAGAAGGTTGTTTCTAATACCCATGATGGTTAAGAAATTTGTGATATAAATTTTTAAGCCTAATATATTATCAATGAGTATCCTTTTGATACCATTATTATTCATAGTTACTTGTATGAAAAAAGGTAAATCTTAGTTAATAAAATATTTAGATGACAATTTTGATGGATCAAAGGTGATTAGTTTTGCATTTTTTTGAGATCTTACATGATATATGCACAATAAGCTGGCTCAATATTACTCAAAAATAGGGTTCAAGAAATGTTTCATATAGTATATCCTTATAAATAATATATTGACTCATAATTTCAAGTATGTAAATCTTAGCATGTGTATTTCTCATTTTGTAAGCAATGTCATATCCCTTAGATTTGATCACAAGCTTTGTCTTAGGAAGCACCTATTGTATATTGATAGGGGGTGGATTAGGTTTAATACCTTTAAATTTTCAAGTAGTGACAACCTTGACCAAAGAATCCAAAATAATCCATGGGCAAATAATGGGTGTGGGATGGTAGTTATCACTCAAATAAGATATAAGTGGAATAAAATGGTTGGGATCATACACATTGGCATCTGGATACCAAGTTTATAATATTGAAAAAGGAATTATGGAAAGAGATTAAGTGTTTTTTTTTAAAACCCTCTCATTATGTTAATAAGTCTACTTATTTATTTGGATGGTACCTTGTATTATAATAGTACAATATCAAACTATTTCTTCAACTATAAATTTCAACATAAAATGAGCTACACATGCATCTATATTAAACATATAGATAGAAAAGGAGATCTAAATTTTAACTTGTAAAATCTTATTAAATTGGAAATTATAAATCATAAGTACATAATTAGGAATCCCTAAATCAATATCTAGGGTTTTATAGATGAAAGGTCAAGTTTTCTAAATGTTTAACTCTAAAATATAGATATGGGTAATCTAGGGTTAAATGTGTAGTAATAGCCTAGGGCACAAAGATGGTATATTATCTCTAAATTAGGATAATTATTTTTGAAACTTAGATAAAATCATATACTAAACTTATTATGTTGAGATACGGTAAAATAAAAAGTACGACTATGCTAGATATTACAATGATAAAGTAAAATAAAAAAAAGGCACTTAGATTATTCTAATGCTAATACATATCTAGATATGGGACAAGAAAAAAGTGGATTAGATATAGATTCTAGAATAATCACATGATTATATAAATGAGTTATATATCTATATGCACTTACATCAACTTGGGATAATTGTTTCAATACTACTATATGACTCAGACGTAGGAGTCCAATGTAGAACACCTACTAAAACTATATGCAACCATTTAGATGCTTTTGGGTTATATGTCACTTTCACTTTGGTTCATTTAGATCTGGGTCATGGACTGTCACTCCTTGTCAAATAGAAAAACCCTAGTTCTTCATCTTCATAGTGGTTATGGAAAAAATGGGCTAGTAAGAACACAGTGTCAAGCTACCCCGAAGACCCATATATTAATGAGAATTTCCTACATGTCAAATAATCTGAAGAGGGCCTTGAACTTATGTAGTTCTCCTCTACATGTTTGCTTGTGTGTGAATCATGCAATGTGTAATAAAAAAGTATAATAGTGACCTAACTTATAAATTATAAAATATATCTCTTGGGTTTCTCCTTTAGTACCTAACTTGTATATGTGTTGTCCCTATGAATGATATGGAAATAGGATAAAATAGGGAAGTTTTATCTCACTTGAGTGCTTGACATAATATATTTGGTAAGTTGCCTTGTGAGTTTGTAGGTCTTATTTAGGTGAGGAATGAATGAGATTTCATCTTGTATTTATACCAATCCCTTTGGAGATTATATCACATTAAAGCACTTAGATCAACCATAGGAATAAATTTCATTTTCAAATTGGATGACTATAGGGAACTAGACACTTGTATCAGAATAAGACACTTGCATCAATGTAAGTATCTGACTAAGATGCAAGTGTCTAAGAAGTTGGAAAATAAGTGAAGGTATAGAACTTATAAAGATGTAAGATAAACAACTTTATAAATTTTTGGGAATAATAAAAAGTCTGGGTCATTATAACATTGATATAACTAATAGATAAGTAATTAGGCATAAAGAGATAGTGTATGTGAGCCTTTTGGTAGTAGGAAAGGTCTATAAGCTAAAGTTACATCCTTGATATGTATTTTATAAGTATACAAGATTGAGGTGTTATATAATTTAGAAATAGTGTCTACAACATTCTAAATCATTCTATTAAATTATTATTAATTAGTGTTGATTAACTTATTAATCCAAAATTTGAATCAGTGAAACCATTTGTTGATTAAACATTGAAAACCCTAAGTTTCCCTTAGGGATATAACCTTCTAGGGTTTCAAAAAAGTTGTCTTAGGGTTTAAATAAATTCCTAAATATCCAATACTAATATAATTTTGTTTCAAACTTGGATCTAAATATGACACTGAAATAACTTTCTTTCACCCTCAAAAGTAATATCTAAAATAGAAATCATTTTATTTTTACCTTAGATGATATCTAAAACTTAAAATATCTTATTTTGACCTTAGATTTTACAGTAATTTACTAAAATCCATACACAAAAAATTTCCTTTTCATAGATTTCCAATTTCATTTTTATATTACTATCCTTTGCAGACAATTTCATGGCTATAGAGGATGAATGCTTTTTTTCAAGCATCTATAATTTTTATTGCATTTTGTAGTCCCTTAATTAGTAAAACCATTCATACTAATGATATAAAATGAATTAAATCACAATATATGACATAAATATTATTAATTTAAATTTTTATAAAGTCAAATATAATAAGGAAATAAGAGCAGTCATTTATTAAAGATACTATAAGGCCTCCTCCTAACCCCCAAGATTGGGATAGCTACTTTCCATATAACCAAAGTTTTTATTGTCACTATGTTAAGAAGTAAGGTGACCCATCCTATAGTTCTAAAATAAGGTAACTAACATGTCCTTCCTCAACCCACTTAACCTCCCACATTTATGTTTATGGTGTTTGTATGCATACTCAATCAAAAATACCTACGGTTTGTGCTTGTGAAGCCCTTAAGGGTCAAATCATTATGAAAAAAATTAGTAGAAGAATTTCAAAATCAAAATCAGTATTTCAATTCAAATATCAAATTATGGAAAAATGATAACACATATACAAAGTGTGATCAATAGGAATATGTAGAGGGGAGAATAGTATTATGTTAGTGTGAAATAAAATTGAATAAAACACACTAATTAAAACTTACACCTCTAGCCTAGACACTCAAGGAGCTAGGGAAACACATAAATAACTAAAAAATGAAATCAAAATAAGAAAATTTACTTTCCATGAGAGTAAGTGTTGTGTGTTGGTAATGAGTTGATGTGCTCATTTGTGTGATCAAGAATTCTTTGACAATGAAGCTCCTTGTTCCACCTCTCCTTGTCACCTAGGTAATGTTGGATTTGGATTTGGCTTGGATTGGATTAGAAAATTGACATGGTAACACTATAATAATGGTATTTTTGAAGGAATTTTAGCATCATAACACTACACAAAAAAAGTTTTTTGGAGGTATTTTGGCATAATAACATTAAACAAAAAACTTATTGAACAATGGGCAAAGCCTTGTATTTATAGCCTACAAAACTAACTCTAACCCAAGTGTAATTAGGTTAGATTTAACCATGGATGAGTTTAAATTAACCCTATTTGAGTTAAGGAAGGGACATGCATTTATTATTTAGGATAGATATCCCTTTCATTAGGTATGGCTCTCCATTTCTAATTTTATGGCATTTAGGGGGATATTTCCAATACCTTGACTTTAAGGATGATGATGTCATCATAACCTCATTTTTATTGAAATTTTATTTTTTAAGAATTAAATTTTACTAATTTCACATGGAAATTCCACTTAATAAATTAATTTTGTTTTATTAGTTAATTTTGCTTAGCACTTTTGCACTTTAGGAATTGTTCAAGTGCCCTGCTTAATGGGTCCAAAGGCCAAACTACCACATTACTAGGTTACAAGTTAACTAGAGATGAATATGTGAGAGGTTACTATTGCATACAGGATAATGCCCTAAATAGGGATGCCTAAAAATAAAATTGAGAACTAATGTCTAATGTGTAGACAAAATTGGGACATTTAGTGATTCTTAGGCTTAATTTGCACTATTTGGTAAAAATTAAATTGAGGTCCAGTTGGAAGGTAGTTGTGGCCAGAATGGGGTGTCTGTAGTTTTCCCCTATTTTGGAAGGTGTTTCAAGCTATATGCATGGCAAAATATTTTAAAATAAAAATTTATTAATACCTAATGCCCTAGAAGGTGATGGATGAGCCATGTATGCCCCTTTGAGGGAGTGAGAAGAAAAAAAGGTCAACAAATGGTCCCTCAAAAGGAAGGAAATGATGGGAACTATAGGTAATGGCCGTGGAAAGACAAATTTTCCCAAAGGTGGTTATAATCAGTGGCATAGAGAGATTCTCTAGTAGGATAGATTAAAAAAGGATGATTTGCCCAAAGATGATTATAATCATCATCATAGTTAGGTGAAAAATAATTATCTATCTAAAGGTGGTTATAATCATTAGGATAATGAAAAAGGCCCTAGTCAGGTAGATAAAGATAATGATTTACCTAAAGGTGTTTATAATCATTATCATAATGAAAACATGCTCCAATAGGATTGAAAAATGATAATGATTTACCCAAAGGTGATTATAAGCATTAACATCTAGATAGATTGAAACACAATGATTTATGAAAGGTGGTTATAATCATCAACACAGGGGGTTTTCCCTAATAAGGTAAATTGAGAAATTAGGCTTATGCATTGAATCCATAGTCAAAAAGTAAGAGTAAATTAGTAAAATGGATAGGCATGAAGTCAAGCTACTTATTAGTATGGAGATGCACATCCTAACTATCAAGGATTAAAATTCATTTATGATTTAATTACTCTCTATTTGGGTAATATTTGGATAGGGAGGGAAGCTGTCAGGTGTGAACAAGGATAAGTACTATGGAACCATTGCTTGTAAGATCTACTAAGTTGATTTTTGTTATAGCACATGACATATGCACCATGATATAAAACACTATGATGACCTAGCCATAATATGCATAAGGATGTACACTTGATCCAATAAATAAGTGAAAATAATACACCAATGATAAAAATCATGATGACAATGTTGACGTATGAATATGGATGGACTTAAGTATAATCTATAAGGAATCACCCAATGAATGCATTCAAACTAAGTCAAGGCTCAATAATGAAAGAAAATAAATAGATAAACAAACAAAACAAAATAAAACACTAATAAAAGTAAACAAATGAATGATAAAATATCAATAAACAAATATAAAGACATAAAAAACACCAATAAACATAAAGTGAATAAAATAATCAAAATAAAAATCAAACAAACACAAATAATGATTAATAACAATTCTAGTGCAAATATAAAATACATTATCTATGCACGTGTAATAGAGGTGTTACTCTTGGTGACAGGGTGACCCCTAAGCTAGATAAAAACAATGTAGATATGATAATGTAGGAACAAAAGATGAACAATGTTTTCCATAGGTAATAGTTAACAATGATAGATAAAATGACAAACATTACCCTTAGGTAATAATAGATAACAAAACAAATTAAAAAATGGGGGAATAGAAGAAAAGGAAGGGGCAGCTGAGCTGACTCTAAAGGAATTATGCAAACGGATGATACCTACATAGTTCTATGGATGAAATATCCAACATGAACTTTAGGTCAAATGTAGTTCTCCTAGGATATGGGATATAATAAAATTGATGATAAGGAAACATGATTAATGTGTAGAATAAAATGGGAATGGTATCAAAAAATGGTGAAAGCGTAAAATGAAGGTTCTCATAAAATTGTGAGAGAATTCAAATAAAAATGGCTTACAAAATAGAAAGAGCATAATAAAATCCAAGTGGTTAATAATGTATCAAAGTTGGATGTATAATTCTCATAATCTAATCTCAAAAAATGATGAGAGCATATGGTTAAGGCTAATAAGGATGGAGAAATTAAAGGATAAGTGGTTACTTGTGAAATAGCTATGAGTCCTAGAATCCTTAAAGAAATGAAGTGGTTGAAAAGAAAGGAAGATGTGACCAAGCTAACCTGAGATACTTCATGTATCCAAGTTCTATCTACATAGTCTGTGTAGACATCAGGATGATGTAATTCTCCCAAAAATGGGAGGAAAAATACCAAGGTGGTCTAGAAATAAAATGAATATATAAAATGGCCCATCCAAGAAATAATTGATGGCTTTATATCTCACATGGAAATTCTAAGCCAATTTTCATGATTTTGTGATTTTTAGGATTTTCTAGATATTTTATGAATGTTTTTAAAATCTTTCAAGAACCTTAAATTGATCATGAATGAAGAGATACCAAATAGTTAAACTCATAAAATTACAAAAGCATGCCTTATGTTGATCGCAAAATGATGAGAACATGGCTTAGGTTACTAACAAAATGACAAGAGCATTCAAACTTAAATTACTCATAAAATGGTGAGATCATGGTAAAGAGGTGAGTGATCTAAACTCAACATAAATCAAGCACTACCTACATAGTCCTAGAATAAGACCTCAAGTCACTATAGTTATGCTTTACAATAGAGGAATTCAACTAGGTAGCAACAAGTTTGTGAATTAGGAAAATGACATAGTACAACATAAGAATGGCAAGGTGATGTGGTAATGCATGGTTGAGGTATTCTCCTAATTTTCCCATAGGTGGTTATAATAAGGAAATAATGGCATGGGTTAATGATACTAATTTTCTCAAAGGTATTTATAATTAGTAGCACTTGGAATGAAATAGAATGTGACAACAATAAATAATGTAATTTTCAAACCCTTGTCATACTGGTCCAAGATATTACCTCTATCTAGAATACTAAATTAATTGCTAAAACTTGATATAAATCTAATCATTGAAGGTACCCAAAGAACCAATAGAGCAAAACTAAGGTAAAAAAGTGGTGGGTGGGATGGTAAAATAACTTTGGTAAATACGGAAGGTATGGTAAGAATGGTATACACAATGATATAAGGTAAAGATGACATCTATTTCCTATCATCATTTTATTGAAATTATCAATGTTACTCAAAATTTTATAATAATACATAATTTAGGCCAAAATCACTAAAGCATGCTAAATGGTTTGAGCTTGTCATATACAAGTGTTGATTTAGGCTAATGTATCCCTAAATGGGGCAATACATTTTATGTGATTATTAGTTTTTCCCAAATCATTTCAGGTCAAAATGTTAAAAATTTAATTTGACATTCTAGATTATTGAATTCTTCTAATTCAAAAGCACACAATACGTGTATGTGTTATTTCATATTGATAATGTCCTAAATGGGGTATTTGTCCATATAGAACTGACACCTTCTAATTATACTCTAGTCAAATTACAACCTAGTAACTTGACATTTTGACCAGTTTAATTAAATGGGAAACCAGTTCCCAAAGAGTTGCATAAAATTTAATAAACCTCACTTAAGAAAATTAATCTAAAACAAGGGCTTAAGTGGAAAATCCATAGAAGTTATTGAATATTTATTAATTATAAACTGATTTCTAATATCGACATCATCAGGTGACATCATTTGTAGGGTGGCATCCAAAAGCCATCAATGGAACAAATATTAGGTTTAAGGCCTCCCATGCCTCTTTAATGGCCCTTCCTTCTAAATATTTATGACGGTATTTATGGTTTGAGCCTCCAAAATTGAATTGGACACACATTTATGGACATGGTTCATTCTAATCATTTCCAAAAATATATAAATACACATCTTGATCTCAAGATGGAGCACTGGTCATGGTTCATTCTAATCATTGGTGCACTTTAGATGATGGAGGAGCAAGCCACTTATCATTGCTAAAGACTTGAACACCAAATCAAGGGGAAAATCAAATTTTGAGCCACATTTGGAGGAAGGATGTTCTTGGGAAGGTTTGATGTATATTATTTCTTTTAATAGCTCTTAATTTCCTTTTGAAAACCATATTGAAGGAATTATTACTTAGTTATGTTCTTTATGCATTTCTTGATTATTCTTGACTAATGCTTGATCTAACCCACTTTGGATTCCATATCTACATCTTGTCATGCCCAATGGGACCACACATCCCATACAAGTAAGGAGACACATTGGAACTCTTAGATTTTCTAAAAAATTCTTAAAAGTCCCTAAAAATCAATTTTTATCATTATTTTTCTCATGTTTTTATGCTTTTGTTGTGTAGTCGATTTACCCTAATCATCATTGGTCCTATCCTAACTGATACTATCCCTATATAAGGTTAACACAATATAAAAACTTGGTTTTCAAATTTCCTTAAAAGTTAGAGGTTGTTATTTGTGATTTTAAAACTTGCATGTTCTTGGCCTAATCATTTTATTGTAAGATCCAGAGTTTTATTTTAACT
The DNA here is from genome assembly GCA_037957365.1 of Torreya grandis. NCBI lineage: Eukaryota > Viridiplantae > Streptophyta > Pinopsida > Cupressales > Taxaceae > Torreya > Torreya grandis. The sequence goes on from JARHVA010001334.1 coordinate 1,635,679, forward strand.
GACATCGGTCACTATCAGTTTTGACCGATGTCGATGTCGGTCTCTATGTAACAAAAATAGAGAAACCTGAGAGCAAGTTTTCAAATATTGTTTTTTTCATTGATATTTGTGATTCAAGGTAGACATAAACCCTCTAAAAATTATAGGTCACATGCTAAAAAAAAGCACAAGTTTGAAATTGTTTAAGTTTTGAATTTCTATTTGGTGCTTAAAAAGAATCTAGGCATTTATGTTTGATTGTTTTGTGAAAGTTTTACAAGTTTTTAACTAAGGCTAAGGAGCCAAACATTTCACAAACACTTCCATTTGGTGGATTAAATTTAAAAAATATTTATTTTATGCTAGATCTTTTATACTTGTTTATTTTTTACAAAATGAAGGATGCATGTATGCTCTCCCACCATCCCCTTTAGGGAACTCAGGTGACCAAAAGTGATATTTCCTTGAAAATTATGCCTTGTCCAAGGCATAAAAATAATGTTGTTAAGAATCTTTCCAAATTCATATGGTTTGGGTAATCTACACACAACCTTTAAAGTATTTTCACTTGGTCATTTATTTTATGCAACTTAGCTTTTGAACGAGAGTACATAGCCTCCTCACAAGTTATTTAAGGGTGTGTTGACTTGGGGTTTCATCTCCCATCATCATACCAACCTCATTCCATGGTGGGGTATATAAATCATGGTATGTATATTATGATTTTGAGGGGGTTGAGCAACTAGCCTCTCTAATCATAATGAAAAGCTGAGTTAGGTCTGGCTAATTAGGGGATTCCACTAAGAAGTACATAGATGGAATCTATATGAAAAGGAATAGACCCTTACATAGTAATTTATCTAGTATTAACTCCATTGAAATCCTTTATATAGACTCATTATCATCCTTTGTTATCATTGTGAACTTAGGTTATATTGCATTCGCTCATGCTCTAAGTTTTAGAACCATTCTAATTCTTATTACCATATGGCAACATTGTGTTTCCCATTTGGATTTAGTTTTATACTTAGGAGTTCTTGTGTGTTTTCACATCTTGATCTTCTTAGTTCACATTGTTACCTTCCTCATCCAAAAGACTTTCTTCTACTTTTCTAGTCATAACTCGTCAAACTTGTACATATATTTTATGGTATTGATGCGTCTTTAAACCCAAGTTTGTTATGATTCTTACACTTTAGGTTTCAAAGTTATCATACCCTCTTACAATTTGATGATTTCAACCCACCAAAGTTGAGTAAATTCATGACCATTTATTCTAATTATGTGGTACTATGCCACTTCTCTTTTATTATAATCTCTTTTACCTTATCATTTGTTTGAATAAATCAAAACACACGTTAAAATTTGAAAATTTATTTCCAAATCTTATAAAATTTAGATAATAACATTCTAAACATGATACAAAGGTATACTTGTAGTGGGGTCTCTTACGACCCTAGTTATGAGGAAGAGTAATTTTATGGTAGACATAATCACTACGCATTATTTGAGGATATCTCCCTTTTCAGGCCTATTTTTTGAATACCAATCTAATCCATGTTGATTTTTATATGTCATCCCCATCCTTACGCTTCGATTTGTATGCCCCACTCAAAGGTTATAATTTTAGGTTATCCTTCTTTTTCAGCTTGTACAAATGATCAAAATCTAGAATGCTCAAAGGTTAACATTTTAGATTATCCTTCTCTTTCAGATTATGCTAGTGATCAATCTCTATAATGCTTGAAGGTTACCATTTTAGGTTATCCTTATCTTTCAACTTGTACAAGAAACTAAACACCACAATGCTCGAAGGTTGCCATTTTAGGCTATCTTTATCTTTTATCTTACATGAACAACCAAAATTTGTAATGCTCAAAGGTTACCTTTTTAGGTCCTTCTTCTTTGGCTTGCACAAGAAACCAAACTCTATAATGCTTGAAGGTTACCATTTTAGGTTTTTTGGGATAAGAAAATGGATAAATTAAATCTACATAGGATATTCTTAAAGTATTCATACATTATATAAGTAGTTTTTAGCTATATGTATTTAATCCTATCCTTCCTGACTTGTAAAAGGATAGAAGATGAACAATCTCCTCTTTTAGTTCCATAGTATGAGAAGAATTTGAATAATCAAGGACCTCAAATGACTATGTATGTGTATGCTTGTATAAAGAAGATGATGAAATTTTTTTGAGATTAATATAGACTATGTGGTTATGGTTACCTATTGTATTTATTATGTTTGTTCCTTTCATTGATGTATTATTAATGTTGAGATTAATTACATCTAATTTAATCTAAATTCTCTATGTACTTCCATGAAGTACTAGTTAATTATAAATCCTTCTTATTGCATGATAATTCATATTTATCATACTTCTGCTAAATATGAATTCTCTACACTATCCTATGCACTTAAGTAAAAATTAGCTATCCTCATCCTTAGCATGTTTTGTTGTATCAAGAACCTCTGTTGATGATGGTGTGGTGAGTTTGGAACACTCCTTCAAGAGGAAACTATGCTAATATGGTTATCAAGATAGAGAGACATTAAAACATGGTTAAACCAAAAAGAATGGAATTTTATAGAAGAGGAATTTAAAATGACTGGTCTTACTGTAAGTGAAATTATTTAAGAGCATATATATAGAGAAATATATGAAATTTTTTTGGTGTGAGATACCTAAATATCTAACTAACTAGTTGATAAGACTAGAATACTATTGCTTTAGTCTCATAATGGAAGAAATAATTACCTAGACTGAAGAAAAGATAGACTAGTTATTGAAACTAGAAATTGACTGGATGAGAGTGATAGAATATTAGGTCACCACCACCATATATGGATACATCACCAAATTTTTAGTGTAATGGTATACATAATTTGAATCTACATAATACCATTTTATCTAAGGAATTATAGGAAATTTTTTATAGTGACTACCTCTCCTAATAAAGATGTCAGTTATGGTTAAGGCCATGGTGCCTACTCTAGCCAATATGGAGTAGTTGTTTCAAGCATATGGGGGTGTGTGCACATGATAGATGAGTTATTAAATATTTAAATTTAATATATAATAGAGACATGAGGGAAGAAGAGTTAGAAGAAAATTCTAGATTCAGAACAAGAATTGTGACAACAGAATAGATGGAATAATCAGAAGAATACCCAAGTAGCTGTGAGTAGAGGTAAGAGTAGTAGTAGAGTAGATGATGATTGAGTAAAAATATGTGATTGATCAAAATTAAAAATGAAGGATGAATAAATAGGATGATGAAATCCAAAAAATAGAATGAGAGGCTAAAGAATGAGATAAAGATGATATATATGAAGAAGAAGGTGAGAATAGTTTAAAAGTAGATCATATAGATGATAGAGGTAGAACACAACTACAAGAAAGGGTATTGTTTGAATAAGAATAATTAAAAAAATAAATAGAATACTATCGTAGGTTAAATATAGGTTCAATTACAACATAATAATAATAAGACATAATAAATAATCACTCACCATAAGAGTACACTTCCTCGTAGCCCAATATTTTATATTCTAGTAGAAGATTTTAACTAGGCAAATAGGAAGATGATAGTTGGGAAGGACCATTTTTAGAATACATGAATTGTTGGGGTACTAAAATTCATACTAAATATATTATAAAGGATATGAATGCTATAGAATTTTTTGAATTTGAATAACAAAATAAGAAAGAACATGTAAATAAAGCATGCATAATAATTCTCCTAGTGTGTAGAGTAGTACATAGGTAGGATCACTTAGAACATAACCTCCTATAATAAAATTTTCACAAAAGGCTCCATATATACCATTCAAAATGATGACTTATTGGGAGGATTCATAAACTTATCCCATTATGATGGGTCCACAGATCTTGAACAATAAATGCTGACTTGTAAAATGAGATGGCAAGATAAGGGCATACTGATGAAGCTATTCAAAAGTGCAAACTAGTAGGCAAATAACTAATAGAGCACTAGATTTCATATACTGAAGAGACCTTTAGTAGTAAATATTAAATTATTTTGAGGACTAGTTTTTCATATAATTTGAGGTTAAAAAATACACTAGTCAGACTATATAGGACCAAAAGGAGATACAAAAAAAGCTTGGGGAATTAGTCTATGACTATGACTACAGATTATATGATGTAATGAATAAGGTAGAGTTTGATTTAATAGATAAAGAAAAAGCTAAATTTTTCATCAAAGGATTATAACCTATAATTATATTTTCCATTATGCAAACTCGGTATGTTATGAAAGTAGATGCCAGAGTTGCTAACCTACACATAAAATAGATTGATTATTATGGAAAAGATCCTGTTGCCAATTCTAAGATTGAAAATACACTATAGGATTTCATGAAAAAAATGGATCAATACCATGAGGTAGATAATCCTAAATTTAATTTATGGTGTATGGAGTGTAGAAAAGGAGGACACCATAGAAATAATTTCCCTAAAGTCAAGATAGAATTTTGTGAACTCTATCAAGTAGTTGGGCATGCTACTACGTAATGTCATCTTTTGCAGTAATATATGAAGAACCCATAAAAATTGTAATATAATTTATATAAGTCAACTAACCATGATGAAAATAGTTATAAGGATTTATAGGAGCTGAAGGAAGGCATCACTAAAAATGTATTTGTCATCACTAAACAACAAATGTCCTCGGTGAAGCTGGTGATCCTAGGCCAAAAGGTAGATAAAGGTTGTGCAACCCAGATGGGTCCACAATGGATTCTAAGTTTACCACAATATCAACCTCAAGGTCTAGCTAGATAGATCCCTTATTCACCAAGATGGACACCTCTATCCCTTCAGTACTAGTATGTAGTACCTTGGAGCTCACCCATAACATAGTAACAATAAACAAGTTGGGCCCCACTAGATACATCATATCAATTTAGAATTATAGATAATAATTAGTAGCGCCAACATTTGAACACTACACAACCACAAGGAGGTTATCAAGGTGGATATTAGTCTAATAGAGGAGGAGATCAAGCTGATTAGAGAGGAGGATACCAGGGTGGTATAGGAAATAACTATCAACGGCCTCTTCTATAATGCTACTTGTGTGGAGAATATAATAATGTCCAATGAAATTACCCAATGAACCCACAAAGGTAATCCTAATTGACATATTATATAACATTTGAATAGCATGACACATAATATTTCCCTATTTTAGAAAAACAAGGGAAGGATAAGGCTATATGAAACATGAATATGGTGAGTTCACAACCTAAATAAAATGCATTCTTGAATGTTGTGTCATGATAATAACATGCAGACCAAGGTTTTCCTCCACTCAAGATGCCACAAGATCATGGGATATGGAAACCTTAATAGGATAAGTACTTAGATCCATCTACAAAAAAGAGCCTTATGTATGAATATTCATAGATGTTGAAAAACATTAAACATTAGGAGACTACTAATGGTGATGCTACAACAATCAACACATAAATGTATGATCAAATCATGAGCATTATGCGTCAAGATGGATTTGTCACTATGCTCACAGATCTCTAAAAAACTATTAAGTATATTGAACAAAAAATATATATCATATAACATCATGAACCTAATACATAACTGATGCAAAGCCAACCACTCTCTCTACTATATAACTAGACCTTGATACCTTCAATAAAATATATATGCTCCAAAAGTCCTCAATTTTTTTTTTCAGTTTATCTATTTGATTTGATATCAATCTTATTCAAGATGATTATAACTCTTTGGTTAGTTCCTTACTACCTTTAAAAATTATATACATTACCTTCTCTTCTATATATTTCACTCTTTACTGCCTCCCACTATCTTTCATCCATCTTGTCCATTATTCTCTCTTGGAGGTCCATTCTCAAAGCCTATGGTGCTTTCAAACTATAATCTCTTCCTTTTTCTTGAATTCATATAATTTTGATCATTATGTAGGCTTATTTTAATCATATTATATCTAATTTACTTTTAACTCAATACCTAATTTATCTCTCACTCAATTTATACAACTCTGTCGTTCTCTACCCTGACTCTTGTAGCCTCATTTTATTGAAATTCCTTATGTATTGAAGTGTATGGACTCAAAATGAAAAAAAAATTATTTTAGATACCCTCTTTCATCCTCTATCCCTCTACCAAGTTTCATACCTTATTCCTTCCTTTAATACCTTTTTCTATTCACTACTTAGTCCCTGTTTAGGCTTATTAGGCCATTATCCATCCTTTTTACACATAGTCAGCTATGGGGGTACAAATATATACACTCTTAGTATAAATTATTCAGAATTAGTTGGCTCACTTTTTAAACTATCTAATGATAATAATTATGGGTTTGGACTGGTCCAAATGCTGGGAAAACTAACTTTAGGGTTTGAAACCCTAGAACAGGGTTATGGGCTAATTATCAGGGCTGAGAAGGATAATTCTTGTTTTAAAATACCCTCAAATAGTTTCAAGAAATATAAAATATTATATAGGTATGTTTCAACCTTTTAATCCTTATCAAATCAATAAAACATCACCTTCACACCTTTGCTCACATTTTCAAATGAGTTCTTAGTCATTTTGTGCATACACAATCACTAGAATAGGGTATATAAGTATGTTATTTAGGGTTTTTGATCTCAAGAAGGTTCTATACAATTTTCATATATTTATATATATTCATAAAATTTAAAATGACCTCTTAAAACCAATATCCACATCTATAAACCCCTATGTACTATATTTGCATTCAAATTTCTTGTGAACTGTGGCCTAGACATAGTCTAGTATAGGACACACAAGTTTCAATATATGTTTACAAAAGATACATGGGAATGATATATCATAATATAGTAAAATATTTAATTAAAATCAATCACATACCATTTTTAATGGTAATTACATTTCACACATTCTTGTTTACTCTCTTTGAAGGCACTCTAGCTCTATTAACACTGAATATAGGGATTAAGGACTATAACAATGAGATTTGCATCCAAGTTGTTGAAGCTCACTTAAAAATGACTTTTAAATATTCATGATGGAAAAAAAAACTTAAAAAAATATAAAAAATGGTTATATTATATTTCCATTGTAATCTTCATAACAAGATACTCCTCTTATTTCACAAAATTCTTAAGGTCAATACAAATTCTTGATGACAGTCCTGTATATATAGATTGTGAAAATATTCTTACAAAAATACTCATTACTAGAGAAAATAACACACTTCACCATCAATTATAGTTATAAAAACCATGTCAATCCAAATATATATAAACATAAGTTACAAACATGCTATATGTATTGTTCTTTTTTCTTTATACAATCCTACCATTATGGGCAGAGTATAGATTTCACTCAGCTTCCCTGCATATCTCTTTGTACCTATAATTTAAAAAAAAAACTCATAACTTATAATAATTCCTACTAACCTCCCTACAAGAATATTTACTATAAAAATCCAAAATTTGTACAAAACAAGAAATTACCTTCTTATAACCATTTTTAACAATTACTTCAAGGGGCCCTTATATTCAACATTTCTATGATTTTTGCCGCCTTATTGGTTATTATACATTAAGTACCTTCTAAACCTCACCTAGACTCTCCTAAGACCCTACAACAACATTTTACACATTAACCTTTCTTGTTAATACACAAAAATGCTTCAAAACACAATACAATTCAAATTTTTCAAATGACCAAATTGGTGGGAAAATGCCAAAGGGACACTTAGACACATTCTAAGACTAATGTAATGACTCTAACACCTACCAAGGTATATTTTAAGATGAAAGAAACATATAAAAGACCAACTTGACATGTTTGCTTGATTTCCTTACATAAATAACCTACTGAAATGTGCATAGTGTGGCCAAGAAAAGACATAAAAATTGGTTTGGTATGTCAAGACAAAGAAGCCCTAGGATGTCGATGCATAAATTAATATTGAGCTTGATGGTTATGAAATCCTAAATGCTATCTTTATTTTGGAATCATAATTAATATTATTCTTAGATCTACATGGGAAGTTATCAGATGACCAACTCTAAGCTACAACACAATAACTCTAAGCCTGACTGATTGTGGGAATGTTGAGCCTATTGGTTGACTAGAAGATGTCAAGATCAAATTCATAGATTTATCTCTATGAGCCGAATTTGAAGTCATTGACATGAAGACCACAACAAAACATTACCCTACATTGATAGGTAATAATTGGGCATATGATGGTTAAATGACTATTAATACAATGCACAATTAGCTCGAGGCACATCATGATGATAAAGTTGTTGGCATTCCTCTTATTAGAGTGCACAAGCCTTACATAATTCTAGCTAAAATAAACTCTCCATATGCTGAATATGAAATTAGTTAGATGAAGGTGAATTCTAAAGAAAACCCAAAATCTTTGAATATAGCTAAATGCAATTTTCTATACTAGCATACCAAACCTCAGGTATAATCACTACTTATTCAGTAAGTAAAGACATCAAAATAATGAAGGTCAAAATTAGTAGTTATGTAGCTAATAGTAAACTAGTTTGTCATTGAAGAGTGTTCATCTATCTGTATAATCTACTACTCAATTAGAAGTTGATTTCCTTTTCCAAATAGATAAACACATGCAAGAATACATAGAGCTCATAAGGGAAGACATTTTGCCATGGGAAGTAGCTTCATCTATTAGTGGTGACTCAAATACCCACCTCCTCAACTAGGCACGAGGTGACCATGAACTATGACTGATGAAAATGGTATTTACGCATGATTCATAACTTCCTATGTATTATGAAACAAAGGATATCAATGATTTCATTCTAATAATGTAAGTTCATATACTGACCATTAACCAATGAGTTATCACTCTAAATTATGCATTAAAAGGAGTTGATATGACATGGTGGAAAACTCATCAAGATAATTAGCTACAGTGGGATGATGCCTATGAACTCATGATTAGTAGGTTACAGTTGCCATAATTTATCCACACTAATTGGCCATTATTTCAAGAAGGTGAGGGCCCCAAAATTCATATACATAAATGTGTTAAAGTTTGGAATGAAGAATGTGTGGCACCAAAGTATTGGGTTCACATTTTTGACTATATACTTGATCCATTACCAGCAACATGGTACATCTACCAAGAGCATATAAGGGAGACCAAATATTGGGTAAAATTATAAAGTGATTTTATACAAACCTTTCTATTTGAAGATGAAAATATGCTAGTTCACATTGCATTGCAGAAGCTCAAGTATTTTTTATGCTAGGGGTGTGTAGAAGACTTGAGCACCACAACAAAATCTATTGCATAGAAGAAAACAACCTCTGATCTTAATGAGGCATTACAGACGTATAAATTTGTTAAGAATAATCCATGCCATAAACATGCCACTACATACAAGATGAGGTAGAAGATATTGAGGATTTAGATTCTAATGTTGACCTAGATTTTAAGGATTTCTTTGAGCATGAGTGACTTATATAACTACTCAAGAACATTGATGTAGAACCCACTAAAGAAGATAAACTATGCAGTATCCAAATTCCTAAATATGAAGGCAATGGAGGTGTTAAGGGTAAATATTCCCATTCCTAAAAATGGGGACCCTTATGTTAAAATTGTGCAAATTTGTACTTTAAAATTGAAATTCACTTGATTAGAGAATCACTAACATGTTTTGCACATTGTCTATATTTAAATATAATCCACACCTTGACTTGGTGTTTATTTTTTCATGGCTCTAGTTTAATATGGCCTAATTTTGCTAGTTTTTTCTCTTCATGTTTCAAGTTTCATGGTTAGTGGAGCTCTCCTTTGAATGGGCCATGCTTGGATTTTTATAGTTTAATCCCAATTTGGCATTTTAATAGCCTTTGTTTTATAGAAATTCAATTTAAATCGATGTTTAAATCTTCCTAAATCCCTCCTTCAATAAATCCTAGCATAGGTTTTTTAGACCAAATTCAAAATTGGCAGGAACAAAAACTGACGAGAACACTTTAAAAAATGTTATAGACTTAAGGTTAATTTTTATACTAAGGCTTATTCAAGTTTTTTAGCATGACAAAACCTTAGCCTAAAAATTATATGCTTGGTCCCCTTTATGTCATGAGCCCCTTCATTCCCTTTTATTTTAACATGGTCTAAGCTTCTGTATGTAGGGTTATTTTTATATGTTATTAACTTAGACTAATGTCTTATTCCCAAGTCCCCATTCATGTTTATAAACATAGACAAGAACTTAGTCCTAATAATTTATCCTAAGTTATTTATGTCTCCAAATCCTAACTTAAAATGTGCGCTTATTTTTAGGATCAACGGCCCATGTTTGTTTGGATGAAGTTGATCAAATGGAGCAAGGTGGACCCAATAAGTTGAAGACCTAACCCATGGAGCCAATCTCACTCAATCACTTTGATCATGATCAATGGATCATGTTTAAGTGAATGCTAAAGATCTAATGATGTAATATCTAAGTGATAAAATAAGAGGGTCCCTTTTTATCACATAGACTTAGCTTAAGCCTTTATCATAAGGTTTTGATTATATTTATTAATACAATAAAACCTTATTATAAAATTTTATGCTATGACTTATATTATTTGAAGGGTCATTTATTCATTATAAAAATACTTAGGCTAAAGACTTATGTTATTTATTTTCTGAAATGCAAGGTCCTTTTTATGATGTTATTAAACTAACTTAAAAACATCAGGCTAAATTTTATTAATTTTTATCAATATAAAATAAAAAATTAGCCTAAGGCTTTGATCTAAGTTCTATATAGTCTCAAGATTACTTAATCCATTTATGACTGTAGGAGCCAATGGTGTTCAACTAATTATATCATGATTGATGACTTGCATTTGCCTAGATGAAGATAATCTAACATAGCAAGATTGAAGTTAAATTTTCAAAGATATAAACCCGAGTTAAACATTGAGAACCTTTCTAAAGATCTATGGGACACATTCAAATGCAGAAATCTAGATTAATAGATCATATAAAATCAATTATTTTTAAAAAGAGAATATATTCAAATAAACAAGCTCGAGATTGCCACATGGTGAAAAGGCATTCCCTAGTATAACTAGTAAAGTATAGAGGAAACCAAAAGATGAAAAGGGGAAAGATTAGCACAAGATCCAAAAAATGAGCTTAAGATTAATGGTCTTGTGGATGTCAAATTTAAGCTCAATAGAGAGTCTTGATGATAACATTAAAATTAATGGTTATGCAGACATTAATGATGGTCATGTAGACATCAAATGATGGATGCATGGATGTTAATTTTGAGATATTATCTAGATCTAAATATCTATGCTTTACATTGATTTGTACCTACTAGATTTGATGGTGTGAGGTAAAAGTAAATTTTAAAGGGAAATGGTCATGTTTTTTAAACATTAATGAAAAACTTGCTATGAAAATGCCACATAAGTGCCATAAGGATGCCACATCGAAAGAAAGCGATAACATTGAAGATCTTGTGAGCATAGAAAGGTAAAGGTATACATGAGGATCCAAAATAAATATAAGGCATCAAAACTCACTTAAGTGAAAATAGACATCACCATTAAATCTCAAAAAACACCTATAGAAAATCCTTAATGTGTACAAAATCCCTGATTTGATCTCAAATTGACCATAGTCGAGTTTGAGAGCCAAATTTTCATTCAAGCAAGTGAAAATTGATTTCAAGGCAAATTATAGACCACTAATGAGCAAATTTTCAAACTCAAAGTCATATTGGCCTAAAAACAACAAGATAAAAATCTCTATCTGACCACGAATTTAGAAGGTAGACTCTTCAAAGACATAGAATTTGATGATGTAGCTTTGAACATGAGAGATAACCATTGGTCAAATCTTTTCTAGACCATTAAGGAGGTGTCAACCATCATGAGGGAAGATGAAAGTAATGCATCATTCAAAAGGATGTGCTATGACCTAGCCTCTATTTAGATAATAAGTCTACATTATGCTAAATTAAAACCAAAGGTACTACCTTTTATTGATGTTGTTGCTCCTATTTTCAAAGATTTTAAAATTGATCAGGGCATGTCAATCCATGAACATAACTTTAGGAAGGTTGCATATAATTTTCCCATCACATTTTAAAAATACTATAAGTTGCCAAATCCCCAAGTAGACACGACTATAATCAATGAGTGGGCTAAGAAGAATGATTTAAAGACCACCCTAACTCCCTGGCTATATTCTAAGAACCCAGTAGTTTCTAACCTGAGTATAAACATCCAAATCAACTAATTTAGGCTTGGGATTAGGATGATTATATTCTTGATGAACAATTTATGTGGGAATATGAACACCACTTATGTGGAAAAAATAGGGGTGCCTTTGGTTTATTTTATGGTTGCAAGAGAGAAAACCCCTCCCCTTGGTGAACTTATCAACACTTGTTTGAGTAGGAAGTTCTCTAAAATTAAAAAGAAGACTAGGGGTCAATTTTATATGATGTTATATTTTCTTGGTGCCCTGCTAGCTACCACCAAAGTTATAATCATTAGATAATGGTCATTTGATGGGAAACAAATAGTATCCTAATACTACTCAAAATTACATAAATTCAAGTATAGGGACCATATGCAATTCATATGTGATTGTGTCTATCCAATCTTGGTTGAGGCTATCAAAAATATCCCCATGATAAGGGTCAGCCCTCTAATAAATAAATATTTTGAATTCATTGGAGACATTTGGTTATATCTAGATTGTATTGTAATTGGGATTGAAGGGACCCAATGAACCCAACTTAGGCTACCAGTCCATGTAACAAAAAAGTTAGGTAAGAAAGAAGTTGCATTCCAAATATGCAATGGTATAGATGGTTTGTATAGAACTAAGAGGAAATGCTTACTCCACACCTTCCCCTTAACCATTGGTCAAACTATGTTTCAGAAATGTGACAATATGAAAGCTATTTCTAGGCACAAGAGATCTTTTAGATTCTAGCATGATGAATTGAGACAGTGGGACCCCAATGATAAAGTTATGAAACATTTGAAATCAAAAGGAATCAGTATGACCTATGAGCACCAACCTAGTCCTTATGATCACATGTACACTAGAGATTCTTCATTCACTGAAGTATTATCAAGATTGAAGAAACTTAACATTAATCCATAGGCTAGATTGTTAAGAGACCAAAAACCAAGTGATGCCATATTGTAGATGGGGCCCAAGTAGTACCATTTTTTACCATGTCCATCTTCTAGGTATTCAACATAACCATAGACAAAAACATAAGATCTTAGAACCCAAATTGAATAGAGGCCTGCAATAAAGAAAGCTAGATGAGGTGGCATCATCTTCAACATAGCCTAAAAAACTTGGACCCTCAACTGAGGATATTAATATAATAACACTAGATCCTAAGGAAATAGTGGAGGATGCTTTAAAAATTTTGTACAAAGCCTATTAATCAAATGAATAAGAGGCTTAGGCTAAGTAAGCACATATGGAAGAACCTCAACCCCAAGCTGAGGAGAAAGAAAGGGAAATAATTGGCTTTGTTTTTAGTTCCAATCAGTAATCCAAAGAGAAAGGTTGAGCTAATTTTAGTTTCAACAAAAATCAAGATACCCAAGGTGACCTTCACCCATCCCATAAGTGAGGTTAATATTTTTAGTGAAGATAACTCAATTTATGGCCCTTCCACTCTAGAGTATGTCATAAATGGCAAGTTTAAGAATGTTCCTACTCTGTACCATTCATGGGCCATCACTAAATTAGTTAGCACTACTATCCATGATGAACTCAAGCCATAGATTATGGCATTATAATAAGAGAAGGAAAGATAGATGGCTACTCTTAGAACTTTAGGCACACAAGTGGAAACCCTAGAGCCTCCAAAAGTGACATAAACATTAGTTGGTATTAAGTTAGACCCAACAAAATCTAGATTGTAAAGAGTCACTAGGAAGAAAGCCTTGGTTGGAGGAGAAGAATTAAATTTTTAGAAAGTGGAACCATTTATTGGATTGAATCCTATTAAAGGGTAGAGACTGAGTGAAAACCACATCTTTGACGAAAATGTGCTTGAATTGGATTAAACACAAAAATCTTAGTTACAGGCTACCATCAAAGGTATCCTACAGTACAATAAGAATTTTAAGGAATAATCTATCTTGTCAATCTATGAGAACCAGTTTAAGAAGTTTGAAGACACCATGGTTGATTTGTTCAATTCCTTGAAAGTAGTCAGAGCCAAGAAAAATATAGTGAGCAGATAAAACAATAGGGTTACAGGCCAAGTTAGATGATGGTAGGTTGTAAGTTATTAGGTGAAGGACTTGATTAAATATTGGACTAAAAATTAAGTCCTAAAATTTAGGACAATTAGCCTAGCCCACCTGAACATGGTTATGGCCATATTAGTGGACAAAATCAGTGCCTTAAGCAATTGGTCCAAGAAAATGAAGGACATTGCTAGGGACTTCAAATAATAAGAGGACAAGATGTTTCACATCTTATATAGTCTAATCAAATATCCTACCTCACTTAGTTCTTTGGGCCTTATTACAAATGAGGAGTTCAATCTTAGAAATACTCAATTTATACAAGAAGTGAGAAGCCAAGGGCAAGGTAAAACATGAGATGACAATAAGATAATCATGCGCCTATTCTTGTCATCAGAAGAAAATATGGGATATGCAAGGGGAATCAAACAAGCTTTAGATAAGGATGAGAAAAATCTCAAGGACCTATAGATCCAAGAGAAAGATCTTTTCATGAGTCCAGTTATGGACCTGTAGCTCATCAATGAACAACATTACAGATTGAAGATCCTACAAGAAAGGTAGGGGACTACATCACCATAGGGTCCACAAAGTTAGTTAGGAATATTTTTATTTTTAGAGCTTTGTAATATTTTAAAAATAGAACATTCTTTTGTAAAGGCATGTGCAACTTGTAATCACATTTGCCTATTGGTCAATCCATTTTGGAAAATCTAGTGTATTCTAAAACTTTGGTAGAAAGGACAACTATCCTTACACTTGTACACATATAATTTGATATGATTGACTAACATAATTCCTTGTATTCTATAAAAGGAGTATTTTATATTTTGAAAGAAGGGATTCTTTGAGTCAAAACTCATGTAAAATTTTGAGCAACTAATGCAAGCAAGGAATTTTAAAAAGATTGTCTCATTTGGTTTGTGTCATTTGCTATGTGGATTCTCTCTCAATTGTCTATTCTAAATTTCATATTTGAAGAGTTTTTTTGAATTCTTAGTGTGTACCTTTGAATTAAAAATTGTTAACTTATTCAAATGCTAGGTTAATCTAAGGTTCCTTAGTTTGCTTCATTTTATTTGCTTTGTAATTGTAGATGTGCATTAGCTATCTGCTTATAGGAGTAAGCTTGGTTTTTATTTGCATCATTTCTCACATTCCTTAAATTTTGTCCTAATGTTTGGTAATATTTGAGTTTAAGCTATTTCATATCATACATTGGTTTTAAGTGCATGCTTAGAGGACATTCAAAATTTGTCATAATGTCTAAGATACAGACCAACAACATCTTTCTTCTTTGCCTTACCCTACCTTTTTACTTCTTTTTTAACTAGATCACTTTAGTTTAATTTACATTATAGATATTCATATAAATTAGCCTTTAGATTAGAGTTTGATCATAATACAATAATATAAGCATCTATTAATCCATCCTTTGTAAAGATAGTTAGTTGGCCAAGGTGGCTCCTAACCACCAAATTTTATAAATATTGTGAAATAGTCACCTGTTCTACCTCGATTCCACCAATAAATAACAAGATTATCAGTACCCATAACTCATGCATTGAATTCATATAATTCTAAAATGATAAGTTTCTATTAAACACTCTGGGCACACGTGGTACACCTTTATGCATCAACAAGTGGAGCTTGTCTAGCACTAGAAGGAGGGCTAACCAAATTCTTTGTAGATTTTTATTGTCTTTATTGATTTTTTTGAATTCAATATAAAGATCACTTTATAATTTTTATATTTGTGTTTATTTTGGCATAATCATGTAAATATTGGTGAAATTCATGGTTTCAAACTAGCCTTTGTGCTTATTTAGACAAAGATTGACATTCTTTGAAGACATATGTTGAATGGTGGTAAATAAAGCTTTAGAATTGTGAACCCAATAGGTTTGGGTTTAGTAATGGCTATTTTGATCAAAGATTCTTAGATCCTTTACTCAATTAAGTTCATTTGAGATTAAAATGTGTAAAGGTCGATCTTAATTATGTATTTGGATACATCTTTGAGCTGACTTGATTAAAGATTACCATCATTTATCATCCTTTATATGAATCTTTACAAAATTTGATTAATGTACATTTCTAATCATTATTATCTATAATGATAGGTGTTGATGTCTTAAAATTGTGCTAGATCTTAATCAACAACAATGGGAAGTTTCAAACTGTGGGACAATGCGGCTTGAAAACAACCTCTAGATTTTAAAGAAGCTGGTCTCTTCTTTTGTATTAGGTGTTGGGGAAAAGGGATAGGAGACTAAACAAAAATGCAAAATGTAGGAATTAAAACCTAACTATGGTGATGCACCTGAGAGTAATCCTAATCCTAACCTGAGCATAGTGAAACTATTATGTGATTCTATTACATTTAAGAGCAGACAAGTGGATGATCAATGTAAAAGATTGGATTAACAAAAACAGAGGCTCACAACAGGGGAGTCTTTTGCTGAGATATAAAAATTGTCAACAAAGGCATAGTGTTCAATATTATTAATAGAATATTCCAATCACATTAGAGGCATAGAAGTCACGCACAGTTATGTAGAACTTCAGACTCCAAAAAATGGGACAGAAGCAAATAACATTTCCAATCACAACACTAGAAAATCCACAACATAGACTACTTTGCAAATGACATAGATAACATCAACAAGGGCATAGTGTTCTATTTTCTTATTGAATCTTCTAGTCATACAAAAGATGTAGAAACACACATAGTCATATAAACCTTTCAACTCAGGAAAATGTAACAAAAGCAAATGATATTATTGGTCAAAAACTCTAAAAGTCTAAAACTATGAGAATTCCCCCCTCTCTTTAGATTTTACAATTCTTCTTATTTTATAGCTCCATATACATAAATAAAAAATAATTATTTGAACTTTGGTGCATTTAATGCTTTAAAAAGCCATGCTGGAGAAGAACGGCTGCCCTTAACTACAGCATGGCAATTCCTGACTAGTTCCTCTCTTCACGCCTAAATTTCAAATTTCATCACCTACTGGGCCGCTCAACTATATATTCTACCTCCACTATTAGGATAAAAATGGATATCATCTTCAATGCTTTCAAGCCCCAAAAAAACTACCCGATGCACTGCTCCATCTACTTGAATTAACTCTCACTAAATTTCCCTCCATTTTCGTTGTAACAGGTAGACGAGCACTCTGTTATATTTGTAATGGGAGAGGACCCTTAGCCAATTTATGAAAAAATCTCCTTTAGGCATTGGAAAATGACATTTGGCACTCTCCACTAGGTTCATCAAAGATAGGTGGCCCTCTCCCTTTCCTTGGCTATGCTGTAGATTTATTCAAGACTCATAACAGGCTCTTACGGATGGCGACACCCGACAGCTTTCGTGGATTTTGAAGTAACACTCGAGGCCCACCAAAACCTTTATTTAGCAATGAAACTCAAGGATGATCCCTCAAATTTTGACACATGGAAATCTCCACTGCTCCTGGGAAGATACGTGGTATCTTCTGCTTCTTTGTCTAAAGGTACATGGCGCCTTCCACTACCTTTTGGGGATGGGGTAGAAAGGGACTAGAGAGTGACACTTGGCAGCCTCCACTGCTCTTAGCACTTAAGAAAAATGAAAGGATGCCTTTATGTGTTGAATGAAATCATTGGACCAAAGTCTCTTGGATGATGACATGTGGTGGCTTGCGATTTTTCTCCAAAAAGGTATTTCAGGGCCTCTGCAATTGCCAGTTGGCACTTTCCACCTTCTCTGTTGCCTTATGTTGAAAGTCTTTGAATGAAGTGTAGATGTTGATATGAGACATAGATGTTGACATATGGTGTGTTCTCACTTAACTGCTATTGGGTATGTGGCATGGTCTGTGGTTCTCGAAGGTTACAAAAAGGGGACTCGAGGGATGCCAACTCTCAGCTTTGTCTCCCAGAAAGTGACACTTGGTAGCATCTGCTTGAACTAATACTTGATAAAAAATGAGATAAAGGAAACAAGAAGGGGAAAAAGACCTACTCATAGGGTGACACTTGGTAGCTTCCACTTCATCTCAACACTTAGGCAAACTGAACTGGCCCTCTGCTTCAAAATTCTACCGCTTCGCCCAAAGAACCAAAATTGCAGTGCTCGACTGAAAATAATTTAATAAAACGTAGAGTAGGAAATTACTCTAAAATTATTGGTGACCATCAGGGCTTTTGAGCCTACTCAAAAATAACTTGACTCCTGCTCGATCAAAATTTCAAAATTTATAGCTTCAAAAGAGCTATCTAGAAGATATACCACTCATGGTCAGATAATCCTTGTTTGTTCTACAACTCATCAAAAGCCAAATCCAAGCTAATGAGATCCTTGTGAGAGAAGGTTTACAGGACCTGGGCAGTGGCTTTCAGCTTGGATTCTAGCAGGAAAATAGGAATTAGAATAGTTTTGACCTCAAAGGTTAGAGAATCATCTCGCAAGCTCTGAAAAACTATTTGATCCCTTTGCCTGGCTAGCATCAATGGTTGGATTTGGTCCACCATTAGCACCATCCTCGCATCCAAAAATGGGGAAGGAAGGCCCTGTCACACTAGATCTTCAATGTGTTTTGTCATTTCACTGATGCCTTCTTTGACGACATCGAGATAGCTTTTGCAATTATTGGCTACAGCATTAAGACTAAGTTCCTCATTGACCTATTTCATGGTAGCCATTCTATCACAAATCCTCGTGGCTACCAATGTTTCATCCCTTGAGCTGCAGAGCTTCTCTAGTAAAGAATGAGAGTTTTTGACTCTCTAAGAGATTATGGCCAGAGTACTCTATACCAAAATTTTAACCATCTTACACAACTGCTGCACATAGCATAGGAAGGTGAAAAGTGGCCTAAGTTGGATAATATCCAAAGAGATTCTCTCCCATGCTAACTTGTAGAGTTCCTTCACTAGCTGCACCATTTTGACACCTCTTAGCCTATTGGCCAGCTCAATTGCTAGTTGTACGGTCTGCTGCTACTCTGCCTAGAGCTGGGCTTGAAAAGCTGCACCATTGTTCTATTCTTCTAGCAACCTTTGATATGATTGGGTAACCTATAGTTGGAGTCCTTTGACTCTTCCCTATAATGTTGCATTTTCCCATCTTAGAGCTATTGTTGCATCCTTGGCAAGTACAAGCTCTACTTTCAAAGAATCATTTTGGGCCTGAATTGCCTATTGAGTCTAGAGGGAAATAGTATCTTGCAACTATTTCTGCAAGCTAGCTATCTCATTATCCTTCTAGTGAATTTTTTTAACCAAACTATTGTAGTTTGCCTTTTTTATGGCCAAGTCAGCCTCCATCTTCTACAGTCTCCTTGATATCCTCAAATAAACTTTTGTGACTGCAGAAGTGGATTCGGTCATGAGCTCGACTCTATCTTGAGGCCTAAATAGGGACATGTCGATGGCCACTGTGTTCATGGTGTAGTCTTCCAGCCACATTTGTTCGCTTGGCTTGGCAATGTTGGGTGATAAATGGGTCACCATCAGCTATTGTTGAATGGGGTCAAATTATGACCTCAAATATGGCACCACCGGTACTTTACTCTCTTTACACCTCTTCTTCTCCAATTAGGTTTCTCTTGCCTTCCTTATGCGGCATCAACTTGCATCTAGAAAGTGTAAGGGGACACAATATATCCCCCTACGAAGGGAAATCCTTACAGCAGGCCGTATTAGAGAGCCATTGGCTAGCTAGGGGTGAGTTGAAGGGGCATTTTTCTAAGAATGGAGGGGGAGAATTAGGGTAATGTTAAGGCTTCAGGCATCAAGGATGAAGTGAATTATTAAATGGGAATGGTAGCAGTGGTGGGAGGTGTCATTTGGCTGGGTGGAGGCATGGATTGAGAGGGAGGAGGGGGAGTAATTCCTACCTGAGGAGAAGTTGCAGTGCTCTACACTAGGTGCACTGTGAAGGATATTCTTCCTCTTCTGGGTCTAGTTGGAACTACACCCTTCTTCTCTTCTTGGGTGTTTTTGATGTTCCTACCATCTCTAAATCTCTTGTATAATAACCTAGTATGAAACTTTTCACAAGATAAAAACAAGCTTGCTAAAACAAATTTCACTAGGTGCCATAATCACAATGAGCAAGATATTTTCAGCAGGAATGCTTGAGAGTTTGTAAACTTTAAAATTTGCTAAGGGATTTTTATGTGCCTATCAAGTCCCAAATAGCATTAAATTAAGGTGACCGTTAGTAAATCCTACTCAATATTTGGGAAATAGTGAGGTGGACACATTATGCAGTGTAAGGTACTTTGGATATTTTGAAAGATTTGGGGAAGCATTTATTTTGGCAAAAAATAAATAATTAAAGAATTTCTAAGACACGGACTCTACGTTTAAAATGCTTATTTTAAAGGAAAAGTGGGAAAGTAAAAAACAAAATAAAGTAATGTAGGAATGGAAACTACCTAGCTACATTAATTACAAATCCTTATTTTCCTCTGGGATCGAAAATGAACTTTCCCACGTCCTCTTTATGACAAGCCAACTTGCGTTGCCATACCAGTGATTGCAACGAATATGTCATTGATGGAATGTTCTCTACACTAGCCACGCAGGTCTACCTGCACTCAAATGAGTCTGAGCAAAACATGTATTCAACACCTATGAACTCTTCTTTTCCTTAAATGCTCATCGAATATTGGTTCTTCATGTTGTTGGGTGTCATCAAGAAATCATGGGCTATTGGTTCTTCATGATATGCCTTTTGATATCCATTATCTTTCAGCACATCTTCTTCAGATTCCAACTTTATTTCATCATCATGCTCTTTGATGACTTCATCCTCTTGCAATGATGAATTAAAAAGATGACATCTCTTCTGCATACTCATTTGAATCTCAAGGCTTTCTTCTTCATTTTAAACTAGCTCAGTGCCTCCTATCTCAATGACTTGGTTGAGGGAGTGTCCATGTTCCTCCATATCCTCTTGCAGAGTGACAAAAAAATTAGAAATGATTTCCTCCTCATCAGAAGTTAAGGAAAAAGCTTGCAGCTTATCCTCTTGCTCATCAAAAGGGGAGTCTATGGTGATCTCCTCCTCTTCTGTACTGATGTAATCTTCTTGTTTGGCCATGAATTGAGCGTATTCTTATGCATACTCAATTGCTTCCTTTAAAATATATTCTTCTTCAAAAAGGGGGAAAGAAGAAGGCTGTGATGGAAAATAAGAAGCTTCTTGAGTAAGGGTGAAAGGAATTTGAGGGGAAAGTGAGAGTTTGGGATCCTCTTCCCTTACTGCTATCATAGACTATATTATTTGGGAATTGGTCTTGATGATTTTGACCTTGTTCACGAATAAGGGTGGCATATGTTTGATATGGGATTTGTGGTGGTGGATATGAAGTTTGGTAGACTTGGTAAGGCTGGTTCTCATGAACGCTTAGCCTCTCTTCTAGGAACACAATCAATCCACACACTTCTAACATCTCATATGTAAGTTCTTGCCAATTCACCCTCTTAATGGGATCCCACTCACTTTTAATTAGGTCTATTACGTCCCTTACTTGATAGATGATATGACAAGGAATCTCTTGGCCATATCCCCTTTTGTTATCAAGCTCTAACACATATTTTTTAAATCCCAGCAATGATTTTTTGAAAGTGAAAATAAGGTTAGGTTAAACATGGGATGAGACATATTAGGGGGACTGGGCATAAGACTGATGTGGCTCATAAGAATATGCATCCTCATTACTCGACATGATTCTAAGAGAAGCTTGTTCTTGATAAAACATATTTGAAGGAGAATAAGACTCATAGCTATGAGTTATAGAGTTATACATACCAAAGGGAGTTCTTGATGATACTGCTTGATTGGTTGGTGACACAGAGTCATTATTGGTGTCGATAAAAACCTCCAAAGGTAGATTGGCTGAAGAATACACCAAAATTCTTCAACTCCTTAAAAGATTGGTCCCACCGAGTGTGCCAAAAATTGTTGATGTCTTAAAATTGTGCTAGATCTTAATCAACAACAATGGGAAGTTTCAAGCTGTGGGACAATGCAACTTGAAAACAACCTCCAGATTTTAAAGAAGCTAGTCTCTTCTTTTGTATTGGGTGTTGCGGAAAAGGGATAGGAGACTAAACAAAAACACAAAATGCAGGAATTGAAACCTAACTATGGTGATGTGCCTGAGAGTAATCCTAATCCTAACCTGAGCACAGTGAAACTATTATGTGATTCTATTACATTTAAGAGCAGATAAGTGCATGATCAATGTAAAAGATTGGAATAACAGAAATAGAGGCTCACAATAAGGGAGTCTTTTGTTGAGATACAAGAATTGTCAACAAAGGCATAGTGTTCAATCTTATTAATAGAATCCTCCAATCACATTAGAGGCACAGAAGTCATGCACAGTTATGTAGAACTTTAGACTCCAAAAAATGGGACATAAGCAAATAACATTTCCAATCACAACACTAGAAAATCTACAGCATATACTACTTTGCAAATGACACAGATAACATCAACAAGGGCATAGTGCTCAATTTTCTTATTGAATCTTCCAGTCATACAAAAGATGCAGAAACACACATAGTCATATAAACCTTTCAACTCAGGAAAATGTAACAAAAGCAAATGATATTATTGGTCAAAAACTCTAAAAGTCTAAAACTATGAGAATTCCCCCCTCTCTTTAGATTTTACAATTCTTCTTCTTTTATAGCCCCGAATATGTAAATAAATAATAATAATTTGAACTTTGGCACATTCAATGCTTCGAAAAGCCATGCTGGAGAAAAATGGCTGCCCTTAACTATGGCATGGCGATTCCTGACTAGTTCCTCTCTTCATGCCTAAATTTCAAATTTCATCACCTACTAGGCCACAACTGTCTATTTTGCCTATGCTATTAGGAGATAAACAGACATCATATTCAATGCTTGCAAGCCCTAAAAAAACTACTTGGTGCATTGCTCCATCTACTCAAATTAACTCTCACCTAATTTCCCTCCATTTTCCCTATAATAGGTAGATGGGCACTATGTTCTATTTGTAATGGGAGAGGAACCTTAGCCAATTTATGAAAAACTCTCCTTTAGGCATTGGAAAATGACATTTGGCACTCTCCACTGGGTTCATCAAAGACATGTGGCCCTCTCCCTTTCCTTGGCTATGTTGTAGATTTATTTGGGACCCATAATAGGCTCTTATGGATGGCGACACCTGGCAGCTTCCATGGATTTTGAAGTAACACCTGAGGCCCACCACAACCTTTATTCAGCAATGAAACTCGAGGATGATCCCTCAGATGTTGACACGTGGAAATTTCCACTACTCCTAAGAAGATACGTGGCATCTTCTGCTTCTTTGTCTAAAGGTACGTGGCACCTTCCACTACCTTTTGGGGATGGGGTAGAAAGGGACTAGAGAGTGACACTTGGAAGCCTCCGCTGCTCTTATCACTTAAACAAAATGAAAGGATGCCTTTATGCATTGAACAAAATCATTAGACCAAATTCTCTCGATGACGACATGTGGTGGCTTGCAATTTTTCTCCAAAAAGGTATTTCAGGGCCTCCACAACTACCACTTGGCACTTTCTGCCTTCTCTGCTACCTTATGTTGAAAGTCTTTAAATGAAGTGTGGATGCCGATATGAGACGTAGATGCTGACACATGGTGCATTCCGCTTAACTGCTACTGGGTATGTGGCATGGTCCATGGTTCTCGAAGGTTACAAAAATGGGACTCAGGGGATGCCAACTATTGGCTTTATCTCCCAGAAAGTGACACTTGGTAGCATCCACTTGAACTAATACTCAAGAAAAAATGAGACTAAGGAAATAAGAAGGGGAAAAAGACCTACTCGTAGGGTGACACTTGGCAGCTTCCACTGCATCTCAACGCTTAGGCAAAATGAACTGGCCCTCTGCTTCAAAATTATGTCACTTTGCCTGAAGAACCAAAATTGTAGTGCTCGACTGAAAATAATTGAATATGACGTAGAGTAGGAAATTACTCTACAATAGGATTGACACAGAGTATTTCAAATATGATTTGAAATTCTAAAGCTGGAATTCCCAAGAATTAGAACAAGGTCATGTTTAGAGACTAGGGAAACTCTGCTTGAATTAGAATTCCATATAAGAGTTAGGTGGGACAAAGGTAATCATAGGCTTTCAAAGTCTTTTAAAAATCCACTAATTTAGGGTGCTCATGTATTCAATCCCAATCAAGGTGTGGCTCGAGCTGGGTGGATCACCTATCAATGTGTTAGGTGTGATATATGAACTTCCCCATAAACTTGAGAAATATTTGACAATATTTAGTCCTAATAACATTATAATAGCTAAGGAGCATATTAAGTGATTCAAAGCTAGTTTAGATATCATTAAATGTCACTCATGAAGATGTAAAATGTAGACTATTTACTTTTACTTTTAAATATGTTGCATATGAATAGTTTTTAAATCTCCCTAAAAATTACATTATAATTTGGGTTGGTTTTAATAATGTCTTCATTGACTAGTTTGGTAAAATTATCAATCCTTGTGTCCTATACCAATAACTCACCATATTAAAAAGGGATGCAAATGAACCCATAAGAAATTTTAATTCTAGCTTCCAAAATATGTTTAATACAACTATATATCCTTATACACCAGATGAGGATTTAGCCTTGGAAATCTATAAATATGAATTAGATCTTATGAATTTTGATATTTATAAAAAGAGCTATTGGACCCATCAACACATTAGCTTTAGCTAATGCTAAGGCTATGATAATTAATGACTAGATGCAACCCCAAGGTCAAATGGCTTACTCTATTCCCAATGTCGCATTTACCTACCCTAAATGTCTTCCCTAAAAATAATCAAAACATACCTACTTTGAACCAAATCCCAAGTTTGAATCAATTATTACCCTTAAGTCATGCTCATCCTACCTAGAACTTGGGATTCTTGAACACTTCTACAAATGGATTTAACCCTAGTGATCAAAAGGCCTTGGTACCAACCACTAGTACTAATAACAATTAGGTTCATAATTCTAAGACACAAAAAAATGACTTTATCTTAAAGATGGTCCAAAAATTAAGCACTGATTTTCTTCAGCTACAAAAGCAAGTTGGTAATATTGGAGAGAGCTCAAGTAGGAACTTTTATTTCTAAAGGTTCAATAGGACCATTAATAGATTCCATAATGAAAGTTACAATAATTATAAGAATAATGAGTCATCTAATGATAATAAAGAAATGCATATAAATCTTATTGATATTGATTTACCTAACTATTTTAGAGCGCATTGCACTTCTAGACATGGTGAGATAGATTACATTGAATTTTTTAAAGCTTTTGAGACTTTTCAAGAAGAGTTAGATATGTTTTAAGTGGTTCTTAATAAAAATAATGGTGTAGGTACATCAAGATATAAATCTACTGACCAAGCCTTCATGCAGGAGAAATTTGACTTTCCTTTTTAAGAAGATAATGAACCTGATGATATTCCTAAAGAAGTCCATGATTTTTAGCAGTTCTTGAAGAAGACCTACCCTCTAAGGAACATGTAGTAGAAGAGGCCCCTAATTAATTCAACACCTCCAAATAAATTTGTCACTCCTTTGGATACTACCTTAGATAATAGCCCAGAGCCTCTAAAGGGAAGTACTTTTAAACATTTTATTAATGCATTTGATTCTTCCAATAAGAATAGGTATAATATTGTGAAAGACATGAAGAAAATTAAGACTAACATTACATTACATGAGTTGATGCAAATCATTGATCAAAGAGACCTGTTGTTAGAGTCCTTATCTAAAAATCTAGGTAGGTCACACAAAATTTGCAACATTAATGTTGTTATGTATAAAGCTAAGACAAAATTCCCAATTTTATTGCTTACTGTCAAAATGTTTGATAAGAATTTACATAATTATTTATCAGATTCTAGTGCATCCACAAACATCATGCCAGTAGGTATTTGTAAACAACTTAGCTTGACTCTTATTAAATATGATAGATATGTTACTCAATTAGATAAGTCTTGTGTCAAAGTAATTTGGGAATTATTAAATGTTCATATGTAGCTTGCCTCTGAGCCAAGTCTCCAATAATTTATTGACATCTAGGTGCTGGACATTCCTGATGCTTATGAGATACTATTAAGAAGACAATGGATAAAGGCCCTAAATGGATATATGTCCATTGACTATTTGCATTTGTGGCTACCATGAAAAGGAGTCCCAAATCATATCAGAGTGGAAAGAGAGCCTTAGATGAAGCACATGATCATTGAGTATAATGTTGTGAATGAAAGGGTTAATATGTTGGGATATGATGAGATCAACATGATGGATTTTTAATTATGAGTGTATACTCTTGAGACTTATAAGGTACATAGTTTTAAGACTTCCCACACTCTGGTTAGAATTTGGAAATTACATTTTGATGGTGCTATGTGTAATTATAGGTCTAGAGTAGGAATTATTCTTATTAATCTTATTGGGAAAGAATTAAAAGTTTCTTATAAACTTCAATTTCCTTGCACAAATAATCTTGTAGAGTTTCAAGTAAGCATAAGGTTAAATAAATCTTGGTTCATGGTGACTCAGAACTTATGGTTAATCAGGTGAGGAGTAAATATCAATGTAAATTGTCATATCTTAAGAGATATAAGTTTAGAGTCTAGGATTTACCAAAATCTTTTGATACTTTTAACATTGTTTCTATCCATAAGGAGGAGAACAAGGCTATTGATGAGCTTGCCTTAGCTAAAACCAATCTTATGCTAAACCATGAATCTCAAAACTTTAGCACTAAGCTAGTTCCATGCCCTTTGGTCTTAAATAACATCAACCATCTACATGTTTTTAATGATGACCAACATATCCTAGGGTTCTTGACCAACTCAAGAGTATTTGAGGCCCATGTCATAGATGAAGCCAATGAGAATACTCTTGAAGAGGATGGAAAATTTGATGACAAAGTCATTTAACTAAGTAACAACAAAATCCCAAAAGGCATTATTTCCTTGGAAAGGTTATTTGATTAGGACAAACTAGATGAAAACACTAGAATACCTAAGGTGAGTGGGAAAGATTATTAGACAATTAATCTTGGACCTCAAGATCAATCTCAACTAGTTAATAATGGGACAACATATATGAGTATTGAAAATGAAAAGGCCAAAGACTTGATGACAAACTATAAGGACATAATAGCATGGTCCTATGATGACTTAAAGATTTTTGGTCCAAGATTCATCACCAATACCATACCCTTTAAGGAAAACTGTAAACCTTTCAGACAAAAGTAGAGGCATGTCAACCTTGTATTAGAACCTATGATTTTTAAATAATTAAAAAAATTATTAGATGCCAAGACTATATTTCCCATTAAACACTCTACTTAGGTCACTAATTTGTTAATAGTTAGGAAAAAGAATGGTGAAATAAGACTATGCATTTATTTTAGGAATCTAAATAAATCATCTAAAAAGGACAACTATCCTTTACCTTGTCTAGACCAAGTTACACAGAGCATTTTTGGTTCTGTTATGATGTCCTTTCTTGATGGATTTTTATGTTATAACCAAGTGCTAGTAAATCAAGAAGATAGGATTAAAACTACTTTTACTATGAAGTGGGGCACATTTGCTTACAAAAGAATGCCATTTGAGCTAATCAACATAGGGACAATGTTCCAAAGGGACATAGATCATGATTTATAAGGTTTGGTAGGTAAATGCATCACTATATACATAGATTATCTATTTTTATTTTCTAAGAATAGGGAGGACCACATCATGCATCTATAATATGTATTTAAAAGGTGTAAAAGGTATGAGATTTCTCTCAACTCAAAGAAAAGTATTTTCTATGTTACTGAGGGAAAAATGTTAAGACATGTTATCACTAAAGAGGGAATCTCTATAGATCTAGATAGAGTAGATTCTACATAAAAAAATAAATCCTCCTAATAGTAGAAAAGAACTAAAATCATTCTTTGGAAAAATTAATTTTGTGAGAAAGTTTTTTTCTGGCTTTACAAAAATTGTCAAGACATTGAATGATATGTTAAAGAAAGATGCCAAAATCACTCAGAATAAGGAAACCAAGAAGGATTTTAAGGACATCAAGGAGGCAATTGGACAATCTCCAATCTTGATAAGTTTTTATTTCACTAAATATTTTTACCTTTACTTCATTGCTTCTGATCATACTATTGATATAGATTTAACTTATAAAATTGATGGATGTGATCATCCAATTGATTTCATGAGCAAAAACTTAAAAATGCTACGTTAAATTATTTTTTAATTGACAAAAAAATATGTGCATTAGTTAAGGTAGTAAAGAAATTTAGGCACTATGTTCTTAGAAATAAGGTACATGCAATATTACCAGACCTTACCACCAAGCTCATGCTAAGTAGAAGAGGTAAGTGGACGTCTGTGCTTCAAGAATATGACATTGAAATGAAGACTAATTTTTTTGTAAGGTTCTAAGTCTTAATTTAATTAATTATCATTACTAATCCCAAGTTAAGTGTCATTCAGGATAAACAACAAAGCTTTTAGTCCAATTATTGTTATGATCCTATTGTCCATCTACTAATCAATGAAACTTGTCTTGCAAGGTTGACTAGGGAGAAAAGAAGATCTCTAAGATTTAAGGCAACTTGATACTTGATTAATGATGGAGTGCTATACCAAAAAAACTTTAAAGTCATTTACTTGAGGCATGTATCCAAAGAAGAAGCAACTTAACTCATGAGCACTTTTCATGAGAAGTTAAGAAGTGGACATCCATCTAGAAGGACAATAGCTCTCAAAATCCTTAGAGATACTTATTATTTTCCCAAAATCTTCAAGGATTCCCATTATCATGCAAGGTAATTCCATTCATATCAAGTCTTCAACATAAAGTAACCCAAGCCAGCCATGCCACTACAACTAGTGATGATTGACCAACCATTTGCTCAATGAGGACTAAATTTCATGGGGGTAATCAACCCTAATTAATTATAAGGTCATAAATATGTTCTAACTACTACTAACTACTACACCAGATGGACTAAGATAGTTTCCACTAAGTAGTGTAAGACCAAAAAAGTGATCACCTTTAAAGAATAAAACATATGTACCAAGTTTGGAACATTGATCTCTCTAATATGTGATAATGGATCAATTTTTATATCCATTGAGATGATCGAATGGGTATATGATAATAATTTCATTCTCAAGTTCTCATCCAAAATTTATCCTCAAGGTAATGGTGTATCTAAATCAACTAATAAGAACTTGATGAAAGCAATAAAGAAGTCTATAGTAGATAGGCCTAGAATTTGGAATAAGTTACTAAAATATACCCTATGGGTAGATAGATAAGGGTCAAACAAACTCTCAAATCATCACCCTTCTTACTAGTATATGGTTAAGAACCCATGTTCCCCATTACTCTCAAGCTGCTAACATACTGGGTTAGGCAAGAGTACATAGAGGATGATAAAAATTTGGAAAATTCAAAAATGCTGGACATTGTTAAGATGGAAAATGCTAGAAAAGAGGTTTTTGCCAACTTTAGTAGACACCAAATCATTGTGAAGAGGTGGTTTGATAAAAATTCCAAGATAAAGGTGTTTAAGCAAGGAGACTTAGTTATTCTTTGGGACAAAACATTTGAACCTAAGGGTAAACATGGGAAGTTCACACCTTTGTGGATATGACCTTATCAAATTGTTGAGATACTTGGAGATAACACCTTCAAGCTAAAAGATCTATAAGGAGATGAATTCACATTTCCCACCAATGGGTATTACCTTAAGTATTAATTTTTTGCTACTCCCCCTGGGGTTTTCATGGAGTGAATTGTAAGATGGTTAGAGTTAGAGTAGGTAGGATAGATTAGTTTATTTATATTCTTTCCTTCTTGTCCTTTATTTTTACATATGTTTGTTTGATTTTCCTTTGATTTCTAATTCCTTTGCTCTCTATCTTGTGTGCTTGCTTTTTTTTCTTTGTTCCTTACTTTTAATAAGTCCTCTAGGATAGCCCTCAACTCAAATCTCATCTGATTGCTTAGGAACTCCACATTTCAAGAATGTAGGTATAATTTCTCAATGTTTGTTGATCATAGATTTGAAACGTAAGCTTATGTTATAGTTTAAATAAACTAGTAAAAACTAATAGATAAGTTAATTATTCCATAAGATCTCAAACATTTTTTTGATCTGAACTTGGTTTTAAGAAGAAATATGGGATGAAAGCTTAAGTTTATGGAACACAATCATGTTTTCACTTAATAAAAATCCTTACCTAGGATGAAGGTTGCAACCATAGGTCATTGTCTAAGGATCAAACATTTGACCAAATCCTTAAACTTGGATAACTTGGTTCCTATCCTCTTCTAGAAAACCAAAATTGTCTAAAAAATAAAAAAGTAAGAGTTTATTACAAAATCAAAATCTTTCCAATCAAAGGATATTTTGGTAATCTCCATCAGGTATGGATTCCTTGATAACAATGGAACAAGGCCTTGTGTAGAGCCAAAGGTATCTCTATTGGGGCTATAGATTCTTGGCTAGTATTAAACTAATGCCCAAGCCTTCCCTAAGGTAAAGCATGATTCTTAATAGATAACCAACATGTTGTAAGTCAATGTTAATGGTTAAAGACATGAAACTTAGAAGTTTTTTGCTAAATCCCATGGTAAATAGTAGGTGGAATTAAAGTACACACACAATATGGCCGTGTTTTGATGTTTGATCCTAATTCTATAGGTGTAAGGCTTGTTTTAACCATAAACTAATCTTGATAAGGGTGTTGATCAAGTGGAATAAGTAATTTAGTTGTTTCTCTAAACTAGAGTCTCTGAATTCTAACATATTACTATGTTTCCCTTGAAAATCACCATTTATTAAGGGCAACATACCCCCATTCCTTAAAATAGGGACCCTTATGTTAAAATTGTGCATATTTGTACTTTAAAATTAAAATTCACTTGATTAGAGAATCATTAACATGTTTTGCACATTGTTTATATTTAAAGATCATCCACACCTTGACTTGGTTGGTTTATTTGTTCATGGCTATGGTTTAATCTAGCCTAATGTCACTAACTTTTGATCTTCATATTTCAAGTTACAGGTTTAGTGGATCTCTCCTTTGAATGGGCCATGCCTAGATTTTTATATTTTAATCCTAATTTGGCCTTATACTAGCCTTTGGTCTATAGAAATTCAAGTTAAATCCATGTCTAAAGCTTCCTAAATCCCTCCTTCAAGAAATCCTAGCACAGGTTTTTTAGACTAATTCAAAATTGGTGGGAACAAAAATTGATGAGAACACTTTAAAAAATGCTATAGACTTAAGGTTAATTTTTATACTAAGGCTTATTCATGTTTTTTAACATGACCAAACCTTATCCTAAAAATTATATGCTTGGTCCCCTTTATTTCTCGAGCCCCTTTATTCCCTTTTATTTTAACGTGGTCTAACCTTCTGTATGTAGGGTCCTTTTTATATGTTATTAACTTAGACTAATGTCTTATTCCTAAGTCCCCATTCATGTTTATCAACATAGACAAGACCTTAGTCCTAAGACTTTATCCTATGTTTTTTATGTCTCCAAGTTCTAGCTTAAACCATGTGCTTGTTTACAGGATCAATGACCCACATTTCTTTGGTTAAAGTTGATCAAATAGAGTGAGGTGGACCTAATAAGTTGAAGAACTAACCCATGAAGACAATCTTGATCAATCCCTTAGATCATGATCAATGACCTGCATTTAAGTGGATGTCAAAGATCAAACAATGTGAAATCAAAGCGAGAAAATAAGAGGGGCCCTTTTTATTACATAGACTTAGCTTAAGCATTTATCTTAAGGTTTCAATTGTATTTATAAAACCTTAGGATAAGATTTTATGCTATGACTTATGTTATTTGAAGGGTATTTTATTTGTTATAAAAAATGTAGGCTAGAGACTTATGTATCTTATGAAATTCAAGTTCCTTTTTATGATGTTTCTAACTGAGATTAAAAACCTTGGGATAAATTTTATTCATATTTATCAATATGAAATAAAAAATTAGTCTAAGGCTTTGATCTAAGTTCTATATAGTCCCAAGCTTACTTAATCCATTTATGACTACAAGAGTTAATGACATTCAACTACTTGGATCATGATTGATGACTCATGTTTACCCAAATGAAGATAATCCAATAGAGTGAGATTGAAGCTAAATTTTCAAAGCTATAGACATTGGTTAAACATTGATCAACTTACTAAAGATATATGAGATGCGTTCAAATGTATAAATCCAGATCAATGAAGTATATTGAATTAAGAATTTTTCAACAAAAATTTAAGCAAGCCCAAGACCACCATGTGGTGAAAAGGCATTCCCTAGTAGAACTGATGGAGTGTAGAGCAAACTAAAAGATGAAAAGTGGTAAGATCAGCACAAGATCTTGAAGATGAGATTAAGATTGATGGTCACATAGATGTCAAAGATATTCATATTGATCCGTAAAAAAAACTGATAAACTCAAAGTGAAATTTTAAAAGTACAAATTATAAATCTCTCAACTTATAAGATGTTGAAATGATGAAAATCTGATCCAAGAATCATGTTTCAAAACTAGAATATAGGTAAATTGAAAAATCACATCAGTTATCCATTGAAACTATCAGATTTTCAAATTCTTGATTTTATCCAATTTCCCATAAATGATAAAATGATTAAATTTTGAATTATTGATTAAAATCTAAATTTATAATTTGAATATTAACAAAAATTGAAATGCAAAAATGAATCCAAAGATCAAAACATATAAATTGTTTACGGGGTTTGGAATTCGTACATCCTTAGGTTCATATCAAACCAATCCATTAATTGTTGCTAAATTTACAAGCCAAAAGAATACTTACAAAACAACAAAAGATAATATATCTATGTTAAAATAGTGATCAAACCTTTGAAAGACCTTGGCTGACTCAGCACGTCCTTCACCTTCCTGAATCACATGCAGGCTTCTCCAAAATCAAAATTGGTAACTTATATAGCTCAAAATGGCATCACCAATTCTTCAAAATGGGAAAATTAATATACTACATATAGTGTATCAGAATTATAAAAAACTTTTTAGTTTACTCCGATCTCTGATTCGGCCTCTAAAGGCTCCAAAATGACCAAATACTGTAAGCGGGTCTATATTTTCCCATACATAATCGGCTTCTTCTTTTTCTTCAAGTAGAATTTCATCCTTTTTATAACACTTCGACCTCCATAGCTGAAGTGGTCAAGGCCTATCCTTTTTGGATGGTAGGTCAAGTGTTTAAAACTATCACCCTCCTTTTTAGGCGCTTGGACTTATTCTTTATCCCACATGTGTGGGTTGAGCATTTTAAATAAGGCTTAAAATAGCCTTTGACCACCATTTATTCCATAGGTTTATCCCACATGATATGCTTTGGAGATGGGGAAGGTTTTAAAAAGTCCTTTGGCCACCCACTTATCATGTGGCTTTAGCCACATGGATCCTTAAGACTTGGGCAGGCTTGCGGATTCACCAAAAGCCTCGGCTCCCATGTGACTCGGCTGTAGTTCTCTCCTTCTCCCTTGGCTCGCCACCTTGCTTGGTCTCACCACCTTTTCTCATGCTTGACTCCACATGGCATGTTGATGATGTGGCATGTCATCAAAACATTTTTTTAAACTTTTTAATCTGCTAAGTGTCGACATCTGATAGGTCCAAATGTTGAAAAAATATTGAAACACATGCCACATTTCGTAAGAGACATTTTTTTGACCAATCTTCAAATGGCCATAACAGGAGCTCCCAAACTCAGATTTACATTCTAAAAAATGCATCAAAAAGGTCTCAAAGAGATCTAAAATGTGTTACCACTAAAACTCTAAATTTGAAACAATTATCCCTCTTTTTGTGGGATTTATACAGACTTTCAAATACAAATCTATGGACTTGCAAATACAAATATATAGACTTGTAAATACAAATCTACAGACTTGTAAATACATTATAATATTTTCTATAGACTTTGCAATTTCAACTCTATGGAATTTGTGATTTAAAATCTATGGAATCTAATTCACTTCCACGTGTCACCCCTTGATTGGTCCACTTGGTGTGTCCACATTGCGCCACATCATGTTGCAACACCACATTTTACCTGTCACAAGATAACTTCAATAGCCTATAACTTTTGCATACAATGTCCATTTTGTAAACTGTGAAAAGCATCAAAAATATCTCAATGAGCTCTACACTATCAAATTGGTTTCATCATGATTTGGAAATTTTTTCTAGAATGAACTCTAGATCACACCTCCCTAATGGAGGGATTTTGGTCTCCAAAAGTCCAATATCCCCTGAAACTGCAAACTAGTCTACTGCATCCATGAAAATAGAACCCAATCATAGCAAGAGGTATAAACAATTACATTAAAATGATTCATAATCAAACTATACAAATTTATAATCCAAAGGCACGAGTAAGTGAATCTGAAACTACCAAAGTGATTACAACATACCAAAATTGCCTACCCAAATGTCACATCTTGTAAAGCGGTGAATTGCCAAAAAATGAAACAACTCCCAATGTAACTACAAGACAATTTTATAATGCCAAAAACATACAATAAATTTTTTGGACATGTTGTAATACAATGCCCTAGTATGGGACTTATATGCTAAGCAAATGCAAACAACCAAAAGTGTATGTTGCCTAACATCTAAACATGCCCATAGGGTCTTAACAATGCATCTATACATTCATGTGACAAAAATAGATACATTCAAAATAGTAATCAAATAAGTGTTGTAAGGAATTAACTCAACCTACAACATTCATTCTGCTATTATCTCTAACTGATCAAATGAGTTCAAGTCCTCTAGACAACTCACATAGCATAAATAGGAGATTCAAAATCTTAGAGTTATCAAAAAGTGAGAATTGAAAAACTTCATATGATAAACCTATCTTGAAGTGTTCCCACCAAATCTAATCTACATCTATCAAAGCTTATTCATTCCCTTAGGTTAATTCATAACCATGATTTGCAAAAAATAATGTAGTGATAATCCACTTAAACATTTCTTTCTTCCCAATGAAATTGATTGTCTTTGTGGATTCATTATCAATTGCATATTGTTGACTTAACCTCTTTAATGGATTTTCACTTGTAGGTTTTACCTTATCTTGTGTTTTATTGTCAACTGCATTATGGATTGAATTAGCTTCATTAACCTTAGTGAGAGGTTTGTAAATAATCTTAGTTCTAACATTACTTGAATGTGAAGATGCATGAAGCTTAAAACATCGATCAATCCTATGTCCACTTACCTTACAATAAGTGCAAACATCCTTCTTAGGTGAGGGTCCCCTTTTTCCAATTCCCATCTTATCATGAGAATGGTCTTTCAAACATGCAATCTGCTTCAACAAAGAATTTCATTTCCAACAAGTCTTAGCACCATGGTTATTCATCCCACAAAAAGTGCATGGAAATGATTGCATTATCTTCTGTACATAATATCCAAACTTATTAAAAGTATCAATTAGATTAGAAGATTTAGTGTAAGAATCAGGAGGTGTAATCTCAATACCTCTTTTACCTTTACATTTTTGAACTAGTTGCCTAGAACCTTCGCTATTGAAAGCTCATCTTCCTTTAGCCATGGAAGAAACTTCTCCATCATTCACCTGCACACTAGTATAACCCAAACCTGAATGAAGAGGTCTATGCTCAAACTGAATTGGGTTAGATATACCTTGGTTATCTATACCAAGTCCTCCTCTTTTATAACAAATTTTAAACAACAATTTAGATCCTATGCCCTTAGTGTATCTTTCAAAATCACCAAAAACAATATTGCTAGAATCTGAATCTGAAATGGTAGAAGAAGATGAAGATTCCTATGGTGAAAAACTTACACTACACTCAATCATAGTCTCTACATCTAAAGTTGAAGGCTTTACCTTTTCACACTCACCACATTGCAATCTAATCAAGAGCTCATCCTTAGATTCAAGCTCAGATTTCAAACTTACAATTTGCTCTTCAAGGGAATAGAGCTTGCATCTTAGGAATGCATTCTCATCCAAAATCTGGCTATTGATGTTTTCAAGCTCTTCCATCTTGGCTTTATGTGACAACTTGCCCATGGTTTCCTACAAACACACTAATTCCACAACTGCACACTGCAATCTAATCAAGTGATATGGATAACCAATAAACTAAAAGCAACTGTCAAAACACAACTAGAAGCAAACCCTGCATCCTAACTGCTCTGATACCAACTTGATTTGTAAATAACACTGATAAACTCAAAGTGAAATTTTAAAAAGTACAAATTTTAAATTTCTCAACTTATAAGATGTTGGAATGATGAAAATCTAATCCAAGAATCATGTTTTAAAACTAAAATATAGGTGAATTGAAAAATCACATCAATTATCCATTGAAACTATCATATTTTCAAATTCTCAATTTTATCCAATTTCTTGTAAATGATCAAATGATTAAATTTTGCATTCTTGATTAAAATCTAAATTTATAATCTGAATATTAATAGAAACTGAAATGCAAAAATGAATCCAAAGATCAAAACACAAAAATTATTTACAGGGTTCAGACTTCCTACATCCCCATGTTCGTATCGAACCGATCCATTAATTGTTGCTAAATTTGTAAGCCAAAATAATACTTAAAAAACAACAAAAGATCATATATCTCTATAAAAATAGTGATCAGACCTTTGAAAGACCTTGGCTGACTCAGCACGTCCTTCACCTTCCTGAATCACACGCAGAGGCTTCTCCAAAATCAAAATTGGTAACTTATATAGCTCAAAATTGCATCACAAATTCTTCAAAATGGGAAAATTAATATACTATATAGAGTGTATTGTAGTTATAAACAACTTTGTAGTTTACTCCGAGCTCTGATTCAGCCTCTAAGGGCTCTAAAATGACCAAATACTGTAAGCGGGTCTATATTTTCCCATACACAGTCGACTTCTTTTTCTTCAAGTAGAATTTCATCCTTTTTATAACACTTCGACCTCTGTAGCTGAAGTGGTCAAGGCCTATCCTTTTTGGATGGTAGGTCAAGTGTTCAAAATTGCCGCCCTCTTTTTTAGGCACTTGGACTTATTCTTTATCCCACATGTGTGGGTTGAGTGTTTTAAATAAGGCTTAAAATAGCCTTTGACTGCCATTTATTCTGTGGGTTTATCCCACATGCTATGCTTTGGAAATGGGGAAGGTTTTAAAAAGTCCTTTGGCCACCCACTTATCACGTGGCTTCAGCCACATGGCTCCTTAAGACTCAGGCAGGCATGCGGATTCACCAAAAGCCTCAGCTCGTATGTGACTCAACCATAGTTCTCTCCTCCCTTGGCTCGCCACCTTGCTTGGTCTCTCCACCTTTGCTCATGCTTGACTCCACATGGCATGTTGATGACATGTGATGTGTCATCAAACCATTTTTTTAAACTTTTCAATCTACTAAGTGTTGACCTCTGATAGGTCCAAATGTCGAAACAACATTGAAACACATGCCACATGTTGCAAGAGACATTTTTTTCAACCAATCTTCAAATGGCCATAACAGGAGCTCCCAAACTCAAATTTACATTCTAAAAGATGCACCAGAAAGATCTCAAAGAGATCTACAGTGTGATACCACTGAAACTCTAAATTTGAATCAATTATCCCTATTTTTATGGGATTTATATGGACTTGCAAATATAAATCTACAGACTTGCAAATACAAATCTATGGACTTGTAAATACATTACAATATTTTCTATGGACTTTGCAATTTCAAGTCTATAGACTTTGTGATTTAAAATCTATGGAATCCCATTCACTACCACATGTCACCCCCTAATTGGTCCACTTGGCGTGTCCACATTATGCCACATTATCTTGCGACACCACTTTTTACCTATCGTAAGAAAACTTCAATGGCCTATAACTTTTGCATACGGTGTCTCTTTTGCAAACCACAAAAAACATCAAAAATATCTCTGTGATCTCTATGCTGTGAAATTTGTTTCATCATGATTTGGAAACTTTTTTTATAGAATTAACTATAGATCACATATAGATTTCAAATAATGGTCATGTGGATGTCAACTTTAACCTTAGTAGAGAGTCTCAACAATGAGCTTAAAATTGATGGTCATGTGGACATCAAATATGGTCACATAGATGTCAAATGATGGCTATGTAGATGTTAATTTTAAGATAGTTGTCTAGATCCAAAGATCTATGGTTTATGTTGATTCATACCTACTAAAATTGATGATATGAGGTAAAAGTATATTTAAAGGGCAATGGTCATGTTTTCTTAAACATTAATGAGCAACTTGATGTGAAAATGCCACATAAATGCCATGATGATGCCACATTGATAGAAAGTGATAAAGTTGAAGATATTGTGATCATAGAAATGTAAAGGTATAAATGAGGATCTGAAATAAATTTAAGGCATAAAAACTCACTTAAGTGAAAATATCCATCACCATTAAATCTTGGAAAAGACCTACAAAAAATCCCTAACATCTAAAAAATCCCTAATTCAATCTCAAATTGACCATAGTAAAGCTTGAGAGCCAAATTATCATCTGAGTAACTGAAAATCGATCCTGAGGCAAACTATAGACAACTAGTGAGAATTTTTCAAACTCATAGTCATGGCAACCCAAAAAGAATAAGAGATAGAGTTCTATCTAGCCACAAATTTAGAAGGTATACTCTTCAAAGACATGAAATTTGATGTTGTAGCTTTGAACACAGGAGATAATAATTGGTTAATTTTTTTCTAAACCATTGAGGAACTCCCAACCATCACAAAGGAGGATGAAAGGAATACATTAGTTAAAAGAAGGTACTATGACCTAATCTATGACAAGTCTACATTATACTACATCAAAACCAAAGGTACTACATTTTATTGATTTCATTGCTCCCATTTTCAAATATTGTAAAAATGATCAGGGCATGTCAGTCCATGAATGTAACTGTAGGAAGGTTGTATATATTTCTCCTATAGAATCTAAAAACTACTATAAGTTTCCAAATCCCCAATTAGACATGAATACAATCAATAAGTGGGCCAAAAAGAATGAATTGAATACCACCCTAACTCCCTGACTATATTCTAGGAACCAAGTAGTTTCTGACCTTAGTGGAAACATTCCAATCAATTAATTTAGGCCCAAGATTAGGATGATTATGACCTTGATGAATAGGATATATGGGAATCTAACCACCACTTATGTGGATAAAATCTAGGTGATTTTGGTTTATTTTATGGTTGAAAGAGAGAAAACCCCTCCCCTTGGTGAAGTCATCAGCACTTGCTTGAGTAGGTAGTTATCTAAAATTAAAAATAAGATCAGGGGTCAATTTTATATGATTCCATATCTGCTAGATGCCCTAATAGCTACCACAAAAGTTTCCAACATTAAATAATGGTCACCTGATGGGAAACAAATAGTCTCCTAATACTAAAAATTGCATATATTTAAGTACGTGGACTATATGCAATTCATATGTGATTGTGTCTATCCAGCCTTGGTTGAGGATATCATAGGGATCCCCATAATAATGGTCAACCCTCTAATCAAAAAATATGTTTTATTAATTAAAGACATTTGGTTATATCCAAATTGAATTATAATCAGGATTGAAGAGACCTAGTGCATCCCACTTTAGCTACTAGTCCATGTATCAAATAAGTTAGCTAAGCAAGAAGTTACATTCAAGATATGCAATGGTATAGATTTTTTCTATATAACTAAGAGGAAATTCTTACTCAACACATTCCCCTTAACTATTGGTTAGACTATTTTTTAGTAATGGCATAATATGGAAGCTGCTTCTAGGCATAGAAGCTCTAGCATGATGAATTGAGATAGTTGGACCCCAATGATAAAGTTATGAAACATTTGAAGTCAAAAATAATTAGTATGATGTATGAGCACTAAATTGGCCCTTATGACCACATGTACACTAGAGCTTATTCATTCACTAAAGTATTGGAAAGATTGAATAAACTTAACATTAAGGTAGAGGCTAGATTGTTAAGAGACCAAAAAACAAATGATGATAGATGGAAGATGGAGCCTAAGTAGTACCATTTGTTACTAGGTCCATGTTTTAGGCCTTCAACACAACCATAGACATAAACATAAGGTATTGGAACACAAATTGAATAGAGGCTTGAAGAAAGAAGGCCAGATGAGGTGGTATCATCTTTAACACAGGTTGAAGAACTAGGACCCTCAATTTAGGATATTGATATAATAGCCTTAGATCCTAAGGAAACAATGGAGGATGATCTAAAAATGTTGTTTGAATCCTATCAATTAGATGAAGAAGAGGCTCAGGATGAGGAAGCACAGATGGAAGAACCTTAACCCCAAGCTAAGCAGAAAGAGAAAGGGAAGGAATTGGATTTGGGTTTAGTCCCAATTAGTACTCCAAAGAGAAAGGTTGACCTGACTTTAGTTTTAATGAAGAGAAAAATAACCAAGGTGACCTTCACCCATCCCATAATTGAGGTCAATATTTTTTGCAAAGATAACCTAATTTATGGACCTTCCATTCTAGAGTATTTAATATATGGTAAGTTGTAAAAAGTTTCTACTCTACACCATTCATGGGCCATCATTCAATAAATCAACACCATTTTCCATGATGAACTCAAGCCCTATATTTTTGAATTATAACAAGAGAAGGAAAGATAAATGGCTGATCTTAGAACTTCAAGCACATAAGTGGAAACCCCAAAGCCTCCAAAAGTGACACAATCATTAGTTGGCATTAGGTTTGACCCAATAATAGCTATATTATAAAGAGTCACTAGGAAAAAAGGCTTGGTTGAAGGAAGATAATTTACTTTTCAAAAATTGGAACCATTTGTTGGCTTCACTTTTATTGAAGGGCACAAATTGGGTGAAAACTACATCTTTGGGGAAAATGTGCTTGAATTGGCTCATGCACAATCAGCTTAGTTATAGGATACCATCAAAAGCATCCTATAGTAGAATAATAATTTGAAGGAACAAGCCATCTTATCAATCCATGAGGACCAGTTCAAGAAGTTTGAAGACACCATGGTTGATTTGTTCAATTCCTTGAAAGCAATTAGAGCCAAGAAAAATATAGAGAGTAGATAGAGCAATAGTGCTATAGGCCAAGTTAGCTAATGGAAAGCTAAAATTTATTAGGTGAAGAATATGATTAAATAATTGACTAAAAATTAAGTCCCAAAAATTAGGACAATCAACCTAGCCCAACTGAACATGGCTATGGCCATATTAGTGGGCAAAATTAGTGCCTTAAGTAATTGGTCCAAGAAAATGAAGGACATTGTTAGGGACTTCAAATAATAAGAGGATAAGATGTTATACATCTTATATAGTCTAATTAAAGATCCTAAGTCACTTAATTCTCTAGGCCTTATTATAGATGAGGAGTTCAAGCTTAGAACTACCTAATTTATGAGATAATTGAGAAGCCAAAGGCAAGGTAAATCATGGGATGATAATAAGAGAATCATGGGCCTACTCTTTTCATCAAAATAAAAGATAAGAGATATAAGGGGAATCAAACAAGCTATAGATAAGGCTTAGAAAAATATCAAGGACCTAGAAATCCAAGAGAAAGATCTCTTTATGAGACCAGTTGTGGACCTGCAACTCATCAATGAATACCATTACAGATTGAAGATCCTACAAGAAAGGCAAGGGACTACATCAACACATGGTCCACAAAATTAGTTAGGAATATTCTATTTTATAGAGCTTTGTAATATTTTTAAAATATAATATTCTTTTGTAAAGGCATGTACAACTTGTAAGCACATTTGCCTATAGGTTAACCCATTTTGGAAAGTCTAGTGTATTCGATAACTTTGGTAGAAAGGACAACTATCCTTACACTTATACACTTGTAATTTGATAAGACTAACTAACATATTTCCTTATATTCTATAAAAAGAGTATTGTCTATTATAAAAAGAGGGGGTTTTTGAGTCAAAACTCATAAAATTTTGAGCAACTAATGCAAGAAAGGAATTATGAAAAGATTGTTTGATTTTGTTTGTGTCATTTACTATATGGTTTATCTCTTAATTGTTTATTTTGAATTTCATATTTGAATAGTTATTGTGAATTCTTGGTGTGTACCTTTAAATGCAAAATTGTTAAATTGTGTCAATGCTAGGTTAATTGAAGGTTCTTTAGTTTTCTTCATTTGATTTGATCTACATTTGTAGATGTGCATTAGCTACCTGATTATAGGAGTAAATACTTAAAGTAATCTTGGTTTTTATTTTCATCATTTCTCACATTTTTAAAATGCTCACCTAATGTTTAGTAAGATTTGAGCTTAATATATTTTATATCATACATTGGTTTTAAGTGCATGGTTAGAGGGCATTCAAACCTTGTCATAATGTCTAAGATACAGACCAATAACATCTTTCTTCTTTGCCTTACCCTTCCCTTTTACTTCTTTTTTAACTAGATCACTTTAGCTTAATTTCCATTATAAATATTAATCTAGATTAGACTTTAGATTAGAGTTTGATCATAATTAAATAATATAAGCATAGATTACTTGATCATTTAAAAATATATTTAGTTTTCCAAGGTGGCTCCCAACCACCAAAATTTATAAATATTGTGAAATAGTCACCTATTCTAACTCTATTCCACTAATAAATAATAAGATTATCATAAGCTGTAACTCATGAACTAAATTCCTAGAATTCTAAAATGAGAAGTATTTTTTAAACACTATGGGCACCTATGGTACACATTTTATCATAAAAAAGAGGCTACATGAATCTATTGATGAAGAAAAATGAAATATTTATCAACAACCCCTCAAAAAGCACATCATAAACATTAGGACAGAGGTCCCAAAATTGTTAAATATTGATGACTATTGGATGGAAGATAAACTCTCTAAAGTGATAAAAATTATAAGGGATTATCATGATGTTCTTCCTAAAAAATTCTTAGAAGCCTAAGGTATTGATCCATCTCTTGGCGAGATGAATATTAAACTAAAGGAGTGTGTAAAACCTACAAAGAAGTGGCCATATAAGCTCAATCTAAATATGATAGAATGCAAGATGAATGAATCATATTTATGGTAGAAAAATCATATTGGGTAAGCCCCATGGTAGTTTATCCCAATAAAATAGGATAAATATAAGTATATGAGGACTATTGCATCTTAAACAATGCCTACGTAAATGATCCATTTTTAATTCCTTTTATAGAGTTTTGGAGTCTATCATATGATATGAATTTTATTCTTTCATAGATGATTTTAGTGGATATCATTAAATATTGATCATAGAAGAAAATAGAGCCAAAACAACATTTACAATGGAATGGGGTTCTTTTGCATATAAAGTCATGCCTTTTGGCCTAAATAACACACCTATGGTGTTTTCTCATGTAGTGGTTATGATATTTAAGGATTTCATTCATGACTTCTTGGAATATTACGTTGATGATTGTGCAATCTTCTCCTTGTTCAAAGATTATTTATTTAAGCTATGTTTAATGTTGAAATGATGTCAAGCCTTATTATTGCTTTGAATCTGAAGAAATTTTTATTTTTCACACCACTTGGTGTTTTGATAAGACATGTAGTTTGTAGTGAAGACATTTTAGTAGATCAAGAAAAAATAGTAGCTATCTTGAGTATGCCTCCACCTGTCAGTTCCACCAAAGTGTGCTCTTTTTTGGGGCATATAGGCTACTACCACAAATT
The DNA here is from genome assembly GCA_037957365.1 of Torreya grandis. NCBI lineage: Eukaryota > Viridiplantae > Streptophyta > Pinopsida > Cupressales > Taxaceae > Torreya > Torreya grandis. The sequence continues at coordinate 1,679,757 of JARHVA010001334.1, forward strand.
TATCAAAGGCTATACAACTATTTCATCTCCACTAAAAAATTTACTATGTAAAAATGTGAAGTTTATCTGGACTTCAAAATGCCAAACAAATTTCATTGAGCTCAAATAATGACTAGTTACTATGCCTATACTTGTCTTTCTAGACTAAAGCAAGCATTTTCATGTACATGTAGATACTTCATGTATCATAGTTGGTTCTATTCTTGTGCAACCTAGAGATGTTGGGCTTGACCATCCTATTCATTTTTATATCTAAAAACTATTTGATGTAGAGAAAAATTCTACAACTAGAGAATGAGAAGCATTGGCTATTGTGTTTGCACTTTAGAAATTCTAGCACTATCTACTGGTAACATTGTCCAAAGTCTTCACTAATCATCAAGCCTTGTGATACCTTATAATTAATTCAATGTTAGGAGTACACATATCTGAAATGTTGATGTCATTTCAAGATTTTTAATTCCATATAAATGTAAATCTAGGAAGAGAGAATGCAGGACTAGACCATATCAACTGCATACTAAATGGGGAAGAGCCAGAAGAATTACAAAAAGACTCTCTTGATGCTCATATTTTTTGTGTCTCTATGATTTATAATGATTTCAAATCCATTGCCAACTTCCTTGAAAAAAGAGTATTCTTTGCACACTTTTGAGAGAGTGATAAGAAGTAGTTTGTGACTAGAGCACTACCATATACCATCATTAATGGGTTTTGTATCAATTGGGGAAGGATAAAGTCCTATTCAAGGTTGTTATAAAACATGAAAAACCTCAACTCTTAGAGGAAGTTCATCAAAGAGTCACATGAGGACATTTTTTGGGAGAAGCCATGGATATAAAGCTACTACAAAGTAGATTATGGTGGCCAAATTTATTTTAATATGTGCATAGAGTTACATAACACTACAAAGTCTACCAATGCATGGGTAAATTGCTATAGAAATATGAGCTGCCTTTACAACCTCTATTAGTTGAGTAGACTTTCAAATGATGGGGTATTGATTTTTTTAGATTGATCAACCCACTAAGCAAGCATAGTAAAACAAGGTATATCAATACTGTGACTGACTATTTTACTAAGTGGATTAAAGCTACTACAATAGCTAACTATGATGTGAAGGATGCAGTGAAGTTTCTATATGAAAATATCATTACAAGGTTTAGATGCCCTATAAAATTCATTAGTGATAACTAAATGCAATTTATAAAAAATACCATCAAGCCTATAACGAAAGAATTTATGATCTCTCATCATAAAAACACTCCATATCATCCATAGGCCAATAGCCAAACTGAAGCATGTAATAAAGTACTGGGTAAAATGTTGAAAAAAATCTATGACATCAAGTGGGATGATTGGGAAGATCATATTCCTATGATCTTATGGGCATATCACACACATTACAAAAAGTCTACAAGATTTTCACCACTCTAGTTGATGTATTGTCTCGAAGCAGTCATGTTGATGGAATATTTAGTACCTAGCCTACACATTGCCATGGTTATATGACTCAAAGATTTTTAGTATTTTAATAACTAGCTTATTGAAATAAATCAGATGGATGAGTTTAGATGTAGAGAAACCTAGACATAGGAAGTGCACAAGTAGATCCATAAAGCATGACATGATAGGAACTTGCACCAAAAAGAGTTTCATAAAGATCAATTATTCTAATTGTATGATAGTCATTTCAAAGCATTCTTAGGTAAGATATATATATGATGGAAAGGGACCTATATTATATATGACCTAACACATCAAGGAACTATGGTTTTAAGAGATATTTAGGGCACTATGTTACTAGGGTAGGTAAATGGTTATAGGGTTAAGCCCTACCACCATAGTCTATTGATATCATTTTATAACCTGAATGGGTCCTAAGTAACACCATGTAGATTAGGATTTCCCTATTTTTGCATGTTTTGTGTTTATTTCTTTTTTGTTTTGTTTGTTTGTAGATGATCTCAACAAATACATTTGTGAATTACAAATACCAATCATCACATGTTTTAGATATGCATAGATTGATCCACGTGTGCTATCAAAAAATTAAAAGAGGAGTGACTAAAATGTCTTAAGTCTAGGAAAGGTATGAAAATGTCACATCATCAAGATATCTAATGAATAATGGCCAACCACTATAATTAAATGCTAGATCCAAGGGCCAATGGATGTGATCTTTAACAAATCAATGAATTATCAACATCAATTACTCATACCCCTGTATGGACACCAAAGATCATAAAAACATAACTTCACACATGCACTAATGACTAATTTTTTTAATGGCTAGATCAGATATTGTTTTGCCCATCTACCATTGCATTGAATACAAGTGGAAAACTAACCATGGTTTTGATATAAACCCTAATAGGTATGCATTATATAATATCCAAGTGCAAATACTAATTTATCATTTCATCTTTGAGCATACTTTTCATGAGCTATAACTATTAAAGATCCAAGCTATTTTCTTACATAGAGAATAAAGACAATTTCAATTTTGTCCTTTGTGTAACTGAGGATACTTCACTACTCATTAAATCTCTCACTAATGCACAAAAAGAATCCATGGGTGTTGAGATGGTGCTTTGGCAAACAAAGTATAGTGACCAAGGGCCATTTGATTACCTCCACTAATATAAGTAGAAGCTCTTCCACCTTGATCCTATTGATGTTGCATGGTCACTCACCCTCACAACTCCCCATTAATTCTAACTTTAGACCTTGAGTACCTACTTCATATTCCTACCTTTGGATATCTAGGGGAGATTATGAAATTATTTATTGGGAGATACAATGAGGGTACAATATGTTTGGGACCATATGAGACTATTTTTATCAACATAGAATCCATGGCCTAAGCTTTAGGCATGCCTACACATGGGGGTTCATTACTACCATACAAGATGAAAAATGCCTCCCATTTTGAAAGAAGTGTGGCATCTATATGTATAGAGTAATAGAGGGATTCACATTGATGTAAATTTAGATGAGATAATGCATATACTTATGGATTACATAACCAGATAATTTTGGTAGATAACCAAGTTTGCTAAGAAAATTCCCGAGGGCATCATGGACATACTCACAAGATGATCCACTAGAATGAATAGTTCAATTGACCAGATTATTTCATCCAAGAGCTACTCACAAATATTCAAAAATACCACACTTCCCCCAAACAACATTATAGTATCAGTTCTTGATTTTATTGCTTTACTTCATGTAGTGAAAGTTATCAAAGAGTGAAGTGCACCTCGATACAAACTATTGGTCAACACAACAATTTTATAATATCTTAAAAACATAGGACCATGGAGCTATTACACATGAGGGCAAGTTAAAATCTTGGTGGGAGGAATTCTTGAACATCATCCTCACACATCCTTAAGTGTTAATCGATGTCATGTAGTATTTGGATCAACATGCCAAAGTCACTCTACTACCCAAAGGAGTTTTTATTACCATCCATGAGCTACCATGATCACATTTCCTAGAACTTCCATTCTTCATCACAATGGATATGGTGCAGGTTAATGTGGCATAAAAAAAGCATTCATATCTAGGTATGTAATCCCCTTGTAATCCATACCACCTAGCATAGATATTCCTATCACACAATAACCAAAGCCAATAATAAACTCAAAAAAATAGAAGGGAAAGTGAAAATAAGACCCTCATTTGGCATCCCCTCCTCTAAAATGAATGACATGTAGTATTAAGACCTAAAAGGATGATATGAAGGTGCCACATATTACAAGCTCATGCGACCTCATCCAAATAGGCATAAATGAGTAAGAAGTCTACTAGGTCATGATGACATATATGGCTAGAGACTACTATGAGAAGGAGGAAGAAAAATAATTCTTCTTTTGGAAGGCAATAGACACAGTGCAAGTGTAGAAGTAGGTTCCTACAAAACTATGGGTGGACCTCCCATCCTAACCACCTTTCATCATCATGGACATAATCTGAGAATAAACATAGTAGTTATAGTCTAGAATAGACTTATTTTAGCCTTCAACTACTCCAACATTTGTAGCTAACATCATTTTTACACCCCTACTAGAGAGTCTACATGAACAACTGCTATGCAATCTCGAAACATGGAGGGATGCATAGGTTTAATCTACTTTATAAGAGAACACGTTTGGATGACTAGCTACTATATAAATACAATATGCACTTGCATCTATTGCACCACCACCTAGACATAGACTAGTTATGATTGAGAGGAAGAAGTTGTAGGTTTCAAGTTTAGAGGTGTGACCAACTAATTCTCCACCATCAACATAGGCTCAATATGTTGAGGAAATTATACCAAAATAACCAAAAATTGAGATGAAATAGGTTACCAAGGGAGAAGATACTCATGTTGTCAAATGTAGACTTAGGAAGGAGGAAATGAAGAGAAAGAAATAATAAGTACAACAATAACATGTAATGTATTAAACTAAAGAAGCTAAGGCCACACAAAAGGCCAATGATGTAGATGTAGAAATTCAGAGGGCCACAAATGTGGCCAAGTAGGCCCAAGAAGTAGCTGACATAGAAAATCAAGTGTAGGAGGAGAGAAAGAAGAAGGAAAAGGAAGTATAAGAAAAGAGGAAATAAGATGCATTAGTTTGGGCACAACACCTGATAGAGGAAGATGATAAGAAGAAGAAGGAAGAGGATGATGAAGCCCTATGGTAATAAAAAGTACAAGAACAAGCACAAGCGTAGGCACATGTCAAAGCTATATAAGATTAAGCTAAGGCTATGACCCTAGTAGTACAAAAGAAAAAGAGAGAAGAAGAACAGAGGAAGAAGTAAGAATAAGATAAAAAGAAGAAAGAGGAAGAAGAAGATAAAAAGAGGAAGAAGAAGAAGAAAATAAGAAGATATAAGAGGAAGAGAAGAAAAAAGAGAGGATGAGAATAAAAAGAGAGAATAAGTGTGAAAGAAGGAGAAGTACAAATAAAATATAGATAAAGATGTTGTGCAATAAAGTAAGCTGATAACAAAGGCCAAATCACAACATCAAGCACTAGCAACCATGAATTCAACATCACAACAACCCAAATTTCCACTAGGAGCTGTTTGGCTTTGGGACATTCCCATAATTACTACTTAGTGCACAACTTTATCCCTTCCACTTGCTACTATACCATGCCAACATTTGCTATCATATTGGTTGCACTCTTATTCAAGTAGGAGGCTTCACTTGATGTCTCATGGTTGCCTTTGAAGAAACAACTAGAGGGTGCTATAACCTTCCAAGAGTCAATCACATAGAAGGATGCCTATCTACAACAAGAACATGATTTGTTAAAGACAAAAAATGTGGAGTTTAGGGATCACCTATAGGAAGCAACTAAGATGATTGAAGACACTTGCCCAAACATGGCCTTTTAAGTAATTGGGGACCAAGTGATGTCAGACTATATCCAGCTCAAGACCTTTGTCTTGGAGCTCACAAAAGACTTGTGCATAGCTCAATAATTTCACATAGTTAGGACATTGGGCCAGAGTATGAATATTGAGGCAACTACTTTGATTAGTATACTAGAGGAGTATCAAATCATGATTGACATTACAATCCTCCAAGCCCATCAGGTCATACATAGTCTATTAGATTAGAAGTAGTAGCTCAATAATTCTCTCACCAACACTAATATAGATTTTAATGTAGCTAAATCCACCAAAGTAACCATGAATAGTCTAGCTACATTGGTGGATGTGAATGACATTTATCTCCAAGAATCCTTCATCATTAGGGATAATGTACATGATTAACTCATCGACTGACAGTATGACCTATGGCATAATTCATTTATAGGCCTCCAAGTAGAATGCCACATAGAAAAGTTAGACCAATTAATTACTAAAATATAGATGAGGGTCAATAACATAAAATTAACCATGGACATCACCAATGATTAGGCTTGAAATAAATCATCAGCTATCATGTACCAATGTGCATCTTGATCCGTATAATCTAGGAAGTGATCCTTGATTGGCATACTTGAAAAATTAACCTAGCTTTATTATACAACAAGGTGGCTTATATTATCAATGATTCAATTTACAAGCCACCATCCAATCTCTAAAAATCATTGTGTAATGTAAGGCTACACAATATAGGGTTAGGGGTCCTGTAGGCTAGTCCTCTTCCATAATAATGCCACCTCCTTCTAGTTGAGTACTTTGCAATGCACAATTTTTTTAAAATTTTGTAAACACTTTTTGTTTTGGAATGATTATTAAGATGAGTGGGGATAGGATGGATGAAAACCCATTAAGGGTATCCACCTTGCTATGCTAGCCTATTGAAAACCTTATAGGGTAGTAGGTTGGTATGATACTTAGCTGAAAACTTGAAAGGGCGGCTAAGTAGTACACAAGAGTAAAAAATCAGAAATAATGCCTTTAGTAATTACTATTACTCTTGCTAGTCTACCCACTTCTTTAGTTTTTGCCTTAAGTGCACAATTAAATGATCATATGATGTTATCCTAGGATGAGACAACACTTTAAGTCCAAGAAAGTGGTAGGAGAAGAAAATGGATAAAGTAAAGCTAGCATAGGATATTCTTCAGATATTCATGCATTATGTAAGTAGTTAGATAAATGTATTTTGTCCTATCCTTTATGACTTGTAAAAGGATAAAAGGCGAATAGTCTCCTCTTTTGACATTATAGTACAAGAATAATGTGAATAGTCAGGGACTGCAAATGGCTATATATATATATATATATATATATATATATTATATATATATGTATGTATGTATGTATATATATATGTATGTATGTATGTATGTATGTATGTATGTATGTATGTATGTATGTATGTATGTATGTATATGTATGCTTGTATAAAGAAGATGATGAAATTTTGTTGAGATCAATATAGACTATGTGGTTATAGTTACTTATTGTATTTTTTATGTTTATTCCTTACGTGTGATGTCTTGTTAATGTTGAGATTAATTCCATCTAATTTACTCTAAATTATCTATGCACTCTCATGAAGTATTAGTTAATTATAAATCCTTCTTATTGCATGAGAATTATTATCTATCATGATTTTGCTAAATATGAATTCTCTACACTATCCTATGCACTTAGGTAAAACTTAGTTATCCTCATCCTTAGCTTGTTATATTGTATCATGAACCTCTAATAACAAGGTTATCCTTCACTTTTCACTTGCATGAGAAACCAAACTCCATAATGCTCAAAGGTTACCATTTTAGGCTATCCTTCTATTTTATCTTGTGTGAGTAACCAAACTCTGCAATGCTTGAAGGTTACCATTTTAGATCCTCCTCCTTTGGCTTGTGTTGTCAACCAAACTTAAAAATGCCCTATCATTACCATTTTTGGCCCATCATAGTATTTATTGTACCTATTATTGAAGAAAATCCATTTGACAAACCAGTCTTTATTGATCCCTTATTCGATAGTCTAATTTTTAGAGATTCCATTATTAAACCACAAACCATTATTCCTCCACTACTAACTATTACCCACTTTAGAAAATACATGCTAGTATTAGATCCACAATATATCCAACCATTGATTCTTCAAGAACTATCTTGTGAGGACCAAAATATGTTCAAATTTGATATTTTACAACCAATTGTAAACTAGGACCATGATGTTATTGTTGAAATGCCTATTTGTGATGAGTTAACCTATGATGTATCACCCTTTGATAGTATACTTATTGTCAATAAATATCACTTTGATGAGTCAGTATTTATTGAGTCACTTCTTAATGATTATAACTACCTTTGGGTAAATCATTACCTCAACCATTGCCCTATTTTTAAAGAGCCTCATCCCTTTGACAATCTAGTCTCTGTAGAGTTATCTCTTGATATTTTCCCACTCATTAAGGAGTCTTATTTTGATAGACCTATTTTTTTCAAGTTGTCCCTAGATTGGTTCGCTCTCTTTGAGGGGCTTCACGTAGATGAGCTAGTATATGTTTAACCCTTACTAGATGAATCTATATTTATTGACCCATTATGCCATGATAGGCCATTATTTATTTAAAATTAAGAATTAAACAAAAAATTATTATGGAAACATCCACATTAGATGAAGAATCAACAGTGAATTAGGTTTTATTTTTAACTAACTTTAGATTTAACATTAAAAGTAGAATCACTATCAGTCTCAACATCAGATTTAGAGTCCCTTGACTTAGACTTAACTTTAGACTAAAAATACAATAATGGCTGTTACAACATTAGTTACACTTGCCTTATGGATCAATTTGAATATATATGTGATCCTTCTACAAGTCTTGAGGATGATTACTTCAATATCAACACAAGTTTTCCTAGTATATTATACAAGGATTGTGATGCATTTCATCATTCCATTACCACCACCCAACATAGCCATTATATTGACATTCCAAATCCCACAAGCATAATGCCAACTCCCACAAGCATAATGCCAACTCCCACAAGCATCGATTGGGATTGATAGAATCACACTTTATTAAGTTGTATCCATGGTGACATATTAGGTGAAGAGTATTCAAGGGACCAAGAACACATTCATGTAGAAGAACAACACTCTCCTAATGAAACCTTTTTGGAGGCACCAAGGGACAATCAAAGTTTAAGATCAATATCTTCTAGTGATTCATTATCTGAGGTGCTAAAAGAAAATCAAAGTCAAAAGTCAATGTTCCTTAGTGAAACTTCTTAGAAGCACTATGGGATAATCAAGACAAATTCATTGGTGAAAACTTCATCGAGGTGTCAATAGGTGAGGACAATAATTATTCACTATTTGATGAAGAAATTATTCAAGATAAAAAATATATAACTTCCATTCTATAGTATAATCATATGGTATATACTCTCAGGCCCTAATAATAGAAAAATCTAGTGGTCCCATTGAGAGCATATTTATAAGTTTGTAGCCTTACCACAACCAAAATTATGTCAAATCTAGAATCAACAACATTGTGTGTGCCTAAAAATCTTGATCTTTATTTGTTTCCCAACCATTATACATTTAATTATAATCCACATTTTCATTACCAATTTATACCATTTATCCTATGCTTAACATTAATTACCATCATGCACTTTCCTTATAGAGACTATAAAGACATCTTGTCTCAATGTTTGAAAGAAGCAAAATCAAAGACCAATGAAGATCACATCATTTTTGACATCTATATCTACAGTATGTTCTTGATAGAGAAGATATTTAGATAAGGTTTTGGCTATCAATTTTATGATTGATTTTTCTGGTTATCTCATATGTTAAACAAGATATGCATCTCCATGTTAACAAGAGCATCTATTTTGAAAGGGTGTGGTCTAGCAGTTTTTATAATTGAGTATTTGAGTTATCTTATATGTTGATTAGGATGTGCATCTCCACGTCAATAAGAGTAACTATTATGAAAGGGTGTGGGATAGTAATTTTTATAATTGAGTATTTTAGTTTCCTCATATATTGACTAAGATGTACATCTCGACATTAGCAAGAACAACAAAATCATTTATAATTGTATCCCATTTACCACACCATTTGAACTACATTCACTTGAGGTCCTTCAGGACTATGTAGGAAACACTTAATTTTTATTGGGGACAACTCAGTCATCTCAACCATGCTCTTGTCATTTTGTGAGTAATTTTTAAGTTTGAATGCTCTTGCTATTTTGTGAGAAAACTAATCCCATGCTCTCATCATTTTGAAAGAAAACTAATCCCATGCTATTGTCATTTTATGAGCAAGCTAAGCCAATGCTCTCACTTTTTTGTGAGCAATAATTATTTGGGGGAAACCTTTTTGCCATTATAGCCAAGTGTCATTTTATCATTTTATTTATGATTTGCATTATACTATTTTATTTTACCATTCCTTTACTATTTACCAAGGCTTTTTTTAAGCCATCCTATCCAACCCATTTTGATCTTGGATCCTTTAGTTCTTCTCACACCTTTTACGAGGGGATTTTGATCTAGTTTCAATAGTTTTAGAATTTTATGTTTAAATGATGGTGTATGGAAGTAGTGTGACAGTCAATCTAGCAAGTTATCTTTTATTTAAATTTTATCTACTATCATTGATTATAACTATAGACACCTTAATCTAGCCACCGATAACCTCCAACTAGGATTTTGGTTAATTTCCACCTAAAATAAACAATTTGGCCTAAAAACACTAAAATGAATTAAATGAGTTGAAATTGATATATTCAAGTGTCAATTTTGGCTAGGGTATCCATAAATAGGTCAATGCAATTTATGGGTCATCTAACTTTGATCAGATCATTCTGAGTCAAAATGCTAATTAAGCACCTCAATGCTCTAGATTGTTATTTCCTATCAAATCTCTTACACAAGACACATGCCTTTGTTATTTATTGTTGGTAACATCCTAAATGGGATAATAGATCCAATGCATCTGACAATGACTTCCAATCCTAATCTGGTTGAATTTAGGACCAATAACAAGGCATTTTGATTAATTTGGGTAATTTGTGCACAAAGTGCTTAATCATGCTTAAGATCTAATTAAACCAAATTAGAGCCTAATCAAAAATTCCATGGAAACTTGTTGAATACTTATTTTTGGAAATAAATATTGAATATCTGCATCATTAGGTGACCTCATTTAATGAGAAGACATCCATAGGCTATAAATGCCACAAATATCAAGATTCATGCCCTATATGGCTCATCAATGTCTTCTATGATTCCCTCCATGCCTCTTAATTACCCCTTATTTAAATGTCATGATGAGGATAATTATAAACTCAATTCCAAAAATTGAATTAATACACAACCACACATCTCAATCTCAAGATGGATGGTTTTGGTTGATTCTAGACATTCTCAAAAATCTATAAATAGAGAGGATATGAACATCATTTCTAAGTCTTGATTATGCAAATTTATAATGCATAAATGGTTCTAAAAGCTTCAAGAAACTAGTGTTACCATACCAAATTGATTACAAGCCAAGCAAAGCCACAAGCCAAAGGTGCCAAGGAGAGATGGAGGTAGCCAATCTTCTATTTCCAAGGACTTCATGAGCACAAACTGAGAAAGCCACTATAACAAAAAAATTGGAACATCCAAGGAAGGTAAAAATGGTTTATTTTGCATTTTAGTTGTGTGTTTTATTCATGTTTGTTAACTAGGCTCTCCCTAGTGTTTAGGCCTAGAGATATTATGCTAGTTAGTGTGTTTCTTTCATTTTGAAACTAACACAATACTAACCATCCTCTCTTGAGTTAAATTCTTAGATCCACATATGGCACACCTGGTGGGACTAGACACATCCCACACATGAAGATCATTTTTTAGCTTTAAAATATTCATTTGGACCATTAAAACTCTTGAAAATTGATTTTCTAACTTTATTTTACCATTTTTGTTTAACACAGTTTTACACAGAAACCAACGTCGACTAGTATGATAGACATTAGTTAGATAGCTTAATCGATGTTGGTTAGTAAAATTGACATCGATTAGATACTTATCATCAATCACATTAGTATAACTAATGTTAGTTATAAATTGTAACCATCATCATCTATATAACTAATGTTGTTCAATGTGTTGTTCTTAAAACACATATCCAAGAGGTCTTTTTCTAGAATTCATTAGCTCAAACCCAAAAGAGCTTCAAGGCTAAAGGACACGCTGACATTTTTTTTATAGGACCAAGCTTAAAATTTGTTAAAAACATGTTAAGATAATATTTTTTCATGCTTAAAATGAATTAGGAACATTATTTTGGGTGCTTAAAGTAATATTTAGGTGCTTAAGTGAGTTTTTAACATTGGTTTTCAAAGTTAAAACTAAGACCAAGGGGTCAAATGAACACCACCTCATTTTCCATTTGGGCTTAAAAATTAACTCACCTTTTCAATATTTTTATGTTTACTTAGTTTGTTTCAATTAGATTTATGTTTGGCAAAAAAAGGGGTGTTGCATGTATGTTCTTCAATTTGTCCCATTTAGGGAACCCTTAGAATCAAAAGCGCCATTCTTATTGCAAATATCCTAGTCCAAGGCTTTGAAAGAAAGCCATCTAGAACACTCCCCAAAAAATCATAAAAGTTTGGGTGACCTTGAAAATAACCCTAAAGTCTTTCTACTTTCATGATTTCTTTGTTTTTATGCAAACTTGGCTTGCAAGGGGGACGCCATTACCTCCCATGAGTTCTTTAGGGAAGCTTTGACCTAGGATTTCATCTCTTAGCATTAACTTCAATTTATCATAATTAGAGTTGCATATGAGATATATCTACATTTAGACATCGCATTACACTAAGTAAACAATAGGATATAGTGGTTGTAAAAAGGACTAGACCTTTTTCCAACTAGCCAATGCCATTGTCACCCAATTTTTGTGCTTTTATTTTGTATTGTTTGATGTGAAAGTCATTATGCAATTGATTCCCCTAGAATTATTGAAAAAACAATTAGTTTTAGTCAACCCCATTTTGCCATACCCTTGCTAGGATTTGGATGATTATACTTCGTGTATTTTGGTCATTTATCATACTTGGTGTTTTTGAGACTAACATTTGTTTGTTTGTTCATAAAGCCATGTCAAAATCAACTTGTCTATACATCACTCTTTTGTATAAAGAGGCATTATGATGGCTATTTTACACCACACTTGTGCCTTGAATTTTTTTCTAAACTTGTTTTTGTGTGTGTCAGTTGAAGCATAACATAGATCACATCATTCAAGAATGCTTACACCATTAGGCTGCTCTATTTGTTTCAAGACTTGTTTCACCTTGTATCAAAAACCATTTGTTTCAAACCATGTCATGTATACCATTTGGACCTTTGTATTGTGATGTCATATTGTCTGATCTTGTCTAGCTTGTTTGGTCAAATCCTAGTTTTCAACATTGAGTTTTCAATTAACCTTGTCAATTTTGGATTCAAACATTGATTTATTTTTGTTTAGGCCTCAATTTGTGAAGCTGATACATAGATATTTCTCTTTTGGGTTACATAACTTCAATTAATCAATTACCCAAATTTGAAAACTATTGATGGTTTATTTGTTTAATGCCTATCATCATCATTGTTTGTGCCTTTATTTGGGAAAACACAATCTTTCTTCAAAGATATTTTTGTCTCATACCTTATGCCAACTGATTATGTTTATGTTTGTTTCCATGTGGTAGGTCTATGTTAAAGTTGTTTCCAAACTTATTAGATTAAATAAAATCACATTAGCCTTTGTTTCAAGTCTAGCTTTTAACACTGTTTGGCCAAAATTCCTAGCATGCTTATTTGTTTGAGCCTAGATTTTGACTCTGTGTTTGGACAAAAGACCTAGTAACTCAACTTTTCCATTTCTTAGTTGAGACCTTGTTTGAAACACTTTGACCAAGACCTTTGACATGATAATTTTTATTTAGACACTTGACCTTTTTTGCATATGACATTTAACATTAGACATTTTATGTTAGACTATTTTATGCCAAGTCTTATCACAATACATTTTGGAGATACAACTCCACCCCTTCAACCAAGTTGGACCAAGTTTGAACCATTTGTCCTTTGGATCATTTTTTAGAGTTTGTATAACTCTAAGCCTTTTTGTTTTTTGAGCTTTCATCATATGTCTAGCTACACTTATGGTAGAGTCATATACAATCCAAATTATGATAGAATGGCTACAAAAAATCCCACTAGGAACCCTTACAGAGAAATATTTTATAAGTAGTTTTATTAATCTCCCTACAATACTCCATATGGGGACCATAGTCAAAATACAAAAAATCCAAATTGAGACCTTTATTGGCATGAAGAGGCTTGTGAGGAAGACTTTGAAAACCCAACTATAGATAATGTTATTTGGGATATAAATCCATACCCTCTTTTAAATAGTTAGTATATGGAACACAGTCAAGAACTAGCTTATGAACCAGCTCATAATTAGGATGATATGGTTTATGAGGAAGACTTGGATGCTTTGGCTAATGCAAGTAATCAAGATCCACCATATCATACCATTTCTATTCCAAAACCACAATGTCACACCATTCCAATACCAAGACCTCATCCTTTGGTTTGAGTGAGCAACCAAGCTCCACAATGCCTAACCATTTCTATACCAAGACCTCATCCTTTGGTTTGTGTAAGCAATCAAGCTCCATAATACCCCTTCATTATTTTAGGACCTAGTCCTTTGGCTTATGCAAGCAATCAAGCCCCATAATGCCCTATTGTTACCATCTCAAGACTTTTTCCTTTAGCTCATGTGAGAAATCATGATCACCAAAGCCCTATCATTATCCAAACACAAGTCATTCCTTGTCCAATACCAATCCCATCCAAACCTCAACCCATCTAATCATTTAAAAACCAATATATGTTCAAAATTGACATTTTCTAACTCATTAGAAACCAAATCCTAGATAACCAACTAATCCAAGATGTTTTTGTTAAACCAACCACTTATTTTAAGTCACCCTATGATGAATCACCTATTGATCCTATATTAGTTGTTAAGGAGTCTCACTCAGATGAGCCAGTCTCTATTAAGTCACTTCTTAATGATTATAAACACCTTTGGGCAAATCATTACCTTAACCATGTGACTATTTTTTAAGATCCTCCTATTGACAAGCCATTCTTTTAAGAGTTATCTCTTGACCTATTTCCCATTCTAGAGGAGTCTCACTTTGAAAAACCAATTTTTGTGGTGCCTACTATGCCATCATAGGTTATTACTTGTCCAATACCAAATATTCATCAAGACATCATTGTCATAGAATACCCATCAAATAAAGAATCAAGGTTAGATTCAGGTTCTATTCTTGAATCAACATCATATTTAGCATCATAATTAGAATCAAATTTAGTCTCAACATTAGATTCAAAGTTTATTGAGTCAAAATCAGATTCAAATATAGAATATGTTCATGAATATTATAACATTGGTTATGCATGCCTCATAGATTAGTTTGAATACAAGTGTGATCCTTCTATAGTTTTTGAGGATGAGTACTTTAGATTCGACATAAGTTATCCTAGTATCTTCTATGAGGATTGTGAAACCTCTCCCCATTCCATTACCATTCCATAAACCATTACCATCAACCAAAACAACCAGATTATTGATATTCCATATCCTACAAGTGTCGATTGGGATCAACAGAATCATACTTTGTTAAACTACATCCATGGTGACATAACAATTGAAGAAGAGAAAGGAGGACAAGACCACATTCATGTAGTATAAGAACACTCTCTTTGTGAAACGTTTTTGGAGGTGCTAGGATACAATCAAAGTTCCAACTCAACATCTTCTAATGAATTTTTTTCAAAAGTGCTAGAATAAAATAAAAGTCCAAAGCTATTGTTCATTAGTGAAACCTTCTTAGAGGTGCTATAGAACAAACAAGATAACTTCATTGTGAAAACCCAATTCAGGCACCAATAACTAAGCACAAAAGTTCTTCACTACTTGATGAAGACAAAATCAAAGATCAAATCAAAATAGCTTCCTATCTATAGCCTAATTAGATAGTAGCTACTCTCAAAATCAAAAAATAGAAAAATCTGATGGTCCTATCAAAAGAACAAGTCTTTAGCCCTACCACAACAAAAATCATGTTGAATCTAGCATCAAAAACATTACATGTGATTGAAAGTCCTGATCTTCATTTGTTTCCACACCATTACACATTCTATTATCATCTATCATTTCATTTCACAATCAAACCTATCATCCATTATTTATCCCTATTTACCATCTATGTCCACACTTTCCTTTGAAAAGGCTACAAATATACCTTATATAAACACTTGAAGGAATCACAATCAATGACCAATGAAGATCATAAAAGCATTCTTAGCAACCAAATCTATAACCAATTCTTAACATATCAATTATTCAAATGAGGTGTGGGCTGGAAATTAACATGATCAATTATTCTATTTGTATCATTTATTGATTAGGACATGCAACCCCATCAACAAGAATAATAGAATAAAAAACCATACCCAGGCCAACAACATGTACCATACCATTTCACATTACCATGACATTGCCATTTTTACATATCCTTTTTTCCATTATCATGTATCTTGCCATTCACCCCATCACTTGGGGGCAAACCCTCTTACCATTTAAAACCATCCTATCATTCCATTCCTATTTAGACCAAAGCCTATTTTTAGTCATCCTACCCAATCCTATTTAATGTTGGTTACTTTGGTCTTCCTATACATTTTGTAAGGGGATTTCAATCAGGGTTTAATAATCAATCAAGTCTATGTTTAAATGATAGTCTGTGAAAATAATGTGATAGTTGATTTGGTAAGATATCTTTCATCCTATCCACATTTGCTTATGTAAGCCTGATTATAACTGCCTATGGGAAAATTAGTGTTTCACTAGTCTTGATACTAATTATAACTATCTATGGGCAAATTAGTATCATTTAACTATGCCATTGTATCCTATTTATAACTAACTATGGGCAAACTAGGGGAAAAATTTGTCTATCATGCATTGCCACATCACTTTGCCATCATTGTTATCATTTTACTAGCCATTTTTCATATTTGAGAACTTATTGGGACCTAGTTGGTTTTTCCTTACCTTTTATGTGGATGGAATTACTATGACTTGAGGTCATTTTAAGACTATGTGGGTTAGGCTCAATTCATGTTGAGGTCACCTCAATCCACCTTTCCATATGCTCTCATCATTTTACAAACAACCTAAGCCAAATGCTCTCACCATTTTATGAGCAAGTATCTTGTCATTCTATAATGAGTTAAGATACCTAAAAAATCTAAAAAACATTCATGACATTTCAAAAAATCCAAAAATATTTGTCTTGTCTAAGCCTAGTCAGTTATCCTCGATCTACCTTATTGATCATTGTTAGGATTCTTTATCTTACTTTTATTTTTAGGCTTTCTATTTATTTATTTATTTATTTTAGGTTGTTTATTTTTTTGTTTATTTGCTTGCCTATTTGTTTGCTTTCAGCACTATTGCCTCAACTTATTCTATGTGTTCATTGGGTGATTCTTTGCACACATTATTCTTGAGTCTATCCATATTCATCCATTAACATTATCATCATGGTTTTTATCATTGGTGCATTATTTTTTAGTGTTTATTAGATTAGGAATAAGTCCTTATGCATATTTTGGGATAGTATTCATGGTGTTCTATCATGAAGCCTACCATCACATGCTATAATAAAAATCAGCTTCAAGAAGGTTTATAATCAATAGAGCCATAGCAATTTTTCCTTGGCACCTTGGCAAATCCTCCCACCCACCTTGATCAATATAACTCATTTGAACATTCTAGTTGTATCATTGTTAATCAGGATGAGCATCTCCTTGTTGGTATGTATAACTGAATCATTCACACTAATCAATCATATTCCTCTATCTATCTCTTTCATCAATTTGCACCTGCTCATCTTTAATCTATATTCTAGGTTATATCCTTGAGTTATGCTTGCTAGTCAGCCCTAACTTGGGCACAATCATCTTTAGCCAATATAGGTCCTCTTAATGCTTATAACCATAAATCATTATTTTGACTTTTATTCCTGATTATAACTACCTTTAGGTAAATTAGCATCCTGTCTACATCAATACATGCAAGAATTTTCTTATTTGGATTAATCTAAACCATGGGTTGATTCCACCTTTCTTCTTGTTTCTTTTTGAGGGACCACCCATCAACAAATGTGATGACCACTCCCTTAAGGGGGCATCATCATAGGCTTTCCAAAACTATTTGGAGTTTTGTTTTTCAGTCATCATCTTCTTCTTGGCATACAGACCATCTCTCATTATTTGAGAAGACATTTCTTTGCCTACAATTTTCAACATCTTCCCAAATAGGGGAAAATTGTAGAGACCTAAACCTGGCCACCAATAACCTCCAACTATTCTTTTGACTAATTTCCACCTAAAATGCACAATTTGGCTTAAAAACACTAAAATGAATAAAATGAGTTGAATTTGATATTTTCAAGTGCTAATTTTGGCCATGGTATCCCTAAATAGGGTAATTCAATTTATGGCCCAACTAACTTTGATCAGATCATTTTGAGTCAAAATACTAATTGGGTACCTCGATGCTCTGGATTGTTCTTTCCTATCAAATCTCTTACACAAGACATGTGCCTTTATTATTTTATTTTGGTAACATCATAAATGGGATAACAGATCTAATGCATCTAATAGTGACTTCCAATTCTAATCTAATCTAATTTAGGACCAATAATAAGGCATTCTGATCAATTTGAGTAATTTGTGCACAAAGTGCTTAAACATGATTAAGAGTTAATTAAACCAAATTAGAGCCTAATCAAAAATTCCATGGAAACTTGTTGAATAATTATTTTTAGAAATAAATATTGAATATCTACATCATTAGGCGACCTCATTTCTTGGGAAGACATCCCTAGGCCATAAATGCCACAAATATCAGGATTCATGCCCTCCATGCCTCATTAATGCCTTTCATGATGCCCTTTATGCATCTTAATTACCACTTCTTTTAATGTCATGATGAGGATAATTATAAACTTAATTCCAAAAATTGAATTAATCCTCAATCACACATCTCAATCTTAGGATGGATGGTTTACATTGATTCTAGACATTCTTAAAAATCTATAAATAGAGAGGCCATGAACATCATTTCTAAGTCTTGATTATGCAAAGTTATAATGTAAAAATAATTCCAAAATCTTCACACAACTAGTGTTACCATGAAAAATTTATTCCAATCCAATCCAAAGGTGGCAAAGCAAGATAGAGGTAGCCAAGCTTCCATTGCCAAGGACTTCATGAGCACAAACTGAGAAAGCCACTACAACAAGCATTTTGGAGCATCCAAGGAAGGTAAAAGAAGGTTTATTTTACATTTTAGTTGTGTGTTTTATTAATGGTTGTTAACTAAGCTCTCCCTAGTGTCTAGGGATAGAGATGTTATGCTAGTTAGTGTGTTTCTTTCATTTTGTTTTCATTTTGAAACTAACACAATACTAACCATCCTCTCTTGAGTCAAATTCCTAGATCCACAATAACCACCTATGGGTGAATCAATATTTTATTTAATACTCTTGGTTATAACTACCTTTAGGTAAATAAATATTATGATGTTGTTTCCTAATTGTAATTGTCTATGGAAAAATTAAGAATAATGCCTTTTTATCATGCATTGTTGTATTGACTTGCCATTACTATTATCATTTGCCTTACCATTTGCCTTTATTTGTGAGCTTGTTATGACCTAGTCAAATTTTCACTACCTTTTGTGTGGGTAGAAATATTATGACTTGAGGTCCTAATGGGATTATGTAGTTCATGCTTGATTCATATTGAGGTCAACCTAGTTCCTTATTGTAGCTCATTTATCTATTGTTTTAAATCTCACTTGTGGACATGCATCTCCTCAGCTAGGTAGTTACCTACACCATTTCTTAATATTTAATTTATATTTCTTACCCCCAAAACAAAAAAACATTAGAAAATGATCGACAAAACAAAATACACAAAAACATAGTCTTGCACTTTTGTTTATTCTGATCCCATACTCTTGCTATTTTGTAAGTACTCATTTGAATGCTCTTTCCATTTTGTGAGCCCATTTCATTATTTCCTCTACAACATTAATATTGTTTTCTTATCCTTACTTTTATTCCATCTTATTTCTTGGGAGAACTAAATTTGGCCAAAAATTCATGTTAGATCTTGCATCCATAGAACTATGTAAGCAATGTCCACTTGTCTCATATATTTGGAGTCAGCTCGGCCACCCCCTTCCTTTTCTTCTTTTCCCCCTATTTTGTTTTCTTGTTATCTCCCTATCACTTGGGGGAAAATTTATCTCTTTTGTTCTATGTTATCACGTTATTGTAGAAAGTAACACTTCTATTACATGTACTCAAACAATTATTTTCTATTTGCACTAACATTGTGACTAACTCTTGTTTATGTGTTTTTATTTGATTTTTATTATTGTTTTGATTGCTTCCTTATCTCCCCATTTGTTTTTTATTTTATTTTTTTGTTTATTCTATCTTTTATGTTCCTATTTTGTCTTTTTATATGTTTTGTTTTCCAATCACTTCCTGGTTATGCACATGGATCTTGATTATTCATATCTTGATTTTGTTAGGTTGTGGAGCTAAAAGCTTCACTGATGCAGACATGCAGGAGGTTGTTGAGAGGTTGTTGAGTTGTAGAGCAACTGACGTTAGTCTGATCAATCGATGTTGGTCATATACAGTAAGAAGAGTAACTAACGTCGGTCAGGGATCAGCCAGCATCAGTCACCTCCAAGTAGATAAGGACCGACGTCAGTCGCCTGTGTGATTCTAGAACTACCAGTTCATAGACAGTTAGTTAACAAACTAGTTGTTTCCATGTTAAGAGGCTAATTTTAGTCTTGAGCTGCAGATCTAATTATTGTAATTAGATGTTTAATTATTATTTGCATGAGATCTATATAATAAACTCATGGGCTGTATTATACTTTGTGCTAGTTTAGAGTTGAGCTTGGTTAGCTCCTTTTGTGTGTGAAGAGAGCAAGGGTAGCTCCTCCTAGTTCCATAGAAGTGCCAAGTGTGGGTGATAGTTTCGAGAATTAGAAGGGTTGTTCATGTATGTATGATCTTGGTCAGCAGGTGTGCAAGGCCATGTTTGGAGATCTGCATGGTGTGTGTGTGTGCGAGGTCAAAGGAGATCTACAGGTGGTAGTAGGATCAAATGTGACAACAAAACATCAAAGAGAAATAGAGGAAGGCAAGGGAGATCCTTCTAATTATAAGAATAGGTTGATCTGTAGGTTGTTGCAAGATTAAGGAGAAGTTTTACATGGTAAGTAAGATCATTTGAGTTACAGTTTGTTGCAATTTCATGGGAGATCTACTTGGAGTACATTGAGTACTCAGTTGAGTATGTGTGTATACTCGATGTACTAGTAGTATTTTTACTGACTGGTTGACTAGTGGTGTTGTTACTAGCTAGTGGAGGTGAACACCAACTCTATGTTTGAGTTGTGTGTTGGGATCGTAAGAGAGAGAGTGAGCTCTTGAAGAGATTTATTGTTTATTCCCTAGAGGTGTGGGAGCCCTAGAGGTGTGTAAGGAAGAAGACTGTGGCATCTTCTTTGTTGTATTTCCTTTTGGAAGAGTATTAATACAATTGGGTATTGTCTCTCATATTCTGTGTTATTTTTGAATTCTAGTTACTTGTTACTTCTGGTATTTTAGCATATTTAGTTGCTTAGTAATCAATTGTGCTTCCTAGATTCTGACAAGTGGTATCAGAGCTAAGGTTGTAGGGAGCAAGTTTGTGTTTGATTACAGGTCACTCTCAGGGGTTTCTAATTGAGTGGGAGTATAGCAACGGTAGAAGAAAGTACACTAAGAATGGAGGAATTGAAAATCATGAATGGTCAATTATGGTGTTATGGAAAGAAAGAGCAGGAAAAGAAAGATTGTTGGTTGGTCGCAGATCAGCATGAAGGAATTGAAGAAGCATATGTTGTAGGTGTTGTTTCATAAGATGCTCTGGGATGTTCCTTGGATAAAGTAGAATCTTGTTTTATAGACTTTGTTGCCTCTTTCCCATGTAGCCCCAATTAGAGGGGTTGGTGAGCCTTGTCAAAGTATTGGTAAAGGGAAAGTGCGACTGAAATTACAGGCGACCAACACATGGGTGTTGAAAGAGGTCATGCAGGTCCCAGTCTTGGAGATGCGGCTAATGTCTTCAAGAAATTTGGGTAAATATGAGAGATGCATAGTAACTCTCACAATAGATTCTTGGAATGCTACCAAGGATGCACTTGAATTAGCATGTGGTAATAAAGTAGGTACTCTTTATCTACTTGCTTGTATTACTGATTCCACTTCTGTTGCACAGGTGTGGCTTTATAGGCTTGGTAACATAAGTGAGAAGGGAATGGATGTTCTTAAGGTAAATGGTAAGAGTTTAGCTTCAGAGAGCATAGACCAAGATTTATGTGAGCAGTGTGATGCTAAAAGAAAGGATTGTGTTTATTGTAGGAAAAGGAAGTTTGATATTTTTGATAAACTTAAGAACTAGAAAGCCTTGGTTTTCTTGGAGAAAATGATGGATAGA
Organism: Torreya grandis; assembly: GCA_037957365.1. Lineage (NCBI taxonomy): Eukaryota > Viridiplantae > Streptophyta > Pinopsida > Cupressales > Taxaceae > Torreya > Torreya grandis. The sequence continues at coordinate 1,701,902 of JARHVA010001334.1, forward strand.
GATCAGCAAATGGGGCTGGATACTTCTGATCAGGGTAGTTTGGACATGGGATTGATTCAAAGTAAGCTCACGAGTAAAAAGTCATCACTCACAGGTGAACACAGGTACTGGCTTCAGTCAGGAGAAACTGACATCAAACAGACAGGTACCGACATCGGTCATGTGTAGACCAGAGGAGTTAGTGGTGTCAGGTAGGTGGAGACTGATGTCAGTAGGATAACTAGTGTCAGTGACTTGGACAGTCACATGGAATTGATGTCGATCAGATGCAGACTGTGTGGTGACCGAGGTCAGTCATTGGAACAGATTTTGGGCAAACAACAAGCTGTTAAGGAGTCTCAAACACCCATATGGAGGACTAAAAGTGTAAGTAAGCCTCAAATTCATTGTTCATCTTCTTTATACTTGTTGCTCACTGTAGAGCAAGAAGGATCTAGGAAACTATGGGAGCATGGCATGAACAAGATGCAAAACCAAATAGGAGATTTGGTAGGGTTGCCAGATAGTATGAAAGTACTGAAAGAAAAATGGATACCTTAGTTAAAGAATAAAGAGAATGGATACGTGAGATAGAATCCCAGGTCATATGGTCTTGAGCAAGCTACAGAATAGTGGTACAGGTTTTGATAGGTGGATGACAAAGCAGGGCTTTAGTCAGTGTTAGTGTAACCATTGTGTTTGTCTTACCAGGTGGATGATGGTCATGACATTATCTTGTTACTGTATGTGGATGGTATGCTAGCTGAAGGTTCAGACATGTAGGGTTTTGCTGAGCTAAAGGTAAGGTTAGTTCAGTGGTTTTCCATGAAGAATTTGGGAGTAGAAAAATTCTTTGGCATGAGTAATCTTAGAGACAGGGAGATCACAAGTTGATGTTGTCATAGGATGATTATGTGAAGGTAGTGTAGGATGTAGAATAGGGAAGCACACCTATGGATGGATAGCTCACAGAATAGGGTCCCCAATCACATGATGAGGTTGAGTACATGTGTACTCCCTGAGTTTGCCCAAGCAGTGGGTGCTATCAAAAAGTTTGTAGCTAATCTAGGAAAGAAGCACTGGAGGGCAGTTCAGTGGATTCTCAGGTATCTAAGAGGGACTAGCATCAGGTGTACATGTTATGTAGGGTCAAGTTCTTTTTCTACATGGGTTTGTAGATGCGAATGTGGTAGGGTACTTGGATGACAGGGGTTACACCATAGGATATGTGGTGGTTGGTCTTCAAGATTGAGCTTGAAGAGGGATATAAGCCAAGAAACAAATTAGATGGTGTACAAGTATAGGTACAGTGTAGCTATTTATCTCCAAGTGGGAGATTGTTAGGTTGTGGATCTAAAAGCTTCACTGATGCAGACATGGAGGAGGTTGTTGAGAGGTTATTGAATTGTAGAGCAACTAGCATTGGTCTGATCAACTGACATCGATCATATATAGTGAGAAGAGAAACTGATGTTAGTCAAGGATCAGTCAGTGTTGGTCACCTCCAAGTAGATAGGGACTGATGTCGGTCACCTGTGTAGTTCCAGAACTGCTAGTTCATGGATAGTTAGTTAACAAACCGGTTGTTTACATGTTAAGAGGCTAATTTTAGTCTTGAGTTATAGATCTAATTATTGTAATTGGATGTCTAATTATTGTTTACATGAGATCTATATAATAGACTCATGGGCTATATTGTAATTTGTGCTAGTTTAGAGTTGAGTTTGGTTAGCTCCTTCTTTGTGTGAAGAGAGCAAGGGTAGCTCTTCCTAGTTCCACAATAGTGCCAATTGTGGGTGCTAGTTTGGAGAATCAGAAGGGTTGTTCATGTATGTATGATCTTAGTTGGCAGGTGTGTAAGGCCACGTTTGGAGATGTACATGGTATGTGTGTGTGAGGTCATAGGAGATCTGTAGGTGGTAGTAGGATCAAAGGTGACAGCAACACATCAAAGAGCAATAGAGGAAGGCAAGGGAGATCTTTCTAATTGTAAGAATAGGTTGATCTATAGGTTTTTACAAGATCAGGGAGAAGTTCTACATGGTAAGATCATTTGAGTTGTAGGTTGTTGCAAGTTCATGGGAGATCTACTTGGAGTATGTGGAGTACTCAGTTGAATATGTCTGTATACTCAGTGTACTGGCAGTATTGTTACTAACTAGTTGACTGGTGGTGTTATTAATGGCTGGTGGAGGTGAACACCAACTCTGTGTTTGAGTTGTGTGTTGGGACCGTAAGAGAGAGAGTGAGCTCTTGAAGAGATTTATTGTTTATGCCCTAGAGGTGTGGGAGCCCTAGAGGTGTGTAAAGAATAAGACTGTGGCATCTTCTTTGTTGTATTTCCTTTTGGAAGAGTATTAATACAATTGGGTATTGTCTCTCATATTCTATGTTATTTCTGAATTCTAGTTACTTGTTACTTTTGGTATTTCCACATATTTATTTGCTTGGTAATTAATTGTGCTTCCTAGATCTTGATAGATTTCATGTTGTTTATAACTTGCTCTTGCCTTTGCTTTTATACATTCTTGTTCCTACCTAAGTCTTGACAATTCATATCTTCATTTTAAGTTAGGTTACATTTGTGTATTATTTTTCTCTTTATTTTTATTTAAATGTGAATTTTTGTAACTCTAATATTGGTGATTTTTATCATTATCCTTAGTTATAAATATTCACATTTGAACCAACTCATTTTAATTGAAATGCAATATCACTATAGATTACTCATACTTATGATGCATAATTTCACTTTTGATATAATAAGCACCAAGTGCTTTGGATCCCAAGTCAAAAATTCAATGTACCTCTAAAGATCAGCTCTCAATGCACTATACCTCACACCAGACTCTATGCAATATGTGCATCTCTTGGCATACACTATGAGCTTAATTGAATAGTGGTCCTTTTTCTTCTATTCTTTATTCCTCATTCCATTTTATCCCATTTATGGGTGAAATACATTGGCTTGAGGTCCATCTAGATTATGTAGGTAGCTTTTAGATATATTACATATCTTGGGTCATATTAGCCACCTTCATTCTTCTATTCATCTCTTTCATCACTTTGTGCATCCTCATATATTGGGTTTGACATGGGTTATTTAGTCATTAGACCCTCATATCTATGTTTGCACCTATTCATATTTAATATCTAAAAATTAGTTATATCCTTGAGATATGCTTGCCAATTTTCCATGATGGGGCATAACATTTAGACCAATCATTTAATCAAATTAGCTATACTCGAGCATAATCAATTATTAGTGATCAAAATATGCCCTACTAGGAAAAATTCAATTTATCAATTGATCAAATTCATTCTACTGGGGAACATTACTATTTTAATTTCTCTAGAGTATCCCTCTCCTATTTATTCTAATTCCAAGTTGTACAAATTTTACCCTCATTCTGGTCGATTTTAAATTATGTAACTTGTTTTGGGATCGATCATTCCTTTAGCACCCAGCTTTCACCTTATTTTAGGTGTGTTCAAAATGTGTCACTTATATTTTTAATTATATCCTTCCCACTTGTCCTTGTTTTGAGGCCTATTATATTCTATTATCTTTTGATCATTTAGAATTAATGCATGCAAACATTAGCTCAATATGAATTTAATTTCATCCATGGGTTAATTTCATTTTTTCTCTTTCTTTTTAAGAGTCCATCCCTCTCTTTCATCCTTGAATGTCCTCTCGATGGGCCATCATGGGTAATTTCCTTCTAAATTATTCTTGAAAACTCTTTTATTTGAAAATACATTGCTTTAACTGAGTGTTTCTCCATGCCTTCTCAAATAGGGGAAAAATGTAGATACCCAATTCCTATCACCATTTTGTTGAAATTGCCAAACTTACTTGAAATTTTACAACACACAATTTGGTCCAAAATCATTAAAGTGCATTAAATGGTTAGAGCTTGTTGTATACAAGTACCAATTTAGGCTAATGTATCCCAAAATGGGGCAATACATTTTATGTGATTATTAGTTTTTTCTAAATCATTTTGAGTCAAAATGCTAATAATGTAATTTTACGCTTTGGATCACTAAATTCTTCTAATTTAGAAACATACGACATGTGCAATGTTATTTCATGTTGATAATGTCCTAAATGGGGTATTGGTCTATACATAAATGAGACCTTATTATAATTATATTCTAGTCAAATTATGACCTAGTAACTTGACATTTTTACTTGTTTGATTAAATGGGCAACCAATTTCCAAAGAATTGCACAAAATTTAATTAACCTCACTTAAGAAAATTAATCCAAATCAAGGGATTAAATGGAAAATCCATGGAATTTATTGAAGGTATTTTAATTGGAATTTGATTTCTAATATCTACATCATTAGGTGACATCATTTATGGGGTGGCATCCATAAACCATAAATGGAACAAATATCAAGTTTAAGGCCTCCCATGCCTCTTTAATGCCCCTTGATTCCAAATATTTATGAGGGTATTTATGATTTGAGCCTTAAAAATTGAATTGATTCATGGAAACACATCTTGATCTCAATATGGACCATGATTCATTCTCATCATTTCCAAAAATCTATAAATACAAGGCTTCTTGCTCATATTTTTAAGCTCTTTTAATGTACACTTATTATGCAAAATTCTCTTCACAAGTCATTTTTGTGTAGTGTTTTTATTCTTATTTTATAATAGGATAGCTTCACTATTGGCATAATATTGATCAAATATCATGAGTGTAGTTTCATTGGTGTACTTGAGATGATGGAGAAGTAAGCCACTCATCATTACTAAAGACTTGAGCACCAAATCAAGGGGAAAATCATGTTTTGAGTCACATTTGGATGAGGGACACTCTTGGGAAGGTTTGGTGTATATTATTTATTTTAATAGATCTTAATTTTCTTTTTCAAACCCCATTAAAGGAGTTAGATTAGTTAGTTATGTTATTTATGCATTTATTAAGTTTTCTTGACTAATGTTTGATCTAACTCAATTTGGATTCCATATCTACAAATACCTCAGGTCTCTCAAGTGAAATAATAATTGAGGTGTTTTATGTTCATAGGCTCATCAAGTTTATGTCCATATGGTGTAGTGAGCCTGTATGCTCTAGAGCCATAATTAGCCATAATGACATAAGGGCTTATCCAATTGGGATTGAATTGGCCTTTCTTATTTTTCTTGGCCATGGTATTCTTTTGGTTTTATTTGAGGACAAGATCACCAATCTCAAACTCTCTGTGTTTGACCCACCAATTATATTGACTAGATAACTATTTATGATATACTTAAAGGTTGTTTATAGTGGCCATGAACTTTTCATCTAGTAACTCTATCTCTTATAGGTGAGCTACTCATTAATATTCATCATCTAAGATGTGTTTCAATGAGATGCATAAAGAAGGTAACTCGACCTTGATGGGAAGAATGGCATCAGTGCCATAGTCTAGGGAATATGGTGTGGATCTTGTTGGAGTATGGTAATCAGTATGATATGCATAGAGGGCTCAAAAAATATATAGGTGCCAATCATATCCATCGTCATTGACATTATTCTTAAAAATATTTATAATGGTTTTATTAGATTCCTCTGCTTGGCCATTACCTTGTAGGTAATAAGCAGTGGAAAAATGTTGACTGATGTTGTACTCATCACAAAGTGCTTTGACATTTTTTTTTTAAATGATCTACCATTATCAGATATAATTTTAGATGGGATACCATAGTAGCAAATGAGATGATTGTAGATGAATTTAGAAATTTGTTTTCTAATCACATAAGTGAGGTGTATATATTTAACCCACTTAGTAAAATACTCAGTAGTGGTAAGGATGTGTTTATGGCCATCAGATGTGGTGGGGTTAATCTTCCCAATGAGATCAAATCCCCATGTTGAAAATGGCCATGATGTAAGCATTGATTTGAATGTTTTGGCTAGAACATGAATCAAATTGGCATGCCTTTATCATTTGTCACACTTTTTTACATAAGCAGTGGCATCTACTTCCATAGTTGTCCAATAGTAATTAGTACATAGGAGATTTTTGGCCAAGACAACCCCACTATTGTGGGATCCACATACTCCTTCATGAACTTCCCTCAATACTAATGTGGATTATAATGAATTCAAATAATGGAGAAAATTTATATCAAAGCTTATGTGTTAAAGGGTTGGGCCAAGTAGGGTACATATAAAGGCTTGGTGTGTAAAGGGTTTTTATTATTTATGTGATAATTATGCTATAAGGACATGGTCATGAAGGTATTTATATAGGTCTAAGTACCAAATAGAAATGTGGCAAACAATATCATATATTATTGTAATGAACAAAGGTTCATGAGTAGACAATAAAAAATGTTTAATGATGAACTAATAGTATTTTGCCTTATCTATGCCATGGATTGAAGAACCAATGGTAGCCATGGCATCCTCTATCTTATTACTAGCTTGAGGTATGTGTTCAAACTATATGTGGGAAATATACTATTTTAGAATGTCCACCATGGCCTTATATGGTACCAACTTATTGTCTTTGGTTTGAAAGTGGTTTGTAACCTAATTGATGATTAACTAAGAATTACCACAAACTATAATAAGGTGAATTTTCTATTATACCACTTGGTAAATCCCTAAAATGAGTGATTCATATTCAACCATGTTACTAGTACAAGAAAAGCTGATATGAAATGATTTTGAAATAAGATCCCCTTGTGGTGTAACAAATAATAGGCCTGCCCTTGATCTATGAGATGCAAATAACCCATCAAAATATAACTTCCAGTAATACTCCTCAAGAGGTGTGTCTATGATGGTCATGATGGACTCATCTGGGAATGCAAAAGTGAGTGGTTCAGTCTCTAAAAGGGGAGCTTCAACAATTTGATCTACTAGTACTTGTCCCTTTATGGCCTTTTGATTGACAAACTCAATCTCAAACTCACTCAGAAGCATGATCCATTTATCCATATGGTCTTGTAAAGATATCTTTGATAGTAGATAATTGAGTAGATCTATTTTGTCAATGACTATGGTCTTGCTATTAATCATGTGATGATGTAATGTCTAGTCTACAAAGACCATAGCTAAATAAGATTTTAATATTAACATATAGTTATGTTCATATGATACTAGTTTATGACTTAGTACATGGAATTTTCTTTCCCATTTTCATCATACTAAACTAAAAGTTCCCCCAGGGCTTTATTAGTGGTAGATAGGTATAATAGAAATGGCCTCATTGGCATTGGTGGTAACATAATAGGTGGATTGACAAGATATTCCTTTATATGTGCAAAGGCTTTTTGACATTCTTCATCCCAAATAAATGTAACATTTCTTTAACAAGTGAGTGAAAGGATGGAATTTATCAACCAAATACAAAATGAAGCATCTGATAGACTAGGTTTTGCCCTCCAAACTATATAGCTACTTTAAAGTGGAAGGTGGTGACATCTTGATAATGGCTTTTACTTTGGTAGGATAAAATTTAATTCCTCAATGAGAAATAATGAAGCCTAATAATTTTCTTGAAGTGACAATAAAGATGCATTTCTTGGGATTGAGTCAAAACTTGTACTCAATAAGCCTTTTAAATATCCTTCATAGTATGGTTGGATATCTACACAAATTTTTTGATTTACCTAATATGCCATTGACATAGTCTTCAACAATATCATGCATCATGTCATGAAATAGAATAGTCATATCTCTTTTATATGTGGCCCCAAAAAAATTTAGGTTGAATGGAATAACCTAGTAACAAAACATTCTCCAAAGAGTGGTGAATGCTATTTTATGTTGGTCTTCTGGCACAATATTGATCTAATTATATCTTGAAAATCCATCCATTAGGGACAACATTTCATACCCAGATATGGAATCAACTATCATGTCAATATTTGGTAGAGGAAATTCATCCTTGGGGTAGACCTTGTTGATATCTCTAAAATAAGTGTAGATTTTGATCCCTTCTTATTTTTTACTAACATGCATAATGTTTGAGATCCACTATGAATAGTCAATTTACTTATTTCATCTCACTTCCAAGAGTTATTTAAACTCTTTAACAACTAACACAACAATATGAAGATCTATCTTATACAATTTTTGTTTCACAAGCTTAGCATTAGGATGTACAATAAGGTGGTATACAACTAAGGTAGGGTCCAAAATGGGCATGTATGAATAGGCCCATGAAAAAATGTCAACAAAATTCCTTAAAAGGGCTATAAAAACTTCACATTCCTCTTTAGTGAGGGATGCACCTAATTTGATCCACTTTGGGTCATCTAGAGTCCTGATGTTGACTACCATAGTATCCTTTACTAAGAGAGTCGAGCCATCCTCTAGAATGGTTGGAAAGGATGTGAATTGGCCTATAATATAAAATTCTTCTTATTAGTCTAGCTCTTCAAGATCCCCAAACTAGGATGAATCTAAATATCCTAATGGTAGTAATGGCCATGTAACAAATGATATAGGACATTATCAAATAATTTTATTAAAGGCATGTTTTTATTCTATACTAAAATAAAACTCAAAATTAAGTTCATTATTGGTGGTATCCTAATATTCATTCAAGATAAGGTGAGAATCCCCATCTAGTGGCACCTAAAATAGGTTTTCACCAAAATACTGACCTTTCTCTTTATTTTTATCTTGGTCCAAAAATCAAAGAAGTTTGGGACCTCAATGTTTTAGTCTTTTATTTTTACCTAAGGGTGTTCACCTATTCTCCAAAATAGGATGTAGGATCTAGTCTGATAGACAACCCTTGTTTATAGTCTCCCAATATAACATTATCTCTTAGGCCTAAAAAATCACAAAAGGCCTCATCATTCTCAAACTCATCTAATGTCATTGTGTATTCTTGTTATTCCTAGTATATAAGGCTAGGATGATAAAGGTGAATGGTGGAATGTCATATTACTAGTGTAATGGTGTAAATGGTATATGGGTCAAATAGGTTGCTACTAGAAAGTTATTCATACATGTTATGATCAGACTCTACTTTGCTACCAACATCATCATCACTAGATTTTGGCATTGGAACATGAACAAGATATGTGGGGTTACCCCTAGGTAGTTTAAATATGAGACCATAAGTTCCTTTGTACCTAGTTATAGAAATGGGTTCAAGGGTACCTTTATGATTTACCCCCATGCCTCCACCTTCATAAGCTTATTTATCCATGATACTATTACAGATGGGATACTTCACACTATTATAACAACCATCTAATTTGTCATTATATAACCAAGAGTCCTCATTGTCAAGTGGGTCCTCTTATTGGATAGTGACTGATGTGAAAATAAAAGGTGTTAGGCTATGAATTTTTCCTTTTCCATTTTATCAACATTCCATCTAAGGTGGCTTATATTTAGGCCATCCATAGGACTTGGAGTTCTATGAAAGCTTGGTAATATGGAATGTGACATGGTTAAGATACTCTCCTGGACAGTTATCCAAAATGATAAAATGATTAGACATTTCAAGAGGAGTTGTAAGTGATGATGAGGCAAGGCTATTAGGGTCTATATAATTGGCCTCTAGTAATTTAACAAGTATCTCTTCATATTTATCCTTACTGGGTAGTGTATCTAGCCCAAAATGGTAGTTGTAACTTTCATAATATGCCTCCAAATGTTTGCAGTGTTCATATGGATGTAAATCTCCATGGATAGTTACCTCCATCCCTGAATGAAGAAACTTGATACACTAGTGAAATGTTGAAGGGATTGCATAAATTTCATGTATCCATGGTCTACCCAAAATTAAATTATATTATAGGTCTAGATCTAACACATGGAAAAGTGTATCATGGGTTAAAGGACCAATGATTAATGACAAGCTTATGGTTCCTTGTGATTCATGTTATTCATTATCATAGGCTTTGATAGTAATATTTTATAATTATAGGTTGGCTATGTACTAGATACTTGATTATCTTTAGAGACATAATATTTAGGCTTGATCCATTGTCTATGAGAACACATTTGAATTTGTGCCATGTGATGACAACTTCAAGGTATAATGGGTTGTTATGAAGAGGGCCAAGGGATGACATATTAATTTGGTTGAATTTCAACTATTGGCTTGGGGATATGTGTCTAACCAAAGTTTGAAATTTGTCTAGGGTTATGTCATTTGGAAGTTGGGATTAGCCTAGGAGTTTTATTAGGATATTCTTATGGATAGTAGATTTAGACAAAAAATCTAGAGTGGAGATTTGTATGGGTGTATTTTGTAGTTTTTTGACAATGTCATATGTCTTTTACTTCATAATGATAATTAGCTTGCTCCTAGCCAAATAGTGGGTTGGATAAGGTCATTGGCAGGAGATTGTGGGCCTTGAATTGTAATCTTAGATCACTGAGTTATGATTTCATAATTTGGATTGGATATAGGACCATTATGACTAAAAACATATGGAGATGGGCTAGAAAGGATAATTCTCAATTATCAATGCACTTGGTTATGGTTATAGGGCAATGAAGATTTATCAACACAAGGACCTAAAATGGAAATCCTTGGTTAATGTTATGCTTGGATATAGTCATAGGCCAAAGAAGTATTACCGGTATAGGTAGATTCTTTAACATTGTTAACTAATGGTCTTAGTATATTGGCATTTGGTCTATGATTAATGGTAATGGTATAAACATTCCCACCCATAATATTACCTACAACTTTATTGTAGTCATGTGTAATTACTTGGTAAGTCTATTGGTTATTGGGATCATTTTGGCCTTGGTTCCTTCTAATTAGTTAACATTATTGTCATCATTGTTGATATTTTTGTTGTTATGGTATTCATTTTTTATATTTTTTATTGGTATTATTATGCTATGGAAAAGTATTTTGGTAGATACTTAGGTTTTGACTAGAAGTAGATGTTCTATTATCCAACTAGATTTCCCCATTTTTTAACATATTTTTAATAAGGTGCTTCAACTACACATAAAAGTGTATGGAATATCGATGGACATGGTGTTATTCACAAAACTCATGCTCTATGTACTAGTCTAGATATAATATACCCTCAGGATAGTGTTTTATGATTGGCCAACTAATCATATTAGCCATGGCTAGTTTTTAAAACACTACTTCAATGGGTACACCAAGGCTACTGAAGACTCTAGGAGTGGGTATTCTTCTTGGAGGATGGGTTTACAAAGGTGGTGGTTATGGTATTTGAGAAGGTGGTCTAGGTTATGACATAGGTTGTACTTACTGTATAGGCTACTAATGTGGAATGAATTTGTAGCATAGGTTAAGTAGACAGTGTATACACATAATATTTTCAAACTTTTATTGATTAATGACACTTTATATCTTATAAGAACCCATCAAGTCTCAATATATGTTAGTGCATGCTTTAATGGGTTTACCAAGAAAGTGTTGGGTAGACCATTGGTGGTTCATAGGAATGTGATCCTTTTTTTCACTTTTTATCTACACATTTACCTTCTAAAACCATTAAACCTAACCTTGTTCTTCTCTATTTTACCCATTCCAAGCATTTGATAAATTTTATCCTCCTTTTTGTCACCTAAATCCCTTTTTGTCATTCAACTATACTAGGTCGATTGGGTTAAACCTATATAATTTTGGGGTATTTTTCACTTAGGAGCTAGTTGATATTTGACTGACCTAGCTCATGACCTAGTGAATTATTATCCAAAATTATATTGGGTTGACTAGGTTGAACATATTGTTTGACATTTTTGGAAGGGTTTAGGGAAAGATCCACCTATATATACAATTTAATTTACATCAATTATCAAGAAGTGAAAAAGTAAGAGTGAATGAACATCTACTTATTGACCATTCTACTTGAGAAGCAAAGCTTAGGGTTCCATACTTTCTTTGGAGATATGGATCTTGTCTTGTGGAGAAGAATTTTGGATGGATTGATAGGCTATATATCCTAGAGATGATTTGTCTTTGTCATCCTTACATACCACAATAAACTCTTGTGAAGCACCTTGGCCAAGGGAGAGATTGAGGCTCGATGGGTTTATCTTCAAAGGTAAGTATTCCTAACTTTATTTCTAATTTATAAGAGTAGATAGATAATGAATCTTTGTTTTTCTTCCATGTATTAGGATTCTATATACATTGACATGAGTATATGTTTTATATACATGTTTAGTTTTATTGTTTCTAACCCCCACTTTATACCACAAGATTTGGTGAGCACTAGATTAGATTTAATTTTCTTTTTATTAGATTAGGTGAAATATCAAAACCTAAGACCCCCTTAGGGTTATTGTGTGATTAATTTGGACTGGAGGCTTTGGCACCCTCCTTAGCATAGTGTATTATGATAATAGATCCCCTAATTGGGTCTAACAGATCCCCATATTGGTCATACTCCTATTTAAAAAATGTATTCCTAATCAAAAGTGTAGGTATGCTCTATCTTCTCTTATTTAAGATTGATTTATAGACATGATGCATTTATTATTACATACAAACATTATTTTTACCATTTCAACATGGTATGACTCATTTACTCTATTACCAAAAATGTTATTAATATGGTTGTATGGTTTGAGTTTTTCATAGTTATTAGTTTGAGCTGGTGTAAATGCTTGTGTTTGGACTAGGCTAGGGTTTTGAATTATGTCTACATTTTAGTTTGGGATCTAATTCTAGTTTGAGGAAGTCAACTTGATAATTCCTTTATTGATAAGGACCTTTTCAATTTGTAAGCCTTTATCAATAATCTCCTTAAATGTGTGTACACACTGAAGCTCTAAGTGATAAGATATTTCACTATGTATATTTTTGGTAAACAAGACCACCAATTATTTATCTTGTAAGTTGTGGATGAAGTAACTAGCAAACACTCTCCATCTAGGTAAGTAGATCACAAATATATCATAAACCTTTTGCTTGCCTGACTCAAATATACTAATGAAATATCATACTTAATATTATAGGAGAAATGTTACACAAATTTATCTAAGAGATCATCAAAGTCAGTTAATGAATTTTTTGGCAACTTGAAAACCATTCCAAATCTTGTCCAACTAGAATTCAAGAAAAAAAGGAGTAGGTAGATGTCACTATAGGCCATTAGTTGGAAAGTGATAAATAACTCTATTAGATATTCCAAATGCTCTCCTTTACCCTTATATTTATCAAAATTTGGTGGTTCATAACCTAGAGGAAATGGTATCTAAAGATAATCCATGTCAAATAGGTATGAACACACATAATCTAGTAGTCACACAATGCTTTCTTATTTGAATGGAGGCAGTCACATCTTTAATTTATTATAGTTCTTGGGATGAAAAACTTGATGGTACATTTAGTTAAGTTTTTAGCTAAGTGGTAAAAGGTGGATTACCCTGACTGAGGTATAATAGAGATATGAAGTACTATGGAATGTTAGTGTGATGAGTGAATTGACTAAGAATATGTATCCATGGATTAAGATGTGGATGTTGATATTGCATAAGTTATTGTTATGTATTCTAATTTGGATTTTGTATATGGCCTTGGTTTTGAGGGAATTAGGGTTGTGATGGAAGGATATGAATTTTTGGAATATAATGTGCCTATTGAGGTTGAATAGGGGCCTATTACCAACTAATTAAACCTAGATGAATAAAGGGGAGTCACTGTTGACCAAGGCCTTGTATTTAGATTTGTGGCATTTGTTGAATAAAAGACAACAATTGTCTAATAGGTATTTGTTGGACATTTTAAATTATCTATTGAGTAAACACCTATTATGAATAAGATGCTTGTTAGGTGTTTGACATTTTTCTTTAACCAATAAAAATATGTTGTTGATTAGACAACATGTGCAATTATTGGGGTATATTGGTCTATAAATATTGAGGTACATTTATCGCTACTTATTGAAGTGAAATATTTATTTCCCATATTAACGTGGCATAGTGTTTTGCCTATATTGTAGTGGTAAATTAGACTATGCCTATTTCTATATAATATTATCTATCACTTGTTGAGGTACGATAACATTCATCACTTATTTAGGTAAAACACTGGTTGATGCTTGATCACTTATCCCCTATTATTGCATACTTAAAGAAGCATTTAGTTGATGAGTGGGAGTAACCTACTATGGTTTGGAAGTAAGAATTCCTACCCTCTGCTATTGTGAACCACTCATGGTATTAAATAGAGGCATTTATTATCAAGGGTTATTTGATGGTGCATTTACCTCACCTTATCTTAGATTTAAATATACTTTCATGTTATCCATTGTATTTGGCACATTATTTTGAGTGGAAGCCATAATCACTTCTTTAATTAATGGGGAATTGAATATGTATCCTACTAAAGTACTTTGGGAAAATGGGTCTACACCCAGATTAGCTTAACTTGTTGAATTAGTTGCTACTCCTACTGAAGGAGTTACCTCTATGAGGGGAGAACTCAATATGGCCATGACATTGAAATTTCATGCTAGGTCAGATATGCTTGTTGTATTTGTGTGAATTAGTCCTCCATGGAGCCCTTTTCTCTTGTAAGCATATTTGGATCTTGGTTTATCATTGGTACAAGTTATTGAGGGTAACTACTAGAGACATATTTAATAGTTTGGGATTAAGGTACATTTCTCATCACTTTGACTAGACTAGGTAGGTTTTCATAGGGGAAGTCTTCTATAATCTTGGCCCCTACCTCTATGGATCTAACTAAAAATTAATCCTTATTTTCAAGAAAATGATGATCAAATAAGTATGGGTCATATGTCAATGGCATGGTAACATAATATGATTAATTTTAGACTTGTTCAATAATAGATGGCACACTAGCAAGATATTGTGCTATTTGTTCTTACTCTTGACCTGGATACATAGGTGCATTATCTAGGTAGTGCACCAAGGGATCTTGGGTTTATTCCACATATTGAGGATTATAATGAGGTTAGGGATCCATCTCACAAACTACATCATCACCATATAGGTCTTGAACAAATTTATCATTCATGACCATGTTATCATAATCTAGATTGTACATGGTTCCATTATAAGTATAGTGAGGCATATCCAAATTGATGACTAATATTTTGTAAATAAAAGGTATAAAATTCTCAAAACTCTTAAAATGTGATTTAAATGCCAAACTTGTTATGTTTAGAAACTTGGTCTAAAAGGCAAACTTGGTCTAAACTTGCCCTAAGAATGGATCTATTCTCCAAAATTTTCAATTGATAAACTTTGTCTAAAATGTCTTCAAGGGCTAATGTCTAATGTCTTACACACAAATTATCAATTTTGAAATACAAATCCAATTTTTGATCTTGGTAAATTTTTTCAAACAACTATAATATAGGTCAAAAAAGTTGTTAGGTCTTTGGGAATAAGTCATAAATCTAGGCTCAAAAGGTATGAATGAACTATAAAAGCTAAGGAAAATGCTAGGTCTTTAAAAACAAGTCACAAAGATAGACTTGAAAATACACTAGGTCTAAGATGAAAGGTAAAATGCTAGGTCTTTGGAAACATGTCACAAAGCTAGACTTGAAACAAACTAGGTATAAAATGAAAAGTAAAATTCTAGGTCTTTAGAAACATGTCACAAAGATAGACTTGAAACAAACTCAGTCAAAGTAGAAATGGCAAGGTAATTAGTTTAATAATTTGAAACACTTAGAGTTAAACTATGCACATAGATTCAAACACAAACTTGACCATTGGTAAAAGACATTGAAACTTGGGTATATGATTAAAAATAATTGGGAAAATCAATATCAAGTCATCGAAAACAAATATGATGAGTAAAACATTCAATCCCAAGTGATAAGTAAGACTCAAATGTGAACTAACTACACTTAATGTTGTACTTAGAGATAAGAGTTTTGACGTTCAATCTAAGAAACAAAAGAGATGTGAGGCACATGGAAAATACCACTTCATAAATATAAGCATAAAATATCTTCAAAGCAAGAAATAAATTAGTCCAAGTTGCATAATTCAAAATTAAGAGGCAAATACCTAATCCAAAACTAGGCAAGGCATAGGCATAAACCACTCAATGTTTGAATTTGAACTTCACAAGACCAATTTCAAAAATGGTTTTAAAAGACTTGGTTTCTCAAACAAATAAATATTTAGACCAAAATGGATGTCATAATGATAACAATCATATACTAAAAGGAGTATATGGTTTGAAACTTGATTTGACATAAGGCAAAGGTTTTGAAATAATTCAAACAACATAATGATGATATCTCATTTAAAAGGTATGACAATGGTTTTTGTTTCAAAACTCCAAGGTAAAAACTTGGGTTAAAATGGGTAGCATAATGATGCCCCATTTAAATAAGTGACACACATATACAAAAGTTTTTAAAATTTATAAGACAAAGTGTGTTATCAAATGGATGGCATAACACCTCTTTATGCATGAAAAATGGTGCATAAACATGACTTGTTTTGATTTATTTTTGAAAAAAAAATGTTTTGGACTCAAAATAGTGCAAGTAAAATAAGTAGATATAAAAACACCTAAGTGTATCATCCTATCCCTAAAAACTAAAAATGTTGCTTTATATTGTCAAATTCTATTGACATACTCCTTATTGAGAGGAAATAATTTGTTAATCCTGTAGACATCCAATTCCTAACACCATTTGTGTTGAAATTGTCAATCTTACTCAAATTGAACTTAAATGCACATTTTAGGTTAAAATACATAAAATGTGCTAAATGGTTTGAACTTATCACTTACAAGTTCAGATTTAGGTCAAACTATCCCTAAATGGGTCAATACAATTTATGGGCAAACTAACTTTGATCAATTCATTTTGAGTCAAAATGATGATTTTGCCTTTTGTGCTCTAGATCACTCTTTTCTGCTAAATTCAGTGATACACATCACGTACCTTTGTTATTTTATGTTGGAAAAATCCTAAATGGAAATATGGTTCTAATGCATCTAATGTCACCTTCTAATTCTTTTCGAGTCAAATTACAATTTAGTAATATGACTTTCTGACCATTTTGATTAATTGAGGGCCAATTTTCAAATAATTGCACAAATGTTGATTAACCTTGTTTAAGGCTAATTAATCCAAATTAAGAGATTAAGTGAATTTTACATGAGAGTTGTTGAATATTTATTTTTGAAAAATGATTCCTATTAATTGCATCATCAGGTGACATCATTTCTTGGGAAGACATCCCTAGACCATAAATGCCACAAATATCATGATTATGGGTCACACATGCCTAGTTAATGCCTCCCATGCCTCTTCAATGCCCCTTATTCTAAGGTCATGATGAAGATAATTATGGATTTAATTCCAAATATTAGGATTATCCATGGACACACATCTCAATCTTAAGATGGATGGTCATGGTTGATCCTGACCAATCTCAAAAATCTATAACTACATAGGCCATGAACATCATGTCTAAGCTATTTTGGTGCAAGGTTATTATGCTCAAATGTATTCAAAGCTTGAATGTTGAAAATTTATAATGCTAAATAGTTTCCATAAGGCTTTGCATTTGATCATAGATTTTGTTTACAATCTTCATTGATAGGCTAGTTTAGTGATTTGGAATCAAGAGCCTAGGTTTTATGGAGTGTTCTTGAGGCATTGGAGGAGCTTACCAGCATTGTTGTCAAAGACAGGGATGCTTGATCAAGGGAGAACATGTTTTTGAGCCACATAGGTATGGTAAATCCATTTGGGAAGGTAATTTGGTGTTGATTTCTTTAATTTATTTCTTACTATCATTTGTAATTCCCATAGGAATAAATAGGCTTGGTTAGTTAGTTCTTTATGCATGTTTCATTATTTATGGACTAATTCTTGACTAAATTGCTTTGTAATCCTCTCTACATCTTGGAACTATTGGTGGGACTAGATGCATCTCACACCTAAAGGAGATCCTTTTGTAACTCTAAAATATTTATTTGGGTCCTTAAAACTCTTGAAAATTGATTTTCTAACTTTATTTTGCCATTTTTGCTTGCCACAATTTTCCACAGTAACCAACATCAGCAAGAAGACCGACATTAGTTAAATATCTTAACCAATGCTATTTATCAAAAATGACATCGGTCAGATCTCAGTTAGCTAGAGTAATGAATGTCGATGGTAATAACCAATGTCGGTCACTATGTTTTTCCAAAAACACATACCTGAGAACTACTTTTTCAAAGTTTATTGTTTCAAGCTAAAAAGAGTTTCAAAGCTAAAGGACATGTTGACATTTTTGCTATAGGAACAAGCTTTTTATTTGATAAAAACATGTTTAAATCACCTCTTATATGCTTAAAAATCAATTAGGAACTTTGTTTTAATGTTTAACAAAAAATTTAGATATTTTGGTGAATGTTTTCAAAGTTTAAAACTAAGACCAAGGGGCCAAATGAACACCACCAAATATTTTATTTGAGTTTAAAATTGAACACACTTATCAATTCTTGTTTGAAATAGTTGTTTACTTAGTTTTTGTTTGGAAAAAAAGGAATGTTGCGTGCATACTCTTCCATTTTTCCCCTATAGGGAACCTTTGGAATCAAAAGTGCCATTCCTATTACAAATAGCCTAGTCCAAGGCTTAGAAATAATGTCACCTAAAGCACTCCCCAAAAACTCACCAAAGCTTGGGTGATCTTGAAAATAACCCTAAAGTATTTTTATTTTATGATTTATTTATTTTCATGAAAACTTGGCTTACGAGGGGGACGTCATTACCTCCCATGAGTTCTTTAGGGAAGCTTTGACCCAGGGTTTCATCTTTTAGCATTGACTTTATTTATCTCCTTTGGAGTTTCACATGAGATGTATTTTCATTTGGACATCACACTACACTAAGTGAATAGTAAGATGTAGTGGTTGTAAAAAGGATTAGATCTTTTTATAACTAGCCAATACTGTGGTCACCCAATTTTAGTGCTTGTCTTTTTCATCATTTGACATGAAAGTCATTATGCAATTGATTCCCCTAGAATGATTGAAACCTTGCTAGTTTAGTATACCCCACTTTGCCATACATTATTAGTTTAGACTTAAGATGTTTGTTTTTTGTCATTATCTTACTTGGTCTTGATTTGTGTCTAAAACTACTTGTTAACTCAATGAACTTAACCAAAACACATTGTCCTCAATTTTCTTGAGCAAGGGAGGATTTATGTTGTCTAAATGGAAAATTCATCTTCCCCTTGCTCAAATTCTTATAAAAAGCTTTGTGTCATGTCATCCACTTTGGTGCAGTCATGCTACCCAATTGAGTCTAGATCTTTTACCCAATTTGTTTAAATCCTTCATTTATAATCCACATTCAAAATTGAACCTTTCTAATTTCTAAGGGTTGGTGTGTTAAAGTGGGTTTGCCATTTGTGCACTAAGCGTGTTTTAACTTGGGTTATTAAGACTCAAAATCATGTTATCATCTTGGTGGACTCAAGTCATCTTATGTATCACTCATGCTTTGAGTCCTAGAATATATTTTATCCTACTAGAATCATGTGGAGATGTTGTGCTACATATTTGGTCCTAGCTTTATACTTAGTGATTCATGTATGTTTTTACATATTGAGTTGTTTAGTTCATTTTATCTTCTTTATTAATCCAGAGAGCTTTCCTATATACTTCTAGCATCAACTTGTCAAAGTTGAAGCTAGATTTTGTAGTGTGGGTGTATCATAAAGATCTAGGCTTTGGTTTAATAGCTTCCACCTTGGGTCTTTGAGTTACCTTACTCTCTTCTGATCTATACAATTTCAACTTTACCAAAGGTTGAGTAAACTTGTGAACCAAATCTTCTAAATTATGCATGGTTTTAAACCACCCTCCCGTATAGTCTCATTGGTACCTTCATTATTTATTTAAAAGAGAGCCAAAGCATACTTTGATTGGTTGCCAAACATTAGTCCAAAGTTAGTCAATACATAGAGTAACTCTTGTTAGATATGACTCAAAGGTTCACTCATAGTGGGGCCTCTTATGGCCTTAATTATAAGGATGAGCAATTTTATGATGGTCAAGATAACCCCATTATTTTTGATGACATCCCCATAGTAGTAGGATTCAAAGATGATTATAATGAATATCAACCCCAAGAATATCAAGATGAAGCCCTTCTTAGATTGATAGAATCAAGTGCTAGACTACCTTATAATTTTCTTATAGAACAATTGCATACCTTAGTTAAAGAAGGAGAACAATGATGGCAAGAGTAAGATTTTGCATAAATAGACATAAATTCTTCCTCTAACAAAGGAAAGGAAATACAAATAGAGTCAAAACCCACAAATCTAGATCTTTTAGCTAAGATCAAGATAACAAGTCAATTATATATAGATCAACTTGTCACAGACTTAACTGACTCCCTAGTTGCCACTTCAATTCACAATAATGATTCAAAAGAACACATATAAATGGTTGAAAGTATACAATAAATATTGGATGAGAACATTACCATAGTGAATCAAGGAAATATAAATGAACAATTAAAGACATAAGAGACCTTACAAGGTGTTCCATTTGACATAGAACATACATTTTTCAATCATCAAAAACCTCTTGTTACTTTACAAACTCAAAAACCCAAACATTCAATCCAAATTGAGGAAATCCCTCAAGATAATTTGTCTAGTTCTTTTCAACCAACCCAAAAAATTGTAAATAAACATAGAAATTTCCAAAATAAACAAAATACAAAATAACCAAATTCAAGGAATGTTTTACAATCCAAGAATTAATATCCTATGTTCTTAATTCAATAGGTAAACCAAAACCAAGTCATGAATTGAAAGGTATATGCTCCTTATAGATCCACACAAAACCAGGGGCACATTCTACCCCAATAGCAATAAAACCAGGGGTGCATTCCACCCCAACAACAATAAAACTAGGGGTACATTCCACCCTAATAACAACAAAAATAGGGGAAATTTCCACCCCAATAGCAACAAAACTAGGGCCACATTCTACCCCAACAACAACAAAACTAGGGGCACATTCCACACCAACAAAAACAAAACTAGGGGCACATTCCACCCCAATAACAACAAAACTAGGGGCACATTTCACCTTAACAACAACAAAACTAGGGGCATATTCCACCCTAACAACATCTTATTCAATCCATAAATGCACCAAACATGCAAGAATGGAATTCTATGAAGAAAATTATCCAAAGATTGGAGATGAATAATATAGTCAAAAAGTACAAATTTGATGAGATATTCCCATATCCATTTGATTTATCTATTCTCTAAAACCCCTTTCCACCTCAATTTGAGGCACCCAAATTTGACAAGTAAAAAGGGAAAGGAGATCCACATAAACACATACAAGAAATATTCATCTTATGTCAAGAGGTTGCTTATAGTAGTGAGTACTTACTATAACTATTTTCATGAAGTTTAGTGGGACAAGCTCTTGATTGGCTACTTAAAATACATAAGGGATCAGTTGCGGATTGGAATGACTTGTCGAAAAAGTTTGTTAACCATTTATCATAAAAAATATAACATGAATTGACTATTTTTGAGTTATGCAAATCCAAGCAACGTGATGGTGAAAGTTTCACTGTATATCTACAAAGGTGGAGAGCATTAGCAGGGCACTTTCAACAAAATTTACCACACAAATAGTTGGTTGATATCTTTGCATAAAATTTGCATCCTAAAGTTACATATAATATATGGTTAACTTGTTCTAACTCATTTGAATAAATTATTGACAAAGGAGTACATATTGAGAAGGCTCTTATTGCTAAAGGCTTTGTTAAGATTTTTGCACAAGGTCAAGCATCTAATCAAACTAAATCACTAGCTCAAATAGTTATGTAGGATAAGCCTAAGGTATTTAGCAAAAATAAGAACATGGTTGGAAATGGGGTGACCTAAACCAGATATGTACAAATGATATAGGCTATGCCTCCTTGAAATGTATAATTAACTCCCCCAAACCCACTACCTACTTTACAAAGACAACCTCCATGAAGGACATTTCATAACAATTTTAGAGTCTTTAGCAAGTTAGGAAAATCAATTGAAATAGTGTTACAAAAGCTCATTGCAACTAATTTAATTATATGGCTAGTATTAATGCCATTTCCTCAAGATCAACCAAAACTAGACTGGTACAAAGATAATGAATGTTGTAACTTTCATCATGTTGCTAGTCATGGTACATATCGTTACATTTAATTACAACACATTATTGAAGACTTTATTGAAAATGATGAGCTAGAAATCAAGTTGGCCCCTAATCAGGACATAAATTAGGATATGGGAATCTACAAAGACCCCCTTCCTTGACATGATCCACCACACCAAGAAATAATCCAAATGGTCACAATCAAGGATAGAGGTAGAATCAAAACCAACAACAAATCATAATGAACATAATCAAGATCATAATTCCCACACTAGTAATGTGGCTTATAATAATGTACCTTAAGACTATAATAATACTATGGGATGTATTTTTGTAACCCACATTACCACTGTTACTATAAAACCACATGGCCAATCTCATGTTCCTCATAACATGAGACCCATAATTATAGGGTCAACACCCTCTCTCTTTAGTAATACCATGACGAGTTTGCATCATCATGTTACTACTCCATTTGCATGGGTTACCAATCTTAAACAATAGTACCATTCTTTTAATTATAAAGGATCCTTGTTGAACTAAAATTATAGTAATACAATTAGTCACCCATGAGTCACCATTCAAGGCCCTTTGCCTTGCTCTCCTAATTATAATAACTCCTTGCCACCTCTAGGTTGTGTAGTTGCAACTAAATGCCTACGAGTTATCATCTAGGACCCTTCACCCACTTCTTTCCATAAACATAATGAGAATATTGTGCCAATGGTTCTAAAGCCAAATACTATCCTAATAAAGGCTAAACTAGTTTAATCCATAATTCAAAGGCATTATATTCTAGCATATCATTTAGATAAAAACCCTACATATATTTCCATATTATAACTCTTGCAGACATTTGATGTCCATAGAACCATCTTCAACAAACTTTTACAAGAGTCTATTTTGCCTAATGTTATAAACCTTGATCAGTTATAGAACCTAGTTGGACATTTATCTTCATTTTGGTAAATTACATTTTATCAAAAGGACATGTCCACCCTCAGTCCAAACCATAATAACCCACTATACATTAAGATAATCATTATAGATCACAAGATCAAGTGGATTCTTATAGATAATGGTTTAGGGTTGAACATTATATCTCTTAAATTAGTATGATGATTGGGTTACATGGATAAAGACATTTAGCTAGAAACTATTACAATCAAGGCTTATGATAATGCTGAGAGGGAATCATCTAGTACAATTTGGTTGCCAATCATGGTTAGGTCTATTTCTCATCACACATTATTCCATATTATGGATATTGAGCTTCCTTATAACATACTTATTGGTCATCCTTGGATCCATGCAGTATAGGTAGCTCCATATACTCTTCACCAATGCCTTAAGTTTCCCTATGATGGGATTAAGGTTACTATTCCCAATGATCAATAGCCCTACTATTATTAAAAATATCTTGAAGAAGAGTTTCATAATTATAACTATTACCCAGGTTTGGAATTCATTCCAAAAAAGAACAAAGCCATTATTTCTCATCCATCTCCATATAATTATGTAAACCCTAGTGATCTAGCTTCCAATTCAGCTGATCCATTTCCTACAGCTCTGGCCAAGAAGGTTATTATTAAAGATGTAGATATTTCCATGTACCATCCAAAGTACATCCTCCATATTGAAAATTTACCAAAATCCCCTAAAACATTTGGTAAACCTAAAACTTCCTAGACTCCTAATAGACCTGATCAGATTTGGCAACCAAAGAAGAAGCAACCAAAAGCTCCTATGCTTTCTGTACCTATAATTAAACCAAAGAAAGATCAAGAAGATTGTATTGAGGGAGATTGGTTATATTCTAAATGCCTTTCAGATTATTTTTAGAATCCAAAGTATCCTATCCTTAACAGGATAATGGATCATCTTGACTATATAGGGAAAGTCCTTGGCCCATAAGCACAAGGAATTTTAAAACCATTATTAGCTGGAATTATCAATTGGAATCATGGTCTCAAATTTAAACCACTAGAGGATGACCTCATGACATTTAATAGTGACTCTTCCAAAGTGACTAGTAATGAGACTCCTAGTAGTGACACAGCATCCTATTATAGCCATTTTGATGAGCTTATCAATTCATATTTATGTGATTCAAATGCAATATTGACCATAACACCTATTGGAGCTTCCCATCCTAAATTAAAAACCTGTCCTAGTGGTGATTCCCTAACTAAAGTAGGGCATTATATCTTTACCATTGTAGCTTCCCATCCTAAAGCAAAAAAACCATCCTAGTGGTGCTTCCCTTCTTGAAGTAGGACATTATATCTTTATCATTGGTGCTTCCATCCTAAAGTAAACCCTCACTATAACCTATGCCTTTTCCATCCTAAACTCATAGATTGGGATCAGCAAAATTTGGTCATATGCCTTGATGAGTTTCCAAATAAAGAATCAATTTTAGAATATATGGGCCTGCGAGATGCATTCCCCATCAGGGATCATAAGTAGGGTTTTGATTTTTTATTAAATTCTTTTGCCTACTTTGGAGAGTAGGCAAACTTTATCGGTCATAATAAATAACAAACATCAAGATCTTTATGTGAAAACCTCTTTGAGGCACTTGTTGATCAGGGAAAAAGTAAAGAAAAAGATATGCTGTTAAGTGAAAACCTATTTCAAGTACTCCTAAGTAGGAAAGTTTTCTCATCCCCTTAGGATGTATAAAGTCCATCTAGCCCAAGTTCCATAGCTAGTACAAGGATATATTTAGAATAACATCAAATATTTGAGCATCTTGCTCTTGAGTTTCCAGAGGTTTTTGATAATTGGCTTTTACTTGAGAAAGTAGATTTTGATTCTTCATATTATCCAAATCTTTGGGAGGAAAAACAAGAAGATATAATAGAGGGAGATGATCATGACCATACATTACCTACAATTCTAGAAGATGGATCCACACTCCTTATGGAGGGTACAACAAAAGTGAATTTAGGAACCCATGAGGATCCCAAAATTGTTTATCTTGGAGCCTCTGTTATTGAAGTAGAATGTGAACATATTATATCCATTCTTAATGATTATATAGACATCTTTGCATGGGCATATTCTAATACGCTAGGCCTAGATCCCAATTTAGTTGTGCATCATCTTGATGTTCACCTTGATGCTAAACTAGTCAAGAAAAAGTTGAGAAAGATGCATTCATGCATCACTCTTTTGGTTAAGGTTGAGTTAGAAAAGTTGTTAGGAGCCAATTTTATCAGACCACTAGACTACTCTAAATGGATTTGGATTTATAACACAGTACCAGTGAGTAAAAAGACCCCAGACATATGTGTTTGTATTGATTTTCATGATATCAATACAACATGCCCCAAATATGATTTTACTCTACCCAACATCGACATGATTGTTGACTCAATTGATGGGTACGAGATGCTATCCTTAATATATGGATTTTATGGTTATAATTAGATCAAGATAGCCCCTAAAGATTAGCATAAGACCACATTCACCACTTTGTAGGGGACATTATGTTACCAAGTCATGCCATTTGGTTTGAAGAATGTTGGAGCCACATATCAATGGGTAATGACTATCATTTTCCATGACATGATGCATGACATTATCAAGGACTATGTTGATGATATACTAGCAAAGTCAAGAACAAGAGCTAGACACCTTGACATTATATGAAAAACATTTGAGAGCCTTCATGCATATAAAGTCCACTTGAATTCTATAAAATGTGTGTTTGGAGTCACATCAAGAAAATTGATAGGGTTCATTATATCACAAGGGATTGAAGTCAACCTTGCAAAGGTCAATGCTATTATGGAAATGCCTCTACCAAATAATCTTAAATAGTTATGAGGTCTATAAGGCAAGATCTAGTCTATACGTAGGTTCATATCTCAATTGGTAGATAATTGCCACCCATTTATCCATCTCTTAAAGAAAGGGGTAACATTTCAGTGGGATGAAGATTGTCAAATAGAATTTGCAAATCCTAAAACATACTTGGACAATCCACTAGTCCTATGACCTCTAACACAAAGAAGACCATTACTTATTTATATATCAACCATAGAACATGCACTAGGAGCACTTTTAACATAAAATGACGATCATGGTAAGGAACATGTGGTTTATTATTTAAGCTACACATTGGTAGCCTATGAACATAATTATATGCCTATTAAGAAGGCATGTTTAGTTATGGTATTAGACACTAAAAAATTATGACATAATATGCTAAATAACAAAACTATTATTATCACCAAGGTAGATCCTCTCAAGTTCCTCTTATCTAAAACATATCTTCAAGGATGTATGGCTAAATAGATTATGCTTCTCAATGAGTTTGATATTGAGTACCAAAATTAGAAGGTAATCAAAGGACAAGTTCTTGCTGACCAACTTGTAAAAGCTCTTATTATAGCCACTCAACCCCTCAACTTTGACCTTCCAAATGATTTTATCATGATTATAAAACAAGCATCACAAGAACCTAAATAGTAGACACTCTATTTTGATGGATCCTTCACATCTTAAGGGTCTAGAGATGGTATATTGTTAATCATGCCATAGGGGGATTTGATCCCCAAAGCATACCATATACAATTTAAGTGTACAAATAATATGGCCAAATATGACGCATTGGTTATAGGGCTCCATATTGTCATATAGTGGGATATTCAAAGCTTAAAGGTCTATGGATATTTACAACTATAGAGCCTCACAACTATAAGAACTAGAACTTATTGATGGTAAGTGTTTGGATGCCCTAGAAAACTTGTAGGCCTTTCAGAATAGATTATAGAAAAGGTAAAATAAACACATTTTCCCTTGATAATTTGAGATTGGTGACTTAGTTATAAAATAAAACTAGAAGAATATGAATGATGAACCCAAAAAGAAAGTGATTTTTAGCCTAATTGTTTAGGACCATATATTGTCACAACAAACTATAGATCAGGAGCATAATGACTGGCTAAACCTAATGGTGAAGAAATTTTAAATCCCATGAACATCATACACCTTAAGAGGTTCTATGCATGAACATCTTTGAACCATTTTCTATAAGACCTTGACTTGGGGGCAAGTTGTGTTGTCATAATTTTATCCCACCCTTTTATCTTACCTTGAACACATTTTATACTACCCTGGTTCACTTTTCATGAATACTGATAGTAAAGGCTTCATATCTTTGGTACTATGAACACATTCTTCATCCCATTATGAATTTATCTCTTCAAGAGGCATATTCTTTATTTTGTCAAGGACATGTTATAAGCTTGAACACTTTTTATCCCTTGACCAATTATGATCTCGATTATGTCTCATGAACATTATGAAAATATTTAGTAGTCATTCTACAAAGTAGTCCAAATAATACCATCTTGTGTAGCTTTAGATAAGTAAATAGTTGCATCTTCTTAGTATAAGTATTTGCTACTCTTTCTTGTTTTATCAATAACCTCGCTCTTACCAATTTATGAGCATGGGCCATTATAGTCAACTTAGTTATCTTATTGGAACATCTGCTCTTAAGACATGCATCTCCTCAACTAAATGGTCCCACCTTGTGCATATTTTATCCCAAAAATAATAAAAACATTATAAATCCTTTGAAAACACCAAAAACATTAGAACATGATCCATAAAAAAATAAAAACATTATCTCAAGCATCTATATGTTTATACATTCTCATTCCACCATTCCATGCTCTCATTATTTTATGAGCAACTATTAATTTTTAACACTCTCACCATTTTGTGAGAAACTATTAATTTTTAATGATCTCATGATTTTGTGAGCAACTACTAAGTTTGAACTATCCCACGTACTTTCCATTTTACAAGATCATTCTTTCTACATCTCATCAGCTTTTTGTTTGCTAGACCATTTGCATTTATTTGTCATATCTTTCATTTATTCTATAAATCATGCTAGTCTGATAATGATTTTTCTTCAATCCCATTTCCTGGGAGAACTACATTTGGTTTGAAGTTCATGTTGTAACATGCATCCATGGAACTATGTAGGTAGTGTCCACTTATCTTATACATCTAGAGTCAGCTCGACCAACCCCTTCCTTTTATTCTCTTCCCCCATTTATTTTGTCATTATTCCTCTTTAATTAGGGAACAATTATTGTGTCATTATTATTTGTTATGTTATAGTGGAACGTAACACCTCTACCGCATATGTATGAACATTTGTCTTTAAAACACACTAACTTGTTTTTTTTTTGTGTGTGTTTATTTGATTTTTCTTGGTGTTTTATTGTTATTTCACACCTCTCCTTTTATTTATTCTCATTTTCTCTTTTTATTACTTCTTGTCTCATTTTGGTCTTGTGTTTCCTTGATTGTTTTTTGTTTGATTTTGCTTTTCTCTTTTGTGTTCAAGAATGCCTTGATGGTCCACATGGATCTTGATTATTCATATCTTGGTCTCATCTCATTAAGATGTACTTGCCTTTTTTTAAAACTTTTTTTTTCCAACTTAAGTCTTGATATATCATATCTTGATTTCAAGATAGGTTCATTTATGTTTGTCTTTTTCTTTGTTTTTGCTTTTTTGTTTCAATGTATATCATTGTAGCTCTAGTTTTGGTCATTATTTTACAATTATCTTTAATTATAGATATTCACATTTGAACTGGCTTAGTGCAATTGGAATCTCATGTCATTCTCATTTATTCATACTTATGATGCATAATTTATTTTTATATAACAAGAACTTTGTGCTTAGGTCCCAAAGCCTTAACATCAACATACACTCCAATGAATGATTCTCAAGAACACTTTATAAAACCTAGGCTCATGATATGGAATTAGGCTTCTAGGTAGCATGCATTTTAGGATTCTTTATCTATGCTTAGACATGCATCTCTTCACATACATTGTGATTCTAATCAATTCTTGGTCATTTTTCATCATTCCTCATTCCATTCTCTACCAAACTTGTGTGAACTACATTGGCTTGAAGTTCATGTTAGAACATGAGTCCATAGAACTATGTAGGCAATGCTTAATTTCTATTGAGGTTAGCTCAACTATCTCCATTCTTCTTTTCATCTCTCTTATCACTTTGTGCATTCTCATATGATTGGTTTTGTATGGATTTCTAATCCATTACACCGCTGCATGTATGTTTTTGGCCGCTTACTTAAACCTATCTTTTTGGTTATATCCTTAATCTATTTTTCTTACTAATTTCCCATGTTAGGGCCCTACATCTGAACCATATCTGAATCAAATCAATTCTATAGGGGAAAAATCATTCTTTATTCTTTATCAATGATCAAGATTCACCCTACTAGGGTATAACTATTTTATCATGATCAAATCTGCTCTACTGGAGTACTTATTATATTCTCTTTAGAGACCCCATTCTAGTGGTGCTTCCCTTATTAAATTAGAACATTCTCTCTTTTCCTCTAATTCCAAGATCTTCACATTAAATCCCATGATGGCAATATTTTAGTGTGTAACTTATCTTTGGATTGATCAATGTTATTAGCACACAACTTTTACTCTCAAATTGGGTACATTTATAGTGTGTCCCTTACATTTGTGGATTATATCTTTCTTATTCCCCCCATCTATGGGACCTATTATACCTCTCATTATATTTTGATCATTTATGGCAATCATGTGTGCAAGCATTAAATCATTTGGATGTGATCTATTTCATGGGTTAACCTATCACTTTCTCTCTCTTTTTGAGAGTTTATCATTCTCTTTCATCATAGTATGTCCTCTCGAGGAGGAATCATGGGTTTGTTCTAATTTCTTCTTCATAACTCTTTTCTTTGAAAAGATGTTGCTTCACCTGAATGTCTTGTTACACCTTCTCAAATAGGAGAAAAATGTAGACAACTAATTCCTAACACCATTTCTGTTGAAATTGTCAATCTTACTCAAATTGCACTCAAATGCACATTTTAGGTCAAAATCCATAAAAGGTGCTAAATGGTTTGAAACTTGTCATTTACAAGTGCCAATTTAGGTCAAACTATCCCTAAATGGGGCAATGCAATTTATGGGCTAGCTAACTTTGATCAATTCATTTCAATTCAAAATGATAATTTCACCTTTTATGATTTAGATCACTCTTTTCTCCTAAATTCATTAGTACACATCATTTACCTTTGTTATTTTGTGTTGGAAATATCCTAAATGGAAATATGGTTCTGGTTCATCTAATGTCACCTTCTAATTCATCTCGAGTCAAATTATAACTCAATAATATGACTTTATGACCATTTTGATTAATTGAGGGCCAATTTTCAAATAATTGCACAAATGTTTATTAACCTTGTTTAAGTCTAATTAATGAAAATCAATAGCTTAAGTGAATATTCCATGAGAGTTGTTGAATATTTATTTTAGACAATTGATTCTTATTAATTGCATCATTAGGTGACATCATTTCTTAGGAATACATCCCTAGGCCATAAATGCCATAAATAACAAGATTATGGGTCACCAATGCCTAGTTAATGCCTCCCATACCTCTTCAATGCCCCTTCTTCCAAGGTCATGATGAAGATAATTATGTATTTAATTCCAAATATTAGGATTATCCATGGTCACACATCTCAATCTTGAGATGGATGGTCATGGTTGATCCTGATCAATCTCAAAAAATTATAAATAGAGAGGCCATGAACATCATTTCCAAGCTATTTTGGTGCAAGGTTATTATGCTCAAATATCTTCAAAGCTTGAATATTTCAAAGTTATAATTCTAAATTATTTCCATAAGGCTTTGTATTTGATCATAGATTTTGTTTGTAATCTTCATTGATAGGCTAGTTTAGTGATTTGGAATCAAGAACCTAGGTTTTATATAGTATTTTTGAGTCATTGGAGGATCTTACCACCATTTTTGACATAGACAAGGATTCTTGATCAAGGGAGAACATGCTTGTGAACCACATAGGTATGGTGAATCCATTTGGGAAGGTAACATGGTGTTGCTTTCTTTAATTATTTATTGTTATCATTTGTAATTCCCATAGGAATAGATAGGCTTGGTTAGTTAGTTCTTTATGCATGTTTCATTATTTATGGACTAATGCTTGACTAACTCTCTTTGTAATCCTCTCCAAAAATCCAATCAATTTAGATGCACATGAAAATTAGGGTTTTTTAGGTTCCCTATTATCTCAAGATTTCATATGATGACATGTAATTTCAAGATACTCACCCTGTATTGACAATATTTATGCAGTAAGTGGGGGTTGTCTTAAAATTATAAGTTTTACATATTTCTAAATGTTCCCATATGTGTGTGTCATACTAGGGCACAATATGCCATTTAGATTATAAAAGGCTTATTTTAAAAATGTCTTGTCATTTTTACAACCACTACATCCATTAGATTGCTTAGTGTAGTGTGATGTCCAGATTATGCCATTGTTCTAAGCTAAATATAATTAACAGAGTTAGTTTAACTGCTCAAACTAATGTTTTAGTGAGTCACCCTCAATTTGTATACCCCACCATGGAATGGATTTGAAATAATGCTAGGAGATAAAACCTCAGGTCAATGCTTCCCTAAAGAATTTATGGGGAGGTGATGAAATCTTTTCCACAATCCAAGTACATGAAAGAAATAAAAACTAAGACTTTATTGTTCACTTTTTTGATCACCCAAGTTATACGAACTTGGGGAGAGCATAGACTAGTTTCTTTCTAAACTTGGACTAAGTGACAAAGACAATGAATGAAGTACTTTTGGTCACTTGATCTACCTAAAATAGAGGGGGGAGAGAATATTCATAAGGAATTGTTTGTAAGAACAACACAAACAACAAATAAAAAATAATAAACCAAAAAAATCTCTTAAGAGCACTTAGTCTAAGTTTGTGTTCCTTTTAAATAACTAAGTGAAGTGTGAAGTAAAATTTATTCCCTTGGCTTTGTTTTTCATTTGTGAACTTTAAAAAATAAAATAAAAGTGATTAGATGATTTTTAAGAACCAATTGTAAATGTGATTTAAATATTCAAAGTGTTAAAAACTTCCTTTCTTGGGCTTGGGTCCTATAAAAAATATTAGGGGGTTTTATTATCTCTTGGCAAAAGATATAATCATCAAACAAACTTGCATTGTGAGTGTCAAGTTTCCTTTATTTTTCACATAGTGTAATACCACCAATTATAGTGTAATATTGTCTATCTTTAAAATTTCATGTCCTAACTCAAAACTACATTTTATCTATAAAATATATTGTGTCAAAGCAAAACTACATTTTCATAGTGTAATACCACATATTGTGAGTGAAAAACTGCACTTACACTATAAAAACATAACTGTTAGTGAAAAACTACATTTACAATGGATACTATTAACTATCACATGCAAAAGAAATCTTTGTGAGTAGGTGCAATACTGTATTTACAAGGGATAGTATTGACTATTACATGCAAAACTAACCTTTATGAGTAGGAAAAATACCACACATCTCTATGTAATACCACATTTACTAGGCATTAAAGATTTTAACAACTTAAAACCACATTTTTAAATGCAAAACCAACTATTGTGAGTGTAAAGCCACATTTACTAGTTGTAAAACTACAATTTGCAGGCAAAACATAATGTAGTGACATAATACCACACTTCTAAAGTGAAAAACTACATATAGCATGTAAAACCACATCTAAAATACTACACTTTTGTAGTGTAAAACCACATATTATAGGTTCAAAATTACATGTCCTTGTGTCTTGGCTATGAGCTTCATTTTTGCAATTTTTTGCTCATAAAATAATAAATTTAGCATGAAAAATGCTAGCAAGAGGTTCTAAAATACCATATGAAGAGATTTATGGGGTGTGCATTCCACCAGGCATGTCATTATGTGATCAACATGAATATATAAATGGGATATTATTATTGTGTTAGTATGAAATAAAATCAATCAAAACACACTAATTAAAACTTACACCTCTAGCCTAGACACTTAAGGAGCTAGTGAACTACATAACTAACTAACAAATGAAATCAAAACATGAAAGTTTACCTTCAATGAGAGTAATTTTTGTGTGTTGTAAATGAGTTGATGTGCTTATTTATGTGATCAATATTTCTTTGATAATGAATCTTCTTGTTCTACCTCTCCTTGTCACCTAGGTATGTTGGATTTAGCTTTAGCTTTGGCTTTTCTTGGATTAGCAAATGGGCATGGTAATACTATAATAATGGACTTTTTAAAGGAGTTTTAACATCATAAAACTAAACAAAATAATATTTTTAGAGGTATTTTATAATAATAACATTAAATAGAAAAGCTTATTGAATAATGGGTGAGGCCTTGTATTTATAACCTTCAAAACTAACTCTAACCCAAGTGTAATTAGGTTAGATTTAACTATAATTGAGTTTAATCTAAATCTATTTGAGTTAAAAAAGGGACATGTATTTAATATTTGGGATAGAGATCCCATTTATTAGGCATGTCTCTCCATTTCTAAATTTATGGCATTTAGACAGATATTTCCAATTCCTTGACTTTAAGGATGATGATGTCATGATGACCTCATTTTTATTGAGATTTATTTTCTATAAAATTAAATTTTACTAATTACACATGGAAATTATAATTAATAATTTAATTTGGTTTGATTAGTTAATTCATTCTGATTAGCACTTTTGCACTTTAAGAATTGTTTAAGTGCCCTGTTTAATGGATCCAAAAGCCAAACTATCACATTAATAAGTCATAAGTCAACTAGAGATGAATATTTGAGAGGTTAATATTAAAACATGATAATACCCCAAATAGAGATGCCTTAATATGATTCTAAGCACTAATTTTAGATGTGTAGATGAATTTGGGATTTTCAATTATTCCTAAGGTTAATTTACACTATTGGTAGAAATCAAACTGAGATTTGGTTGGAAGGTAGTTGTGGCCAAAATGGGGTATATAAAAAAATAATCTAAAGTATGTTAATATTAATCATATATTTTCATATTCAACTAGCAATTTTGTGCTTCACGTGACTTCATATCAAAATTACAAGCTAACACTAAATACATTTACAACTAGTGACTCAAAAAGTATGTAAAATGCTAATAAAAGTTCAAGTGAAATTCTAATAGAAATTATTAAAAAAAAAATTAATCAAATTACCTTTTATGCATCCTCTAAGAAGATCAAAATTCTACTATGCAAATAATAGAATGCATGAGAATCATATAATTTGGTTTTTTTACTTTGAAGGACCAAATACAAAGGATAAATTATAGTGGTGATCCTATAATAGATACATCAATCAAGAAATTGATTCATATTATGATTGCATATCCTAAAGAAAAAGTGCAAGAATAATAAAAAATAGTGAAAAAAGAACCAAATAATAATAATAATAGCAAAAAGAAAATTCAGAAAAATAAAGTTACAAAAAGAAAAATTAGAGCAAGCAAGGACACAAAAGAAACAAGATGAACAAATTATTACAAAAAGTAAAAGTTGAAAAACAAAGGTTTAAATGGGAAAAATTGGAAATAAATAAATTATTAAAATAATAAATTGAGAAGGAAGGATTGCAAAATAAAAATTAGAGAAATAAAGGCTATAAGAGCTTCAACTAGAAAAGTTACAAAAAGAGAAATTATTAAAAGATATGTTTTATATAAAAGTTCAATCTAATCAATAAAATATCTTTAAGAAAGGGTTTTTAAAAAAAGAGGTTAAAAAACTAGAAATGCCTATAAAAAATAATGTTATAAGTATGGTTCTAAAAGAGGAAATTAAAATCCCTTCCTCAAATCGAGAAATTTTCTATATCATTACTCACATAGATGGATTTGTTTTTAAAATGCCAAGGTTATGGACTACCACAAATTAAATTTTTGCACTACATAATTTTTTTTATCTTTTGGTTACAAAATTTAACCCATATATTAAATTAATTCATCTAAAACATGTGTGGGATCAATTAAGTTAACAATATTATTTGCTTCAAAAGAGTGTCATCTTACTTTTGAAATTATTTTTCATATAAGTGTATACAATGTTTTGCTACGAGGATTATTTTTAAAATCAATAGGGTCCTTAATTTATTAAAAAAATATTATATTACATGATCATGAAGGCAAAGTCATTTTCTTGTCAAAAAATGGAACATCTTTGGAACAAGAGAATAAAAAGGAAAACACATCATCAACTACTATTTAATAAAATATGAATAATAGAATAACAATAAAATCACATGATACTATACATGTGGTAAATTAAAAATCATATATTTTAATACCATAGTATGGGGTAGTTGGTTTTACATATATAGATACAAAAGAAGACAATAGTGGCACACCACAATTTCAGGATCAAAAAGATGATTTTAACATGATAATGATTATGTACAAGATGATTGGAATGACATGAATAATATGTAGGATGAGTATGGAAATATAATTCATGGTTGTAACAAACTGATAAAATAACTCCATAGAGGCATACCCTTGATGAGATTTTTAGCTTTTAGTAACATAATTTGATTGTACATAGTTGTTTGATTATTGCATCATGTTCTTCCCTTGCATATGTAATTGATTCATAAATTATTACAAGATATTGGATATTATTTACTTGATTCACCTCTTGGATTTTATTTTTTAATTTACATATCTAAACATCTTAAAATAGTGATTATTTCTTACATAATATGCTATTTTCTCTCTATTTTCACTAGTCTACAATTACAAGATGTCATTTTATATGAAAGACAGAATTGGTCAGTTATAGATAAAACCAACTAACACTAATATCCCATTTTTGTATCTTATACTATATAAATTTTCACCTAAAATCATATTTCAAACACATAAATCCTTAATATTTCCAATTTTTAGCTTTTTCACCTAATTTCAGTATGTAAATATTTTTTTGTATGAAAAATCTTTCATTTCTAGAATTGTATTGCTCATACATGTGACATATATATAAAAGTGTAAATTTTATCACATAATCATGAAAAATTAGTCATGTTCATACATTTTTTAGTCTCTTACATATTTATCAAAATTATAATTCACATACAATGGGGGCATTCTACTCACATGTGGACACACAATCATTTTTAGTGCATATCTCACATCGAACCATATCAAAAACTATTCATATCTTTCTCACTTATTCTATTTTTAAACCTTGATTATCACTACATTTTACTTTTTCTAATTTCAATTTTTCAAGTAAAAAAAATGTAAAAACATTCAAAACATTTTTAAAAATTAAAAAATTAGGCTTCAGCATGATTTAACATCTAATTTAAATATATAAAACATGTTATGTATCTCATTATTAGTAAATAGAATATTTTTTTTTAATATCACACTCATTTCATTGGTATTCATCTTGGACTTGACTCTACCTAATAGCCTTGTTAAAATGGGGGCATCTTATATGTCGATGATAGTATGTACAAGTTTTATCACTCCATAAATCCTATACTATTGAGATCTATAATATTTACATATATATTTATAACAATTATATATTGCATTATTTACATGAATATTATATTTTATAGGATATGATCACATTACATATGTATGGTTCAAACTACATTTCTAGTACTATGTTCCATTAGTGCTATTACTTGTACACAATATATTGGATCTTGCTTATCTATATTGTGTATAAATTGGCCATTGTGTTACAAACTTGTTTGAATATATCTATGATATTTTTTTGGTATGTGTGACATTTGAACATGTCCATTAATTTTTCCCCAGGCCCTATGTTGTGTGTGACATTTGGACATATTCTTCTTTTGAAATTATTTGTGTCCTTTGTGTGTTTATCTTAGCATTGAAGGTGTAAAATTTCCTTTTATGACATTTGAAAATGTCCCTTATGTGAGGCCTTTGGTATTATTATTTAAAATTTCTACCATTATTCTTATGTGATATTTGATCTTTTTGAGTTTGATGACTACCATGATCCACATCACGCACTACTAACATTAATATATTAATTCTAAATTTTATTACTATGAGATTGATTGAAACATTTATATAGGCCTTGCTTCATATGTTACAACAAATATTCAAATTATGCAAATATTACTATTCTAACATATTTTTCACATATGCTATATTGATCAATGATTATATCTTACTACATATGTTTCAATTAAATTAAATTTTAATATGAACTACTTTCAGGATCAATTACCTCACCTCAAAAGGGGGCATTTTAATGGGATTATCATATATTAGATATTCCTTTTGAAGACCAAAAATCATTTTGGGCACAAATGCAGTTTCAAATTTTTCAAAATGGTTCAAAATTCAATCATTGATATATATTATGGGGACATATGTCATGCATATACACTCGTATTTCAATTTCAAATTAAAAATTTATGAAATTTTGAGTGTATGATATAGGGTTATTCATAAGTTTCAAATATAATTTATAATTATCATCTACATATAGTTACAAATTCTAAAATTACAATGGTGGCATGATATAGATTCATGCACACTATCCTATTATTAAAAAAAAAAAAATTATATTTTATAAGTTTTAGACATGTTAGGAGCATGGATGCACTCCATTATTTTTTGATCATGTATTTTAGAAATAAATTTACAATTGAATCTACAAGCCATCTATAGTGGTTGATTTAGTTTAAGTGCATGATTCATAATTTAGAGGTTCAATGACCTTTAGAATAATGCCTATAAATCCATTTTGAATTTCAACTTGTTTCATGTTTTGGGGATACAAATATAGCTAAGTTAAATTTAGGTTATTGTATCCCTCAATTGGTGTTATTTATATTTAACAATTACAAATTCATTTTGGGGTTAGATCACCCTAAAATTATCTATTAGTTTAATTAATAAACCATTATTCTTCAAGTGTTTTATGGGAAGCACCAATTATCCACTATGTCAAGGAAGCATCATATCCAAGACAAAGTCACAAAAAAAATATTAGTTACACACATATGGGGTGTATTCCTCCCTTTTTCTCTTTTCAAATTCAATAATTTTCAAATTTGAAGTTCAAACAACTTTCAAATTCAAACATTTTCAAATTTCAAAAATTAAAACAAATTTCAAATTCAGCCTTTTTAAAATTTTAGTTTTCAAAAATAAAAAGTAACTAATTCATGTCTTTTATAGGGTTTTACAAAGATAATTATTCCATAAACTATTGGAGTACTACCTTAAAGACAAAGTGTGTCTTACATAATAAGGTATATCTTTCCATTAATCTAGTAATTTCATTTATAAACTAAAGTGGAAGAAAATGTAGTAACCTAAATCTAGTCATGAATACTTGATCACGTAAGTTTTACCCCTTTCATTCTTGTTCAAAATTTGTATTTAATTGGTACTTATTTTAGATATTCATCCTATCCTAATCACAAAGGAGGACCTATTTATCTTTAAAATCATCATCTGATTGCTAAAAATGTCATCAAGCATATAAATGTCCAAACCTAGATCAAAATATCCACATGTTTCCATGTGGAACAATGCCCAATAGGGATAATATTTGGAGGTGTTCCTCTCCATATTGGACATTATTTTACAAACTTTTGGAGTAGGCGTGTAAGATTTAATAAGGGATTTTTTTATTGTTGGAGATGATAAACTAGTTATTGCGCATATTTGTTGAGTGCACAATAATAATAGATCCTCTAATTTGTAATGTCCCCTTTTTAGCATGATCCTATTTTATGATGGTTTAGTCTATCACTGGCCCTTATAGGCTAACTAAGATGGTTATATGGTCTTTTGTGATAGAAACCTAGTTAGTGGATGGTTTATTTCTTCTTTAGAGTTCAGTAAATTTTAGGGTTGGCCTTTGCAAGGGTTTCAAGACTCTTTATCTCATACTTACTATTTATAGTAATTCATTCAGTCAGAGTTACTATTTATAATAGGGTGCTAGAATGGAATATTTTAGTAGTGTCAATTTTGGTATTCAATTGGCTTGGATAAATAAGGTGTTTGGCCTAAGTTATGATGTTTGATTATTATTAAAGGTCACTTTAATAATAATTAATATTTTAATATTATATTTTAACATTATATTTGCACTTTATGACTTGAGGGGTCATGTGTCATAAAAAGGGGGCCATTTCAATTTATTATTTATAAAGTCATATTTTAATATTATTAAAAGTGCAACTAAAATTTTATAAGAAGGAAGCTTCTAGATGGGTGGACTTGATGAGGAGAAAAAAAGTAGATTAAGAGGGTCACCCAAGCTTCATATCATCCAAGAATTGATATTTGATTTTGAGATTGTTGGTGATGAGACCATCTAGGGTTTATACCATTACTTCAACCATTGGGAATGAAGACTCTCAATTGGTAATGCAATTTTGAGGTTATGGAATATCTTTTGAATTATTGCTTCATTGTGGGCTTCATCCAAGAGTCCAATCTATGCTTAAATTGGAGAATACATTAAGTTTCAAAAGGGTTCCAAAGGTTAATCATTTGTAGATTTGAAAATTGTTAATGACATGAATAACAATGTGAATAGTGTCATGCTACAGTACCCACTATAGTGCATGTGAACAATGATTGTTATAGTGCACATGAACAATGATCACTGTAGTGAATGCTATAGTGCACATGAATAGTGATCACTACAGTAAATGCTATAGTAATTGAATAAATGTGAAAGGAATAAGTAAATTATTGAGGTTCACTTTAAAGGCATTTTGTGGCTTAAAATATTCATATTTATTGTAAGAAAAATCATGGGTTTTAGAGGCACATTGGCAACCATTGATTGGCATATCAGACCTCACATATTTGAAGATTGGGAGTTTAATACTCATGAATTTCTCCTATGATCTTGGGCACTCCATTCTTAAGGATGGGACAATGATATTTGATGCATATTTGGAGGTTAATAAGGTGTGAATATTCTTATTATCTGAAACTTTATGTCTAAAATAAGGGCAACACCATTAAGGGTTTGATTTGGCTTATGGAGAGGACGTTTGGTTCTATTTCATTAAGGTTGCACCTTCTCCAGCATTGGTGCTTCATGTGACCAGGTTCTCCTGTGATAATCACATTACATATAGGCATTTTGAATGAGTTTGTAGCTACTATTTTTATCTCAAACACTAGGGACTTTATTAAATTGTAATGCCAAGAGACTTGGCTCTTCATTCTATGGTATTGAGATAGATTACCAACATTGGGAAAATAAGTTACATGATAATTGTTAGATGTAATGCTTATATAAAATGCATTTGATTATAATTTTAGGATGTATGCCAATTTTTTGACAATTTGGCATTGGCTATAGATGATCTTATTGCATATTTAGTTTGTGGGACAATTGCTTGTGAAAATACCTTGCAACTATAGGTGATTATTGGCATATGAAATTTGCATAATAATTGTTTGTTTGAATGTCAATGGTCTATATCTATTCTTTGAAACATTTCCAGGTCACTTAGCATTCATGCCAAGTGTTTGATATTATGTCTACTAGCTGTACAAGTCAATTTCAGTCACCTATATGTATGAGGAAGTTCAAGAACAATTAATATATCATTCCTATAACATTATCCATCCATATTGCATTGTTAAAAGCATTCAAAACACTAATTGTAGCATTAAAAACTTATTCAAGCAAGAACTAATCAGATTGAAATACATAAATAACAAGTAAAGAGATTGTATGAAAGGTGTTCGATGATATTACTTGAGCTTCTAATCAACATTTCAAGGTCAGTTTGAGTAAGGGATACTACATAATTTTATAGGTTATTCATGAAATGATAAATTTTTACTTGAAAGAACCTATTATGCCTATTTAATAGGCACTCCCATGTATATTCTAATAATACAAATATAACATATTATGTGAATATACTGAGACTATTCTGCTTAATTATTTTATCTATATTGTGCATGTACAATGGTATAATTTTTTACTCAATGTTATGGTAATGGTGTGAAAGAGAGATCATGTGGTTGCATGAGTGGATATTATCTTGGATATGGTATCAAATCCACCTTAATGGATCCATTTATAGATTAAAATTCTATGAATTTTCTTTTAATTTTATGCTCTATCTATATCTAGCCTATGACTATTGTCGATAAAATTCCTTATTTCAAAATTTGGGTCATACCCTGTTATATAAATATTTATTTAGATTTGAGTACTCGTAAACCTTATAGTCTCAAGTTAGATCCTTTTATCCTTTGCATTTTCCATTATGTATAAAATTGAGAGAATTTAAGGCATTGATCCACATTAAAATACCTCCAGCTCAACTCTTGGACTTTTAACAACCACATGAATAACCTACCTTATCATCCTCTTGCATTGAAATTAGATCTTATTGGTCACTTAGATATTTTTATGCCTGAAATTAAATTGGTTTCATGCTTTATTTTCATTTATAGTGTTTTTTTATTAGTAATAAAGTAATATATTAGAATGATAGAATTTTTTATATAGTTTTTGGTCTATATTTTTTTATCAAGCTTTGATCAACCTTCATTAGTATTTTATGGCATGAATTAACATTTTATATAGATCAAGATTCAATTTATTTTAGGTTGGATCACATTTCCATTGGAATCATTCTCTTCATATTTGGTAGTTAAGCTTTTTTATGGTCTATTGGTCATACTTGAGTTTATCTTTGCATTAAAGCATACAACTTCCCATTTTTCCTCCATTCTCTAAGGCCCATCCA
Organism: Torreya grandis; assembly: GCA_037957365.1. Classification (NCBI taxonomy): domain Eukaryota; kingdom Viridiplantae; phylum Streptophyta; class Pinopsida; order Cupressales; family Taxaceae; genus Torreya; species Torreya grandis. Next base: position 1,743,668 of record JARHVA010001334.1, read on the forward strand.
AACCTTCCAAAAAATCACCATAACCTCTTATTCATTTCATACGCATCTTACTCCACCTTCTTGATCATCACACCTAACAACAAGATAACAATCAACGTGGCACATATGGGTCTTGATAGCTAAAATGAGCCATCAAAATATTTGGAAAGGTGTATTAAGTTGAATACCTATGCATTCACTACTCTTTCTATCCAAACTGGTCACACCTTCACCACCAACTATAACTCACCATGGGATTTTTTTAAAAGGCATGTTATTATTCCTTCAAAAATAAGCCATGATTATTGTAATTGCCTAAAAGTGGTAGTTAGATGATAAGAGTGTTGCTTGAGATATCCAATGCCTAGCTCAGCCATAGACCTATTCTAGAACATTTATGACACTTTTCCATCCATTATGTATACCAAAAAAATATTTTATTAGCTTAAATATAGTCCCATAAAAGCTTTCTTAGATCCCAACCTAGTGTGCTCAACAGTCTACCAACTAGACACTAGCTTCACATTAAAGACACTAAAGTTACATGGCACTAGTGTCCCTTTCCCTAACTCTCTTGAATATGTATATTTTCAAACATATGTCCCTCCTAAGGTTAGCCTAAGTAAATTTTATTATTCACACAAGCTATGAATTTCTATTAAGACAAGATTATTTAACCTCTATCAACTAGATGGAAAATAGATACAAAACCCTATCCAAATAAGAAATAAGTTGAGAAAAATTAAGATATTTTATCCTTATTCTTCCCTACTTCTAAATCATCCCTAATTCCACATTTAAAATATTTTCAATCTCAATCACACTCAAGTAAAATCAAGACCACTCTTATTCTAACATTCACTTACACTTACACCAAGCACTAGGTGGGATAACTACATTGGGATTGATCCCTCTTGAAAGTATTGGTATGTATGAAAATATATTAAAAATGGGGTTTTTAATATGTCCAACCTATCCTAATAATAAACACACATTTTTATCTCATAACATTATTTCGAGGAGGATTGGGGTTCACACACTAATTTAGATTTTATAGGCACAATCCATAGTTCTAAATTTTGTGCATGTAGGAATAAAACCTAGAAACACAAGTGCAGGTGCTCTTAAAAAATAAAAATATACCTAAATTTTGAGAAGTGTTGTCATTTATGTCATTTATATCAAGGTGCATCTGGTAAAGATGCATGGTTAATGGTCTATGAGATATGAGCTTGTGTGCTTGATGTGACATGGAAGTCATATGACAAGAGAGAATTTAAAGGAAACCTAATGTCTCTCTATGAAGAGAGAGAGAGAGAGAGAGAGAGAGAGAGAGAGAGAGAGAGAGAGAGAGAGAGAGAGAGAGAGAGAGAGAGAGAGAGAGAGAGAGAGAGAGAGAGAGAGAGAGAGAGAGAGAGAGAGAGAGAGAGAGAGACAGAGAGAGAGAAGTTTCAAATCAGGTGAGCATTAAAGCATGTTTGAGTACTAGTTCTTGAGTACACAGTGTCTTGAGAATCTTAGTGAGGTGTGTATATTGAAGTTTAGTGAAATAAGTAAGCATAAGATTGTGATAGATTTTTTGGAATCATGTGATCATGTAAGATAATTTTAGATACTTTTATTAGTGTTTTAAGGTAATTTTTCAAGTTTCAATTTCTTGAGAAGCCTTGTCATAACACTAATCATAACATAAAAAGACCTTGTGAGGAGGTATGAGTATGATGGCTTAGTGAGATGAGTACACATAAGAATGAGTGGTTGTATAAGGTTTATTGAGCATGTATATGAGGCATTTGATCACTCATGTGAGTCTCAAGGTGAGCTTACAAGGGTAGGACTTATAAACCTAGTATGTAACCAGACCACTTATAGACCCTACTTAGCCTAATGAGGCATCATGATCTATTATCAAGGCATATGAAGGATGTTTTACATTATTTGAAAATGTGATATGTTGTATGGTAATTTAAGTGAGGTGTATAGAACATGTAAATAGGTATGAAGTTCAATTTCAAGGCCTAATATGATTTGCAAGTCAAGGTATAAAGAGTAAAAAGAGAGATGGTGGCCAAATGAGGTATGAGATTCATATTTAAAGATAAGAATAAGAATGTGAAAATTTTTAGTGGTGTTATATATTATCCCAAGTGTGTTTACCAAGTTTTAGGCCATGGTTTACAAGATAAGGAATTATATGTGGTTTTGATGTCTTTCATGTGCACATAATGAAGGGTTCTCAACCTGAGAAGGAATTTTAAGTATTCAATGAAAGGTGTAACCTCTACATGGGAACATAAATAATTCATGGCATATGGGGAAGAGTCATAGATAAAATTTATATGAATTATTTTCTAGAATTAGATTCTAATATTTATGAATGATTTCTAATAATGGAAGATGGTTTAAACCCTCAAAGAACCCTAATAATGACCTGATATGAAAGAAGTTGTTCTAAAGTTATCAAAATGGATTGGTTTAACTATTTTAGTGAATAGAAGTTTTATTAAACTATATAAATCATATCCAAGTGTGATTGAGTCTTCAAGTGAGTGAGTGGCCCCTACAAGAAAGGACTTGTTTCTCAAATATTAGCTATAATAGTTAGAGTTGACTAAGTCAAAGTTACTAAATGGATGGAGGAAAAAGTTTGATAATTTTAGTTTTAAAAAATTATGGTTTTTAGATAGTTATATCCCTTATGGGTTATAAATTTGTCATATAAGTTGAACTAACACTAATAGACCTAATGGTGAAAATAGTGAGAAACCCAAACAACAGTGAGAAGATGATTAGGGATGTGTTATCATTAAATAGGGATGAATCCAAATGCATAGAGATGTTTTTAAATACTTAAAAGACATTTTAATTTTGGATATAAGTTTTTGAGATCATTTTATATATCAAAATGTTTCTCACAAGTTGATTTGTCTAGCTCAATGAGGTTTGTGTAAAGTGAGGTCATGAGATTGGTCTGCAAGACTGATATTGCTATTCGACCATATTATCATTATATCTAAAAATGGTATAATGATATCATAATATTGTTGATGGTTAAAATTGTGCTTGTTTCTAACACCAATAATGGGAAGTTTTAAGAATGTGGGACTTTATGACTTGAAACTACCTCCAAATTTTTAAGAAGTTGGTCTCTTTTTTATCTCGAGTGTTGGGAGGAAAGGGATGGAAATTTAAATAGAAACAAAAATACAAAGAAAGAAAATATAACTATGGTGATGTGCCTTAATGTAATTCAACCATTAATTCTAAGCATGGTGAAACTATATGTAAGATTCAATTACACTAAAGATTAAACAAGGCATGATCAATGTAAAAGATAGAAACAATAGAAATAGAGGCTCATAGCTTAGACTAATTTTGAAATGACATAGAAAATATCAACAAAGGCATAGAACTCAGTCTTATTAATTTTCCAGTCACATAAAAAGCATAGAAACATGCACAGTTACATAAACTTTCCAACTAAAGAAAATAGAACAAAGGCAAATGATATTCTTGATCATAGGTCTAAAAGTCTAAAAACTCTTGACAATAGTCTCTCATAGAAAATTCTCTCCAATCTTCTCCTTTACTTCTCTGGTGATCTCTACACCCCTCTTTATAGCATTGGATTCACTCTATATTGTCTACATGTTCCCAATCTAACGGCCCAACTAAACTATAACTAAATTGAAAGTGTCTAACAGGAGATATTTCTTAGATTCTAAAACATTCTATCTTCCTACAGTTCATTGGCTAAAACAGATACACAAGATGCTCCCTTCTATCAAACGAAAGAGGAAACTTACTCAATTTCTTTATTCTACTTGAAAACCTCCTTATTATTTAGGAGGCACTGAAAAATGACTCTTGGCATGTTTCACAGCCTTACCGAAGACACACGACACTTTCTGCATTACTTATACTATTTACTATGTCTTTGCATTGGGGTCTTCCATCTTTGACATCTATCACCATTCGCTTCTTTGAACTTAAACAAATTCTATAGAAAATAGGAGCCAAAGCACTTCTCACTTGAGCAACTTCAAAAAGGGAACATGGACATGTGGCACTTTTTGCTCATTTTAACAAGGGACATGTGGTGATCTATGCTACTTTTAGCTACCTTTTGAGAATCTTGTGGAAGGTGACGTGTCAGTCTCTGTGTTGCCCTATCTATACTATAGAAACATTCAAGCCTTATTTCATATTTACATAGATGGCTACACTTGGAAACTTATGCTTGCCTTAGAATAGAACTTGGGACCCACCATAGCCTTTACTTATCAATGAAATAAAGTGGAGATAATTCAGAGGTTGACACGTGGTGGCTTTTGTTCTCTTCAGCTAGGGATATGTGGCATCTTTCGTTGCTTTTTAGAAAAGCATATTGAAACCTTCTGTGATTTCCACCTGGCACCTTTCACTTAATCTAGAGAAAATCTTATCAAATTAAAGCCTTTGAAAAGTATAAGAAACATGAGATGTAGATGCTAACACTTGTTGCACTCCACTAAGTTGCTATGGGACACATGGCACGTTCTGTAGTACTTACTAAAATTTTGAAAAGTGCCTTGGTTGATGACACTTGTAGCTTTCACTCAGTTTTGACACTTACACAAAATTGAGGTAAAAAGAAATTTCAGCCCATGCTCTTAGTCAAAAAAACTCTACCATCTCGAACCAAAGTGTATAGGGACAAAATTTTCGATCGCATGACTAAAAATCAAAATGAAACGTAGAGTATTTTTTTACTCTATAGTTATTGGTGACCCCAAGGACTTTTGAGCCTACTCAAAAAGAAACTAAAACTTATGCTTGATCAAAATGACAAAAAATCATAGCTTCAGTAAAGCTATTTGATATGCAGACCACTCATCATCAGATAATCCCTGCTTATTTTACAATTTGTTGAAGGCTAAATCAAGGTTGATATTATCCTTGTGTGAAAATTTCTAAAAAATCTAAACCATAGCCTTCAATTTAAATTCAAGCTAGGAAATAGGAATCAAAACAACTTCTACTTCAGATACTAATGAAACATCCCTTAAATCCTAAAAAACTACCTGATCATTTTGCTTCGCCAACAACAAAGGTTTAATTTCGTCAATCATCAGCACAGTGTTGTCATTAGGAAAAGGAGAAGGAAGACCTAATTGCACTAGGTCTTCAATGTGTTGTTTCATTTAATTGATTCCTTCTTTCATCACATTGAGAAGCTCTCTGTAATTGATTGCTATAGAGTTGCAATTGAGAACCTCATTCACTCATTTAGTAGCGACCATACTGTCAATAATTCTTTTGCTAACAACATTCCATCCATTGCATCATAAAGCTTTTGCAGTAGCATTTTAGAGTCTAATACTCTCCCAAAAATAGTGGACAGAGTGTTTTTAGCTGATGTCTCCACCTTTTCACATAATTTTTGTGCATTTAGCAGAAATGTTAGAGAAGGTCTGAGCTGAATAATCTCTAAAGAGATTCTTTTCCACATTGATTAATAAAGCTCCTTCACCAGATTTAACACCCCTACATTCTTTGGCCTATTGGCCAGCTCTAGTGTCAATTGTTCTACCCTTTGTTGCTTGGCTTGAAGTTGGGCATGTATAGCTATAGTATTATTTTGCTCATTTAGTAGCTTCTATTGAAGTTGAGTAACCTGTAGCAGGCTTTCCTCACATTTTTCTTGAAAGGCTGCCTTTTCCTCACCTTAGGGTCATCACTGCATCTTTTACCTACATTAGCCCTACTATAAAGGAATCATTTTGGGCCTAGATTACCTGGTGATTTTAAAGAGAAAAAATATCTTGTAACTATTTATTTATACTCTCTATTTCATTATCTTTTGTACTAATTTCTGTGGTCAAACTGCTATCGATTGCCTTCTCTTTGGCTAGATCAACCTTCATCTTCTGTAGCTTCCTTGATATTTTCAAGTAATATTTAGCTACTATAGAAGTGGATTCAGTTAGTAGCTTAATTTTTTCTTGTGGTCTAAATAGGGACATGTCTATTTCCACTACATTCATAGTGTAATCCTCTGGTTGCATCTGCTCATTTGGCTTGACTATATTTGGTGATAAATGAGTCACCGTCAGTTACTACTAAATTGGGTCAAATTGTGACCTCAGATGTGGTATAGCTAAGGCCTTATTATCCTTGAACCTATTTTTCTCTCTTTAGGCTTCCCTCACCTTCCTAGCAGTGTCTACTTGAGTTTGGAAGGTAGAAGGAGAGGCAATGTGCCCACCTGCAAAAGGATGACCTTGTGGCAAGCCATATGGAATAGCCAATTATTGGCTATGGAGAGTCTGAGGAGGTACTTTCTTGGAAAAAGAGGGAGAAAAGTGAGGTAATGATATGGCCTGAGTTTGGATAGATGGGTTAAAATGAGAAATGGACAAAGCAGAGGTGGCAAGGGATGTCATTAGGCTAGATGGAATCATCACCCCTAAAGGGGAAGAGAGAGATTGAGAAGAAGAAGGAGAAATAATACTTACCTGATGAGCAACTAGGGTACTCTATGGTTGGTGTTGTGAGGGTTCTACCCTCTCTTCTGTATCCAGTTGGAACCTTAACCTTTTATGTCTCCTTGGTGTTTCTTCTTCTAACTGTGCTCCCTTCTCTTCAATATTTACCACTATTGCTAGTGGTGCTTGTGTAGAATTGGGAACCTCAAGAATTGATGCTGATGGGGAAGATTTTGGTGGTGAAGATACCACACCCTTTTGTTTTTCGATGGTATTAAGATATTGGGGCCAAACAATTATAATGATTATTGCTAAAGTTTGCACTAGGGCCTGCGATATTTGGCTAGATTCTACTCTAGCTTCTGGCTAACCACCTTGTGTCTACAAATTGCTTATATCAGGGCTTGAAATAGGAGATAGATGACATTCATCCCAAAGTTCTTCCCATTTCTCATTAGAATCCACATTTCTAAAAGAGTGGGTCATCTCACAAATCTCTTGCCTATATTTCCAATAGGCTTCTATTTTTTCAGTGTTATAGTCTTTATTCTTTAAAGCTCTTCATAAACCAGAAGTCATTCTAATTTTTGGGTCAAACTCTCTTTGCTTAGGATAAAAATTTTCCCATGGTCTATTTTGTTGAAGAGGCAAATCTGTCAATTCAACATAAAATTCAGGAATACCTTCCCTAGGATTTTTCTAATTTTCCCAGAAGGGGTGGCCCTCACATGCAATTCTGGTAGCAACCTTATTAGTCCTAACCCATGAAGCTAAGAAACCATTTGGGTCATATACCCATTTATCTTCAATTAGAAGGAAACCCAAGATGGCTAGCTTTATAAGCAAAACAATCTCAACATCTCTGGCCTCTAATGCCATGTTGTTTCTCATCCATGAGATATCATACATTTTCCTCTTCTTCTTCCCAAAGCCATATTCATTGTCTACCATAGATGCCTACTTGGTGACCTTTAAGAATGCTAACCTAAGGGTCAAAATATTAGGTAGCAACACTAGTTCCCCACAAAAACCATGGACTCTAATAATTGTATGGTGGGATCCAAAAAAGAAATCATAAGGAATCAGGCAATTGGCCATAAGATTTGATACACTTAGGAACAATTTATTTATAACTGGTCCTAGGCTCAGGTGAAAAAAAGTAGGGGCAATAAAACATTCCTAGAATTCATATGGATTTCTAGTTTTAGACAAAATATGTGTCCATGTAAACACAGGAGTGGTCCTTTGTAGACTGAAACTTGGGTCATACATATTAAGATGCATATGTTGAAAAAAGATGCTAGAGTTTTGATACAACATAAGGTGAAACAAATAAGAAGAGTACCTAAAAACCCCTTTTGATTTGACCTGGGCAAGTTGTTCCACCATTAAGTATGCAATCTGCTCAAAGAAATCAAGTCGATACTCTTGAGTCTTATCGACAATTTTCAACCTGAAGAGGATAGCCATTTGTTATCCATAGACAGTTATATCATCTTTCATTATAAAAATGAAAGCCATCATAAAAATTGCATCTTGACTAGCTTGTGCAAATTGTGCTCTTGATGTAGGCAGTGTCAGCACAATAGTATCATCATCACCTAATTGCAATTCTAATCTTAAGAATCTCAACTGAGTATTGATGTTCACCCACATTTTTTGCATTTTAGCAATGGTGGGAAACATAGCTATCTTATCATGATATAGGGCCAACATTTCTCTGATAGCCTTTGGTGTAATCTGCACCATGAATAGAACCTATTGTATGGTGTTTGAGGGTGTATGGAATATTTCAGCACATATTTTGACCAAGTCAGGACATGGATGCACACCTGGGACAATGAATTGTGCCAGTTGGGAAGTCCATATCCTCATTGAAAATGTCTCATATTGTCCCACCTTGGCCCTTTGAAGACACCTTTGATGTGCCCCTTCTCTAAGACTTTTGCTACTAGTTCTTTGAAGAATTACATCCATGATTCCATCTGCATAATCTTTTATCTTTGCTAGGTCACTTGCTTGACCAACTTCAGGGACTCTGGTCTGTAGGTAGGTCTTTAATGGTTGGTGAGGGCTGAATCATATGATTTGCTCTTAAGAAACTTATCAAAGGATTCATAAATCCTACCTCCTTATTGCGTAGACTGTGCTCCCTCCATATCTATATCTTATTCTTGAAAATAGTGAACTATGATAACTAGTATGAACTTTTGCAATACAGAAAGCACTTTCACTTAAGTAGGTTTGCTAGGAAATGAAAATACAAGTAGTAGGAATTTTCTCACAAATGTAGGAATGTTTGAGACACTATAAGCTTTAACTCTTGCAATGAGGTATTTATTGATCCATCAAGTCTCAAAATGGCATTAAACTCATATAACTATTAGCAAATCTTACTAAATCTTCATGGGACAGCGAGATAGACATGTTGTGCAAGTGGCTGTGTAAGGTACCTTGGGGAATTTTTGAAGATTTGGGAAATATTTAATGTGTCAAGAATTTTGAAATTTTTGAAAAAGGTTCTGAGCTATGTGGCTACATGTTCAAAGAACACTTATTTAAAAGAAAAAGCTAGAAAGAAAAATGGGAAAATAAAGCAACTAAGAAAGGGAACCTATCTAACTATAACACATTAGAGACATCTTTGCCCTCCTCCTGGATCAAAAGAATAATTTTTGAAGTCTCCTTCATGGCAAAATGACTTATGTTTCCAGACAAGTGGCTAAATGGGGTGAAGTTCTGGTGACTTGCTCTTTTTGCATGACACCTTGATTGGCCTGCATTTGAGTGGATCAAAGTCAAACATGCTTTCAACATATACATAATTTTATCATTCTCAAAAGCTTATCAAATGCTAGTTCTTCATACTAGCATGTATCATCAAGAAATCTATAGTTATTTGCTCATCACCATAAGCCCTTTGATATATATCATTTATTGGCTTATCTCCTCCTACCTCAAACTCAGATTCTATTGCATGATCATCCTCTGTAATGACTTTAAAAATATCATATTCAAAATCATCAACCTCTTGAAAAGATAATTTTGAAAGTTTGCAGTAATTTTGCTTATTTATTTGAGTCTCAATGCTTCCTTCTCCACCTAAAACTAGCTCATAGCCTTCTTGAAGAATAGTGTAACCTGCCCTAATGACTCCAAAGATGTCATTCAAAACATGATCAGAAATTGTCTCTTTTTCATCAGAGATAGAGGCAAAAGCTTGTGACTTGTCCTCTGGTTCATCAAAGGGTGTACCTATGGTAATTTCCTCTTCATCTGCACTCATGAAATCATCCTAACCAGCCATGAACTAATCATACTCCTCTTTACTTGCTTCCTCCAAAATATATTCCTCTTTGAAAAGGGATGAAGTGGAAGACTGATGGTTATACTTATGTGGAAAAGGAGATAATTCTTGAGTTAGAATCAAATGATTCTTTTCTTTCCATTTGGCCATCACTTCATCTATATCAGATGTAGCTTGATAGCTCTCTTGGAGGGGTGTAGATGGGGTGTGTTCAAATGTAGGATCTTCTACTTAATTATCACCATGAGTAAGAACAGCCTCAACTTCTTCAAGGTTTTGAACAAAACTTTTCTCTTCTTCGCTTTTGCCCCATGATTCTATTATTTGTTTCCAACTCATGACCTTAGGTCTAGAACTTTTCTCTTGGAAAGAGTTAGCAATTTTATCTTCTTCAAGGTTTTCAGCTAGTTCATGATTTTCCTTCTTCCAACTTGGAATCTTGTCATCATGTTGAAGGACCTAAGGATTGGTATAAGAGGTATCTTTTGGTGTAGGCTCCCTTCGAAGGTCTGAAAGCTCTATGTCTCTTTCACTAAGCAATCTCATTTTTTCCTCTAATTCCTCAATTTGCTTAGCTAGATTTTCTTGAAAGAGTGTTTCTTGGAGCTCATAGGAATCATCAGATAAGTGGGGAGTACATGAAGATTGCCATGAAAAACAAGAAGATTCTTGAGAAAAGGTGGCAGAGACTTGAAAGGGACTAGCCTCATTTTTTATCTCACACTCTTGGACAATGTCTTTCTCCTCCTTTTTGCCCCATGATTCCATTGTTTGTTCCCAACTCATGACCTTAGATTTAGAACTTTTCCCTTGGGAAGATGAGGTTGCAAGGTGAAGGGGAAGTGAGGGTTTGGATTCCAATTCCCTTGTTTCCAACATAGATTGATACTTTTAAAGATTTGCTAATTCAATTTGTTTATCAAGATTGGCCTTAAATGCCATATTTACTATTTCAGAACTTTCCTCAACATGATTGGGGAAAGAACCTTGATAGGCTTGACTTGGCTCCTAAGTAGGGGTTGAGTATGTCTGATATGAAACTTGGGACAATAGATATATAGGTTGATAGACTTGGTAAGGCTGCCTCTCATGAATACTCAGCTTCTCTTCCAAAGATGCAATCAAGCCACTCACATCCAACATCTCATAGGTAAGCCTATGCCAATTTGCTCTTTCAATGGGAGCCCATTCACTTTTAACCAGATCTACATTTCTTACTTGATGGATGACATGATCAGGGATTTCTTGGTTGCATCCCCTTCTGTTGTCAAGCTCTAATACATGCTTTTTGTATCCTAGTAATGCTTGTTTGAAGGTGGAAATGAGAATAGGTTGAGTATGAGATGTAACATATTGGGAAGACTGGGCATAAGACTAATATAGCTCATGATAGGGCTGAGACTGGTCATATTGGACTTGTGAAGGGAAAAAATCATAACCAAATGCATCTTTGTTGCTTGATGTGATTCCATAAGCAACCTGATCTTGATTAAAAATATATGAAGGGGCATAAGACCCATAGCTCTGAGTAATAGAATTATACATACCAAACAGTGATTTCTTCTTGACTTTGATTCTTTGAGATAATCGGTGGCAATAAAAGATTGAGATCTTGTTACTGATCCATAGCTCAGACTCCTTGTAGCTCTCTGGTTCATATGGTCTTAAAAGAAACTTCAAGATGGTGTCCCATCGGGCATGCCAAAAAACTATTGATGGTTAAAATTGCACTTGTTTCTAACACCAACAATGGAAAGTTTCAAGAATGTGGGACTTTGCGACTTGAAATGACCTCCAGATTTTAAAGAAGATGGTCTCTTCTTTATCTCAAGTGTTGGGAGGAAAGGGATGGGAATTTAAATAGAAACACAAATGCAAAGAAATAAAATCTAAATATGGTGATGCACCTGAATGTAATTCGACCCTTAATTCTAAGCACAGTGAAACTATATGTAAGATTCAATTACATTAAAGAGCGAACAAGCCATGATCAATGTAAAAGATAGAAATAATAGAAATAGAGGCTCAAAACTTAGACTACTTTTGAAATGACATAGAAAATATCAACAAAGGCATAGAACTTAGTCTTCTTATTAATTATCTAGTCACATAAAAGGCACAAAAACATGCACAGTTACATAAACTTTCTAACTAAAGAAAATAGAACAAAGGCAAATGATATTCCTAATCACAGATCTAAAAGTCTAAAAACTCTTGATAATAGACTCTCATAGAAAATTCTCTCCAATATTCTCCTTTACTTCTTTGGTGATCTCTACACCCCTCTTTATAGCATTGGATTCACTCTAGATTGTCTATGTGTTCCCAATCTAATGGCCCAACTGAACTTTAACTGAACTGGAAGTGTCTAATAGAAGATATTTCTTAGATTCTAAAACATTCTATCTTCCTATAGTTCATTAGCTAAAACAGATACATAGGATGCTCCCTTCTATCAAATGGAAGAGGACACTTGGCCAATTTCTTTATTCTACTTGAAAACCTCCTTATTATTTAGGAGGCACCAAAATATGACACTTGGCATGTTTTGCAGCCTTACTAAAGACACACGGCACTTTCCACATTACTTATACTCTTTAATATGTCTTCACATTGGGGTGTTCCATCTTTGAAATCTGTCACCATCTGCTTCTTCAAAATTAAACAACTTCTATAGAAAATGGGACCCAAAGCACTTCTCACCTGAGCAACTTCAAAAAGGGAATAGGGACATGTGGCGCTTTCTACTCATTCTGACAATGGACACGTGGTGATTTCTTCTACTTTTAGCTACCTTTTGAGAATCCTCTAGAAGGTGACACATGTTAGTCTCCACATTACCCTATCTATACTATAGAAACATTTAGGCCTTATTTCATATTTACATGGATAGCTACACTTGGTGACTTCTGCTTGCCTCAGAACAGAACCTGGGACCTACCACAACCTTTATTTATCAATGAAACAAAGTGAAGATAATTTAAAGGTTGACACATGGTGGCTTCCATTCTCTTTAGCTAGGGATACATGGCATCTTATGTTGCTTTTCATAAAAACATATTGAAACCTTTCATGATTCCACCTAGTGCCTTCCTCTTGATCTTGAGAAAATCTTATTAGAAAGAAGCCTTTGAGAAGTATAAGAAACACGAGACATGGATGCCAACACTTGTTGAACTCCACTGAGTTGTTGTGGGACACATGGCATGTTCTCCAGTACTTACTAAAATTATGAAAAGTGCCTTAGTTGATGACACTTGGAAGCTTTCACTCGATTTTGACACTTAGACAAAATTGAGGCAAAAAGAAATTCGAGCCCACGCTCTTAGTAAAAAAACTCCACCATCTCGAACCAAAGTGTACAGGGACAAAATTTTGGATCATGCAACTGAAAATAAAAATTAAATGTAGATTATTTTTTTACTCTACAAATATCATACATATACATCAATAGTCTCTAAAAATGTTCATAAATGTTATTAAAGGTCATTGTCACCATGACTGTGATTTAAGGTAAACTGGCAGTTCTAGGTAAGCAAGTTATAGTGATGATTTTGAGACTCTATGCCCTAATTTGAAGCATATAATGTCAATGTTATTTATATTTGTGAATTTTATGTAATATAAATTCTTTTTATAAGGTTTTTTACTTATTAAAATTAGTGAAAATGTTAAATCCAAAATGGCTTGATTGCCTATGTAAGGTATGTGAGAGAGAAGGTCAACAAATTGGTCTGCAAGACCAATAATTACCAGTAGAGCTTATGATTTTTTTATTATAGTTTTTTATGAGGATTTTTAAGGATATATTTCATTAATTTTAATTATTTTAGTGTGTTTATCTATGTGTCATAAGTTCAAGTTGCCATGACTATGTTTTAAGGTTAGTTGGCAGTTTAGAGTGAGCATTTTGCATAAAAGAGTTTGAGTCTATATTCTCTGAGTTGAAGTATATGATGAGGTTTTTGATGACCCTAAGATCATGATGTTTCTAAATATGTTATTTTTTCCATATATTTTTATCTAATTGGTTTTTTATCTTCAATAGTTCAAAATAGACTTTTTTGGTATACATAGGCCTAATTGTGAACAATACTAATGGTGTGCTTTAAGTGATGATTGGAGCTAAAAATCATCATGGACATAAGATGAGATTATTAGAGGTATATTAGAGTGGAAAATGAAGTTTTACTTACATTTTTAGAGTTTTAAATTGTTCCAAGGAAGGCAAAGTGTAATGTGTCCTAAAGTAGAGCTAATGGAATTAGGTCTCATGAGACCTAAAGATGAAATCATGCCTAATTAAGGTATGTCAGACCGAAAGGGACTCAAAGAATATTTTATTAATGTTTATGAGATGTAATAATATATATTACATGGAAAAAATAATAAGTTAATTGTGTTTTTTAAACCAAGAAGGATATGAACAAGAGGCCTATAGAAATACAAGGTACTTTTAGGCCTATTTGAGTGTGTAGAGTGAAAGCAAATAAAATAACATATTAAAAAGTAGAAGGAGGTATTTTAGACAATAATAGGAGTTTATAGGATATATAATTAAGATATAAAAGTGTTTCTAAATATTAAAATCAATGTCATATGACCTAATCAATTTTGAGGAGACCTAATTAAGTGAAGAGGCTTAGAAGGAAGTATGAGAAGTAAAAGAGTGTGAAGAGATGGCCATCATCAGTTGGTTGAGAGACAATGTGTCCTAAAGGTAATTAAATAAATAAAGTGGATGAGTTGGTTTTGATTCATCTAGGGGGTTGGTACCTCCTTGAAAGTTGGTGCTTAGCTAGTTGGGGTTGGTGCTCCATGCGAAGTAGGTGCTTCACTAAATTTAGTGTTTTTTTAATAATAATATAGTCAATTTTTATATATTTGTGGGTTTTCTTCCCCTTGAGGTTTTCCCACATATGTGATGTGTCATGTGTTTCATGCTTATGTGGATAGGTGCTTATGCTTGCTAGATATGTGTGCTTGATTGAATGATTCATGATTGTTTAAGTGAAATGAATAAGAAAGGTTTTTGAAGACTGATTCACCCCCCTCTCAATAATTTTGCTTACAACACTACAAATATGATATTATCACCATTTTGAGGACACTTGAGCAACATGTCACTACTATCTAGGTGGGGCACTACTATCCACTAAACAATCAGACCTAAGGACCCTATTGACGACACTCAAACCTGTCAAGAACCTAGATCTTTCATGATAGTCAATTTATAAATAAGTCTTTATTTATGTATATTTATTACTATTTTAAAAAATCTAAAGAAGTCAAAATCCATAACAAATCAATGGCTAATTAGTAAACATTATTTAATTGATTTAGATATCTCAACCCTAAAATCTAACTTAGGATTTACATTTATAAAAACCTAAAAGGTTAAATCATTTAGTAAACTCTACTTCAAATATTAATTCAAACCCTAATTTGCATTAATGTAAATTTTTGTGCAATAAATCAAGGCTACATACTTATGGTTTTCTAATTTTTTTAGACAACCTAGCTAATTAAATCAATTTAATATTAGGGTTTCAATTTATTTGAATATAATTTAAATTATTACAAAAAACCCTAAATTAAAACAACCCTAACCCTAGATTCTCTTAGGCTTTGTATCCTTTTTTTTCCTATTTTCATTAGCTGCTATCAATTTTTTAGAAATCATATATTCTATTTTTATATGCCATCTAAAAAGCTATCTCTTCCATTAAGAAGTACTAGACTAGGTGGTAATCTTATAGAGCATATTCAAATTCTTACTATTTGAGCCTATAATATGGACAAGGAACCTATTATAACTATAAATATGCATCCTTCACACCCTGATTATGTGTATTTCAATTATAATGCATCTGAAAATGAATAATACAACTAAGAGCAAAATGAGGTACACATTGAGAATCAAGACACCCTCCCTCTACTTCACAATAATGACATAAATATGAACAAATATGAGGTATTATATGGCTTTAGAGATAGAATTCAAGAACAACACCTTGATCATGCATAAATCATATAAGCCATACTATAAATCAAGAATAAAACAAATAATGGTTAATCTTTAACTTCCCTAGTTATAATTTTATTACACCTATAGTGGAGCCAACTTAACCAACTTAGATAATACAACCTAACATTGTAGTTTGAAAACCATTAGTGACATCTACACTACTTATGTCTAGTTCCTCTACTCCAAATGTATAATATGTTATGCATGAGATTCATACTCTATAGTCTAAGTTGTTACATCTCAAGAAGGGAGCCATTATACCATCACATGCCTTAAATTCTAACATTCTATTACATACACCTTTGACACATCACATAATGACAACTCATTTTCCATCTAGTTTCATGGCACCTAAGCTTACATTATATGATGGCAAGGGTGACCCAAAGCATCATTTTAAAGATTTTTATGTTGTATGCTTGGACTATGTGTCCAACAATTGGCTTTTTATGAAGTTATTTCCATGTAGTCTCAAGGATTATGACCTACAGTGGTTATATGCTTTAACAAATCAATCTATCATGGCATTAAATCCTTTATCCAACATGTTTCTATCACACTTCTCTATCAACATTAGTGATAAGATATCATATGCACAAGTGGCATAGTTAAATCAAAAATAGAATGATCCTTTTACAAAATATGTCTTATGATACAAGAAAATATTAGACAAATTGACTAGCCCCATGGTAGACATAGATATTTAAGACATATTTAAATAAAGTCTCTTACCAACTTTGCATGAAGCTATCTTGTTCAATAAGTTTCCTACATTTATTGATTTATGACACACAATCAAGGAAAGAAAGGTTAGTCTCCTATAAATGGGGAAAATAAAGTAAAAAAATGGATCAAAATCAACTATTAAGAGTTCAAACAAACCTATATACAAATTGAGGACCACAAAGAACAAAAGTGATCAAAAGGCCATAGTCAACATAACTTCTAAGCCATCTTCTAGAATGGTTTTATCCACTCCTCAATGTAGAGTCTTCACTAATCTTCTAGAGTCACCAACAAGGGATCTACAAAAACTCTTGGAATGCCATGTCATATCTCTCCCTCTCATTAAAGAGGTTTATATGACATGACGTCTTCCAAAGAACTATGATTTAAATGCATTATGTGAGTATCATAGTGCACCAAGCCATATGAAAAACAAATGCATTAGCCTAAAGCACAAGATACAAGATCTAATTGAGGATAATATTATTCATGTGGGTACACCCAGAAAGGAACCAAATAAACATCAAATAGAGGCTAAGGCACTAAATATATTTTTATATCCTTTCCCAAAGCATACAATGAATGAGGTAGGGGCACATCAAGTGTTCACTATACATACCAAGCACATCCACCACCATATTCTTATCACATAGTTACAAAGGAGACACATATATTACATAACCTTATTGGCATGTATCATATTACAGTGCCACCTAGACCACTTATCACAATTTTAGAGTAGGAGATTGTAGATGATGACACAGATTTACATACACTCTTCATATGAGCATACATAAACCACTATCCTATTTAGAGTGTTATAGTTGATAACAAGTCAAGCATAAGCATGTGCACTATGACATTCTTAAATCACTTGGGTTACATAGTAAGATATATTCCCCACAAAGATAGTCATTCATGGTTTCAGTGTCCATGTTCAAAGCTCCATTGGGGAAATTATGCTTCCATTATAGGTTATACTAGCATAATAGCCACTCAATTCCTAGGAGTACTTAGTGCAAGTGTATTTGATATATTACTAGCTAGGAAATGGTTATAATAGATTTGATCCATCCCATACATAGTACATCAATGCCTAGAGTACATCCATGTCAATCAGGTGGTTAAGGTTGAGGGTGTCCCTATTTTAGTGAATTTGGGAAACTATAGGTTTAATTTCCTAAAGAGTAAAGGGGTCTGGATTAAGGGGAAAATCAGTAAATAAATGTGCCTTAATTAACCCAATAATTTATTGAATTTCAAATTCCTTAATTAATTTCTAAAAATAACAAACAAGGGGATAGAGAGTAAAAATTAGCTGATTCTACGATGAGATGGAATAGACAAAGGCTATAAATTACCAATTTGGTTAGGCAGATTGTCAAAAATAGGATCCAAAATTCTCTTTTTTACCTAGATAAGAGTGCCAAAAATGGGACACCTAGAGGTATAACACTATATTCTAAGTTTTATCACTATAATCCTTAGTGTTTGAGATTTTTGAGCTTTCTAGGTTTTGTTCATCTACACTGGGAGACCTTGTGCCTAAAATATCAAGTCTTGGTTATTCATGAAGCTTCATGTATAATTGATTTTGTCTTAAAGGATCTTATTTCATATTCATGCTTCATAAGTTATCTCAAATCCAACTGGAAAAAGGGGTTAGTGTGTAATATGCACTAAACATGCGATCACACCCCATGTGTGGGCACGCTACTTACATACTAATACTTCAAAGAGGGATCAAGGAAAATGTAGTTTTCATAATTTGAGTGTGTATTATGCAATCCTATGTATGAAATGAAAGTGTATGCAAATTTGGGCAAGATTTAGATGATTTATGACTAGTACAGGAGCTTGGAAAGGCTGGAAATAATAATGGTTAGTTGTATGCAAATAATAGAAATATTTGCTTAAGTGTGCTTTAATTTATTTCTAGCTTGTGATTTAAGTGGACCCTAGGTCCCAACACTATATTACAACTTATGGCACTATTTTCCATGGGGAAAGGGACCCTAGGGGAAAGATCTATGCCCAGGAGAGGAGTCTGGGATAGTAGGGGCTAAATCTAGAAGGCTTCAAATGATTGGGTAATAGTGAAAACATGCCTACATGGGATGTGTAAGTGAGTAGGAGAGACCTATGGTTTGAGTGTCAAAAGTCATGCTAAAGTTTTATAGATTGAATTTTATTATGACTACATTTGCACCCCCCCCCTTTATTCTAAGTATGTAACAAAGAAAAATACTAGGATAAAGGGGAAAAGAGAAGCATACTTAAACTTACCCTTGAGGCTAAGTCCAAAAATCTATGTGATGTTAGATTATACGTAGTGAGAGCACATTATACTATGTAAGTATGTAAAAAGGAAAGAAAAAGTAGATCAATTCTTACTAGATATGCTATATCTAAAATAATAATGTACAAAACTGGGTAAAGAGAGAAGAAAGAAGAGAAAGGAATGAATGAATACATGTCATCAAGTACGCAAACTAATATAAAACTTGTTATGCTATTGAGTTATGTTAGGTAATGTTAGAAGAATGCTAAAACAAGAATTATATTGATGAATGAGTTGAGTACTCAATCCCCTAGAAGTTAGATCAAGAATGCAAAGGTAAGCTCTTTAGCTTCATCATCACCAACTATGTGAAGTTAATGAATCATGCATGTGCTAATAGATGTCTAGACCATGTGTCCAATCCCTCTAAATAGGTGGCTCAAGAATACAAAGGTTAGATAGACCTTTAGATCCATCATTACCCCATGATGTGAAGCTAAATGAGAAAATACCAATGTAGATGAATGTCATATGAGATAGCTCATAGAGCCCATAAATGTGTTATGATTTCATAATGTTGGAATGGATAGCCAAATGTAAACTAAAAACTAGGCCACTATTGGCCACTTTGAAAGCTGGAGATTAGACTTGTATAAAATCCCCTCCTAATACTGAAATCAAGGTTTAGGAAGCCAATCAAGAACTCAAGTACATTGGAGTAAAACTTGTACGAAAGTTTACTTGAATGTGATGTCAACCACCTACAGATGGAGTAAGGCATGTAACTACTAAAAATGTGTAAGAAAATGTAATAAACTTGGAAATTGAGAAGGCCCATGTGTCATGCACATTAACCCCAATAAATAGTGTCTAGAATGTAGATTTTGAATTAAAAGTGGTATCAACTACCATGTTTGAACTAAAAATGGAAACCCTCATGCCAGACATGATGCCCCCTATATCTAGATTCTCTAAGCAAAATAAGTGCTAAAAACTACTGATTTTTGGACTAAATTGTATTGGCAAAACTATGACTAAACTCACCTCTTTTCATGATTTTGGAAAAACTAAATATTCTACTATTTAGATAGCAGCACCCAAAAATTGGACATTTTGGGGTCTAGCACTATAGTCCCATTTTTGGTACTATTGTCCAAAGCCAAAATTGATGACTAATCTAGATTCTCTATTGTCTACCTAGTCTAGTTTGCTTGTGTTTAGTTATAGATTCTAGACTGTACTATTCTAAAACTACTTTTTTGACTATTAGGAGCTCTAATCTCTATGACAAAACCCTTGATTATTGCCCCCTCTTTTTAGGGTAAGAATGAAGATCCTGTAATGACTACCCTCAAAATAATAAGCCTTGCAAGTATGTTAAGCTACAAAAACATTTGATATAACATTGATATACATTATCTCAAGATATAGGAAAAGTTGTAGAGAGAGATTGTTAGATCCATAGGGGTATGCCTAGATATATATGAAAATTTAATAGCATGTGCATAAGAGTAAATTGGAATTCAAAATGTTAGTTGTTATTTTTTTGTGGCATGGAGGGATGGAGCATGATGTCCATCATGGCATCTAAGAAGCAAGGTAAATGCATGACTGAAATCATGGCATTGCACACAAAGATAAGCAATCAAGTAAAAATCATACAAATAAAGAAGCAAAAAACATGTGAGGGTGGCCAAAGGGATATATAAGCACACAAGGCATGTTCAAATTCTGTATACACACACAATGGGAATAAGCAAAGATTGGCACAAGGGATGCAAGCACATGAAAGGCACACATAAAGGACATTGGCAAGTTTCCAAAGGCACACACATATAGATAGGAACAAATGACATTGGAAAATGTCCTAAAATGCAAGCAAGAAGCAAACAAGAACTGGAAAATGTAAACACATCTAGCTAATCAAAGTGAAGAGTAAAGAATTCAAAGTACTAGAAATATAAACATGCATCTAACTATGGAAAGCAAGAAGCAAGAGTATACAAGATATGTAATACAAGACCAATGTATATGCTATGAAATACAAAAGTATGATATATGCTAATAGATGTTAAAGTAATTTCTATGTAATCAATTAAGGAATGCACTACAACAAGATGTCTAGAGTGTATAGTGTAAGAATGACATAACCTAGATGGTGTAGTCATGTAGAGTATACCCTAGTAGGTAGATGTATCGATATGTAGCTAGAATGTAGAAGTAAGATGCCCCCTCGATGGGTGGAGTGAAGCAATCAAGAATTTAGATAGACTATACATACTTAAATAAAATCAAGTGAAGTTGTGTAATATAGATAAATTGACAAACAATAACATAAAATATTGTAATGTAAGTCTATAATAATGGTTAGGAATGTAAAACATAGATGATGCATACAATTAACATGTTTTTGTATTTTTGAAATATTATATTATTTTTGTATTTTGAAATATTTAATCTATGTGCAATCAAATATAGGAAACTATGTACAATCAATGCTGAAAGGAAATGATACTAACCAATGAGTCTCAGATGAGACTTCTTATCATGGTGTCTTATATCAAAGAGTGGAATAATGCGTGATCATGAAGCATGATGGAAATGATGAGACTATGGCTCTAAAAGCTGTATATGCTATAAATGCTCTAAAATCTCTAAACTAGAAACTGATTATGGGGACCCTCTATAATTATAAGAAGTGGATGCAATTGTAGGGCTCTTAGGGACCCATCTAGAAGTAGGAAAAACTAGTTGAATATGTACTCTATGTGTAGATGCATGAGATCTCAATGAAACCACTCTAGGTGTGAATATTGTAGTTGAAAGCTATCTGCAATACCAAAATTTTGTAGGTGTATAAACCCTCTATATTGGTGATGGATATAATATTTGTGTCTGATGTTTAATTATAAAAAAATTGGTGGTGGATCTGGAACTGGTTATGGAATTGAAACTAGCTCTGGAACTAAAATTGGATCTAAAACTAGAAGTGGCAACTCAAATGGAGCTCTAGTAACTATGATAAATTGATTAACATGAATGAATTTCACACATCAATGTACTATAGATGGAAATATTTAGAGTTTTTGTATCTAAGGTCTGCCATGTAACATGTCAAAAACTCTTGTGTTATGAACTATAGTAAATGAGGTGGTCATGTGTGTAGGACCAACCTATAGAGGAATAAGGATCTCACCCAATGTAGTCTAACTATGTCCACTAAAACCATTAATAACTATATTTATTGGAGTAATATCCTAATTTTTATAACCTAAGTATTGTATTAGTGTCATAATATACATGTTAACATTAGATCCATTATCAATTAGAACACTGTGAATGGGATGACCATGAGTAAAAACTCTAATGAAGAGCACATGATAATTTGTGTCATCCTCAATAATCTCCTACTTGAAAAAGGAAATGGAAGGCTGAAATATAATGCTAGAATTAAAATTACCAATCATGTGGTTGAATGGATATGAATTGGCTGCCTGATCTGGGCAATAATGTAGGTGACAATTTGGGTGATAGTTCTACCCCAATTGATGATGAAACTTTTAGGAGCCATAAATTTTGCACCGTAGCTCCAATTGACTCACCATTTGAATCATTGGAAAGCTAATAATGAGGAGAATATCTTGAGATGGAATTTATCTCTTCTTAATGAAGTTTTACCCTTGAAAACCCAATAGAAGTGCCCCAAATTTCAATTTTAGTAGTGCAGTCTAAAAATAGTAAGTTTCAAAAAATAGTAATTCCTCAAATTTTGTATTGTTTTAAATATTATAAGTCAAACCACTTAATATCCTTCAATATTTTTGGCCTTCCACATCCTCCCCATGCTTTTAAAAATTTTATAAATGAAGAGGTAACTTGGAACATGAAGATAAACATCTATTCTCAGAGATAAGCATACAATTGTATTTTGATATTGAGTAATACTACATCTCTTCTCAGAGAATTCATTATTACTATGTTATTTCTATGTTCTTGAAATATTTATCAACCAAAAATTTTGAGTTTTGGATTAGTGGTCTCAGAGTGGTTTGTCTTGAGAGTGTATGATCCTGAGGACGAGGTCAGGCTATAAGAAGCTTGGGTGGGAAACAACAAAGCTTCCAAACTTTCCACCTGTTCACTCCAAATGACTTCAAATGGTAGAAGACACCAAGACATCTGATCCTTTCAAGGAAATGGTGAATGAATCCCTCCAATGACAACAAGAATAGATGTTGCAATAATTTCCCTAAATTATTCAAACACTCCCGATGGGAAATTTTAGCTCTATAGCTACACTTCCTGGCTCCTCATCTAGAGAATTTCCTTTTAGTGCCCCAACACCCTTCAAGGTTCAGGTAGATTTTGATATTCCTAAATTTGAAGGCAAAATCAATGCTAATGCAGTAGAAAATTGGTTAGATTAACTATCTTCCTACTTCTCTATAAATAAGTTCACTGATGGATAAAAGATCAATTTTGATCTTTAAAAAGCATCATTGCCCATGAAAAATTGGTGGGAAGTGTAAAAAAAGAGGTTTAGTACAAATGAAATTGGCCTTGAGATGGAACCTACTTGGGATGATTTCATGGAAGTGGTGAAAGAATAATACTATCCCATCAAAGCATATGATGATCTGTACATATAATGGCAACAACTTCACTAAGGTAAGGACCAATCTGTTCAAGATTACATAGACATTTTTAATACTTTGTCTACAAGATTGGGCATCTAAGAAAGTGAGAAACATAAGACTCTCAAATATCATGGTGGACTACAATGGTACATATAGGGGGAAATGGAAATCTTCAATTTGAAAACCCTCAGTGACACATTCAAATTTGTAGTGAAAATTGAGTAGAAGCATGGCAGTAAGAATACGAAGAGTCAACCCTCAAAATGGAAAAGTGACAAGGCCAAACACAAGGCCAAAATTGGAAGCAAAAGGAGTTTTAAGATAAGAAACCCCAGAAGGGGAAGGCTAGAAAATGGTGTGACTACCACAAAACTAGAACTCACTCCAAAGAAGAATGTCGAGCCATCAAGTCACTGCTTTCTAAGTCACAATACTTGACATCTACTACTCTTCCTCATACACAACCCACAATCAAAGATGATGAAAAAGAAATTATAGATGTTGAGCCTGACACCATCACCACTTCATCATAGACTCATGAGGAAAGACCAGATGATAAGGAAAGATTGTTTCACTCCAAATTATGGGTAAAAGGTAAGCCTCTACATTTCATTCTTGATAGTGGGAGTCAAAATAATTTAATCTCTACTAAAGTTGTGAAAATCCTAAATCTATCCATGAAGCCTCATAGAAATCCCTATAGTATTGGATGGTTGAGCCCACGGAGAGACCTTCGTGTCACCCATCAGTGTCTTCTTTCATATGTAATAAAACCATTCAAAGATGAAGTCTTGTGTGATGTGTTCAATCTATATGTTTGTGATGTACTCCTTAGTCAGCCATTCATGTATGAGTGACATGGCATCTATGAATCATGAACTCAAAGAATCACCCTCAATCTTGGAACATGGTGCTATAGGGTACTAGAGGTACCACTTTTGGCATCTATCTCCCTAATTAGTGCTAAGCAATATAATAGATTGGTGGAGAAGACAAAGCAATTTGTTCTCATGGTGGTCAAACCACAAAAATATAAGAAGGTTGATGTTGTAGTCCTGACTACACAATCAACACAATAACAAAAGTAGATAGGATGAATCATAGGAGAATATGATGACTTATTCAAGTCACCCAAAGGAGTTCCACTACATTACTAGGATAAACATTTTATTGATTTGATCCCAGGATCACCTTTGCCTAACAGTCCTGTGTATCACAGATCAGTTTTGGAGAATGATGAGATAAAAAGACATATTCAAAAATTGATCCAAAAGGGTCACATTAGGCTAAGCTCTTCATCTTGGCACTGAAGAAAGATGGAACATAGAGGCTTTGCATTAATTATTGAGCCTTGAATAAAATCTCTATATAGAATCCCTACCCCCTCCCCAGGATTGATGACCTACTAAACTAGCTCCATGGTGTGAACTTATTCACCAAAATTGATCTCAAATTTGGTTATCACCAAATTCCCATCGATCCCACTAATGTCTGGAAGACTGCATTCAAATCTGAGGAGGGGTTCTTTGAATGGTTGGTTATGCCTTTTGGCTTAGCTAACGCACCTACAACCTTCATGAGGATGATGGATGACATCCTACGACCCTTCACCAACTCATTCATGGTTGTCTACTTAGATGACATACTCATCTATAGCAGAACTTGGGAAGAACATTTTCAACATGTTTGTAAGGTGCTTCAAACTCTTTAGGAGCACAAGTTGTATGCAAATCTCAATAAATGCACATTTGGGATGACAATAATTCAGTACCTTAGGTACGTTGTGAATGAGGAAGGGGTCCATGTTGATCCAAAAAAGATTTGGGTTATTCAAAAATGGCCCACACTAAAGACCCTCATAGAGCTTCACAGCTTTTTGGGTCTTGTAAATTTATATTGTAGGTTTGTTATTAGATTTTCACATGTTACTTGGTCACTAACCCAAGTGACTAAAGGAGGAGCTAAAGTTGTATTTCAGTGGGGTGAAATACAACAAAGGGCATTTGAGAATTTGAAGAACAAACTTTGCTCAGCCCCTATTCTTACATTGCTAGATTTGCATCAACCTTTTGAGTTGATGACAGATGCATTTGAATATGACATGGCAGCTGTCATCATGCAACATGGCCATTCTATTGCATATCATAGTGAAACTTTCACTGATACAGTCAAGAAATATCCAACATATGATAAAGAGCTCTATGCCATTGTGCAAGCTTGCAAATAATGGAAACACTACATGTTGGGGAAAGAGACGGTCATCCACACTAACCATAGACCATTGGAATTCATCCAGACACAAAGCAAAATATGAAATGAGAGGCACCCAAAATGGGCCACATATCTTCAAAAAATCCACTTGATAATCAAACACAAAAAGGGGAGTTTAAATATAGATATAGATTATTTGAGCCACCCACCAATTACTACACTCACAATAGTTCTTGACCTGTGCAGACATGAGACTGCCACTTGGGGTGCTCTGTATGAAGTAGATCCTACCTTTTTAGATACATATCAAATGCTTCAAAAAGGTAAGCATGTTTCTAATTTATATTTACAAGATAGTGTCCTCTATCATATGGGGCACATCTATTTTCTAGTTGTAGAGCAACAAAAGATGATATGGGAAGCACACTTCAGTAGGACAACTGGACACTTTGGTATAAAAAAGACATTGGCAGTTCTTCAAAAACACCTCTACTAGCCCCATATGCAAAAGGATGTGGAAAGATATCTCAAATATTACACCCCATGTGCAATATCCAAGCTAACAAATAAGAATCAAGGATTGTACACTCCATTGCCATAACCAACCAGGCCTTGGGAATCTGTCTCAATGGATTTTCTCTCAGGTTTGTCCACTTTAAAACATAGTAAGGACTATATTTTTATGGTAGTTGATCATTTTTCAAAAATGGCTATCATGATTTCTTGTAAGAAAAATATATCTACTAAGGAAATAGTTCAACTATATTTTAGTCATGTATGGCTCCATTTTGGTCTCCCCAAGTCTACTATCTTAGATCGAGATAGCAGGTTCCTAAGCATCTTCTGGTCCACTCTATGGAAGATGATGGATACCAGGCTAATGAAGTCCATAGCCTTCCATCCACAGACTGATGGTTAGACAGATGTGGTAAACTACTTGATTGTTCACATGATTTAGATATATCACTCCAAATATCCATGCACATGGGATGAGGGACTTCTTTCATACATGGATACAATCGAGTGCTACATAGCTCGACCAAGCATAGTCCATTCCAAGTATGTTCTGGGTTCCAACCCATGGCACCAATTGATATAGCTATTCCATTTTACACCATGGAATACACACCTCATGGAATATCTAAGGTAGAAAAAGCAACAAATTTTATTGAACAAATGCAACACATCCAACAATAAGTTCATGACATCCTGGAGAAGATGAATCAGAAGTATAAAAAACACCATGACAAACATAAGATTGCACACCATTTTGGTATGGGTGATAAGGTTTAGTTATGGCTTCAAAAGGAATGACTTGAAGGTCCACATAAAAAAATTTGGCCTCTATGATATGGTCCCTACACCATCACCAAAAAAGTTGGAGACAATGCTTTTGGGTTGAACCTACTAGCCTCCCTTGGTCTACATCCAATATTCAATGTGGAGATCCTCAAACCATATCATCCACCTCTATTAGACACTTCAATTGTAGTTAAAAAAATAGACATTGATGAGTTTGATCCACAGAGTTTTTCTCCAGTCGAAGAGGATTAAATTGTGGATACTTGGATGAAGACAACAAGAGGATGCTCTATTTCACTTTATCGAGTGTTCAAAAGGGGCCAACTTAGCCACCAAGGTGAGTGGCTCACAGAAAATCAAATCAAGAAACAACTACCATGCCTAATGAGGAACATTGATTTAATGGGGACCATTGATTTTCAAGGAGGGTGGAATGATTTGAGCAATAATTTAGGTGATAGTTCCACCCCAATTGATGACAAAACTTTTGGGAGCCATAAATTTTGCACCGTATCTCTAATTGATTCACCGTTTGAATTGTTGGAAAGATAAGAATGAGTATAAAATCATGAGATGACATGGAGATTTTCTTAATGAATTTTGGCCCCCTAAAACCCAATGGAAGTGCTATCAGGGAATCCAAGAACAAACCACCTTGTTCTGATCCCACTTGTTAGGATCTTGCTCCTCAGAAAGAGCACAATATAATTACCAAATACAAGCAATTAAACATGCAAAAATTATACTAGAAGTAAAAGTAACTAGAATTCACACATAGCACAAAATATGAGAGACAATAAACTATCTTGTATTAATACTTGTATAGAAAAGAATACAATAAAGAGATGCCACACTCTTCCACCTTACAGAGGCTTGCCACACCTCAAGTGTACAGTAATTCTTCTTCAAAACACTCTCCTACCAAAAATGGTCCCAACACACAACTCACACACAAAATTGGTGTTCACCTCTCCAACCAGTCAGTAATAACCTTGCCAGTACACCAAGCACTCTAAATTACTTCAAGTAGATCTCCCATGAACCTGTAACCTGCAATTCAACAAACCATACTTACACATATAGATCTCCTATGAGCTTGCAACAACCTGCAACTCAATGATCTTACAATGGAAGGAACTTCCTTGCCTTCCTTTTTAGCTCATAATTACAATACATGCCAATGGGTCTATAAATAGATTCCAGACTTAAACAATAACCTAGACTCTTAGTTTACTAATAATAGACATGCAACTCGAGACTCAAAATAGCCTTTACATGTAAACACTAAGTTCAACAAACTAACTGTTCATGTAACAAATAGTTCTGAAACACACAACTGACTGACATCAGTCCCTGTGTGACTGGTGCTAACCGACATCAGTCGATTCCCTACCGACGTTGGTTGCCTTATGCATTGTTCATGACCAACGTCAGTCATACTGCCGATGCCGGTACTTTTGGAACTTCAGCAACCTCCTCTTCATCTACATAGTTGAAGCTTTTAGCTCCACAACCTAACAAGTGCCCCAAATTTTAATTTTAGTAGTGTAGTCTAAAAATAATAAGTTTATAAAAATAGTAATTCCTCAAATTTTGTATTATTTTAAATATTGGAAGTCAAACCACTTAATCTCCCTCAATATTTGTGACCTTCCACATCTTCCCCATTCTTTAAAAATGTGTATAAATGAAGAGGTAACCTAAAATTTGAACACAGACATCTCTTCCTAGAGATAAGCATATAATTGTATTGTGATCTTGAGTAATACTACATCTCTTCTCAGAGAATTTATTGTTACTATATTATTTCTATGTTCTTGATGTATTTATCAACTAGAAATTTTGAGTTTTGGACCACTGCTGGTGCCCTATATGTAATTGGTGGAGGATGTGCTTGATATGCATGATGTACACTTAATTTGTTGTATGTCTCTAACTTTCCATGATATAGAAATGGATTTACAAATATTTTGAGTGACTTATCCTATATTGGTTTGGCTAGAGGAGGCTCAGATGAAGTGCCTAGATCAATTTTATTGCCAAAAATTATATCATATATCTTATGCTTGAGACTAATGCATCTATTTTTAGTATGGTTTGATGCCCTGTGATAGTCATAAAATGTATTTTGGTCATATCCCCATGGAAGAGGCTTTGTTGGATCAATTTAACTGATAAGAGGAAGAGATATGATGTTAAATTTTAATAACTACTATAGAACTTTGGCTAGAAAAACTGATATATTTGTAAAAGGTCACTGAGGAGGTGTTGATAAAGTGACTCTCTGTGAGGGCTCTGAAGCCACATTAACAATTTGTTGAGTTAGTCCTTTACTATCATTAAATTTGACCTTATATAGGTATTTTTTGTTACTCTTATTAGTTGTATCTGGTGCACTTGTGTACTTAAGTTTGCCTATTTAAATGAGTTTGATTTCTCTTTCTTTTAAAGTGTGACACAATTTAATGAAAGAAAAGAGACATTTGAACATGATTGTCTCATGTAAAATTGATAGAAGACTCCATTTGAAGAGGTCTTGTAACTCCTAATTTGCCATAAGGCTAGTCATCTTAGGCAATATAGTCTTCTATTTGAGAAAATACTCAGTGAGAGGCTCATTTGATTTCTATTTTTGTTGTGCAATTTGGGCATATGAAACCTTAACACTGATATTGATACTAAAATGTGATAGGAACATGTCAAAAAGAGGATTGAATGCATTAAATAATTGATTTAATAGAATACAAAACCATTGTAATGCATAATCCTTGAGGCTCCTTGGAAATAATTTAGTTAATAGTTAGTCATTTGGTACATAATACAAATATGTTGCATGAGAGGTTGTATGCAATAGAGTAAAGGACTCCATTACCTATGTAGATCTAGTGGTACCTTGCTCAAGATGTTTCACCTTGGATTAAAGAGATCAAATATCTTACACAAGGGTTACCACATCAGGAGATAGGGATGTACTAGCTATAACTGGTGGCATAAAAGAAGGTTGGGCTACTATAGGGGTTGTTGTGACATAGTTTCCCCCATAGTGTCATGTGCAACTGGTATCACTGTGGTTTGAGAAGATTGACCATTGGTTACCTTTTTTTGTTCCTCTTCGAGGATTCTAATCACGTCATCTTGCATATCTGGGTGTTTGGTTAAGAGATATGGAAGCTCTCTTTTATCAATTTCATCAAAGTTGGTATATGAGACCATTGTTAAAGTAGGAAAGCAATTTGAAATATATTTGAATGTTTTGTAAAAAGTTGTAATAGGTAATGTGATAAAACTAGAAAGTATCAGATATAAGAAATGTAAAATTCTAAAATAATAGTTTAGAATTTACACGAAAAAGGATACAAAACTACCAAACATGTAAGGAAATACCATAAAAAGCAAAGTAGGAACTAGTATATGCAACTAGCTATTTTTTAGAAATATTATTTGCAAAATATTATGAGCTTTTGAATTTGAATTTGATTTTTTTAGCTAAGTATGTAAGATAAAATTCATAAAATTATGAGAAATTAATTGCTTGAATGGGACCTAGTAGATGAAACTAGGGTTTTGAGACAACTATTTTTTTTGAAGTTACTATGAATTTTGGAAATTTAAAGTGATTTTTTGATTTTAATAGTCAGTTAAAATTTGTAGAAAATAAGTGGAATATTACTTGAAGAATACTGGGATTTAGTTGATGCAACTAGGGCTTTTGAAATGATTTTTTAAAAAAATTAATGCAATAATTAAAAAAAAATTGCTATAAATTTGTAGAATTGAGATTGAAAAATTTAGGAAAAATCTAAAAATATTTATAAAATTAGCAATATATTTTTCCTAGTGGTTTGAAAGTGTTTGTATACAAATATGACCTAGTATGTGCAAACTAGGGTTTAAGTGAATTATTGAAAATATTTTAATTAATTTATAGTTTTTTATTTTTATATTCAAGAAAAATAAATAAAATATTGAAATAAATCATAAATAGTTAGCCATAGGGTTTTTAGGGTTTTTATACAAAAATTTGAAGTTGGGTTCACCAAATGTTTTACTGAATTTGGGAAATTATAGGTTTAATTTCCTAAATAGTAAAAGGGGTCTAGATTAAGGATAAAATTAGTAAATAAATGTTCCTTATTTAACCTACTAATTTATTGAATCTAAAAGTGTTTAATTGATTTCTAAAAATAGCAAACAAGGGGATATAGAGTAAAACTTAGCTAATTCTGGGTTGAGATGGAGGAGACAGAGGTTACAAATTACTGATTTGGCTAGTTAGACTATTAGAGACAAGATCAAAAAGTTTGTTTTCTACCTAGATAAGAGCACCAAAAATGGGACACCTAGAGGTCCAATGCTATAGTCTAAGTTTTGGCATTATAGTCCTTAGTGTCAGAGTTTTTTGAGCTTTCTAGGTTATATTCATCTACTCTATGAGACCCTGTGCCTAAAATATCAAGTCCTATTTGTTCACGAAGCTCTGTGTGCAATTTATTTTATCTTCAAGGATCCTAGTTCATAGTCATGCTTAATAGGTGATATTGAATCCAACTAAAAAAGGGGTTAGTGTGTAATATGCACTGAATGCATGATCACACCCCATGTATAGGCATGTTGGTTACATACCAATACTCTGAAGAGGGATCAAGGCCAACGTAGTTCTCCCAATTGAGTGTGTATTGTGAAATCTTATGTATGAAATTCAAGTGTATGTGAATTTGGGAAAGCTTGAGATGAATCATGACTGGTGTGGGAGCTTGGATAGGCTGGAAATAATAGTGGTTGGTTGTATGTAGAGAATAGGAAGATTTGTTTGAGTGTGCTTTAGTATATTTATAGCTTGTGATTTTTGAATGATTGCCAACCCTTCTAAATGACATTTGAATGGGATTTTATAGGGAAACTAGTGATCTTGGGTTAGATGAACTCACATTAGACTGACAAGGAAAAAGATAAGGATTCAAGAAAATTTGATCATTTGAGGCTATTGTGGACTTGGAAAACAATGCTAGAAAGTGGACACCCTAAGTCCCAGTGTTGTAGTCCAACTTATGGTGATATTGTATAGGGTGAAAAGGACCATAAGGGATATATCTATGCTTAGGAGATGAGTTCAAGATAATAAGGGATATATTTATAAGGCTTTAGATGACTGGGAAACATTGAAAACATGCCTAAGTGGGCTATGTAAGTGAGTAAGAGAGACCTATGGTTTGGGTGTCATGATTCATGATCAAGTTCTAAGAATTACATTTTAGTATGACTAAAATCCCATATGAGTATCCTCTACCCATTCTAACATAGTTACCAACTACGATTTCATCATAGACACCAGTTATATTTCCAACACCATTACCAGATATTACATGACTATAAATTAAAATTGAGAGTACAGCTCCTATGCATATGTCATAGTATTTAACAAAGTCATTAGTGTAGGCTAGGTTTAATCCTATGGTACCAAAATGTATGCATAATATCCCATAAATACCATTATTAGAGAGAACTCTGCATTAGATATATGTCAGATTCTAGGGGACCTACATCTACTCAGTTCATGCTGAGGTTAGTTTTATTGGGTTCTAGGGGTTCTCAACATAAGGTACCTACATAACCTATGACTTATTATATCAGATGGGTTCCTAAGACCCATAAAATTCATAGGGAATCACATTCAATTGCAAAACTTCATAGAATCACTACGTAGGTAGATTCAAACACAAATTAATCTACATAGAAAATTATGTGATCAAAGTTGCTCTTTCACATAGTATGAATGATCAAAATTCACTTATTCAATGCAATCCATGGTGATAGTGAGTCTCCCATTAGACTCATTGATTATTATGGTTCCTACTCTTATACACACCTTCTTCTCTCTCACTCCTTATACATTGTTAATTTTCATTTACTTGTAGATAGCTTATATCTAGAAAATACAAAAATAATATAACATG
This sequence comes from Torreya grandis, assembly GCA_037957365.1. Taxonomy (NCBI): domain Eukaryota; kingdom Viridiplantae; phylum Streptophyta; class Pinopsida; order Cupressales; family Taxaceae; genus Torreya; species Torreya grandis. The sequence goes on from JARHVA010001334.1 coordinate 1,776,560, forward strand.
TCAAACTATAAAAACATTCAAATATTAGTCAAAAAAAACAAAATTTATAGATTGTATGTGTTTCTATGTTTACATTTATACCACTTTCCAAATATTACATATGTTAGCTATCTTAGTATAGTCAGTTTTATCATACATATATGATTCACTTGTTTTTGTTGAGTGCTTGCAGATTACATATAGGACTTTAGTTCACTATACTAATCCAAACTTGCTATCATCTACCCACTGGGGTCATATACACCAATCCAAATTTATTAATTCAATACATCCACCCACTTGGGGCATCTCATACATAGTTTCTTTTACTAGGTTCTATCCTTACATTCTATACATTCTAATTTATGAATTGATATATCTTGATATTGATCATTGTTACTCATTGATCAATTTTTTTGTTGACTATCACTAGCTATAATCAGTATATGTACATCTTATCATTTACACATATTTGTAATACATAATTATATATGCTTTCATTTCAATCTTTCTTGGTTTAGATTTGATTATGTTTCCTATGCTTCTTCTATTTAAGGGCATTTGAATATTCCATTGCTCATTGGATCTATGCCACTTCTATGTATGTATTCTTTGGACATGTGCTCATGTCCCTTGTGTGTAATTTATTTCTTGTATATGAGGGCATTTGAACATGTCCTTATATGTTTCTCTAAGCCAAAAAATTTCTTTTTGCTTGTGTATGTGGACATTTGAACATGCGCTTGTATGTCTTCATTCTTAGATTTAGTGGCATGTGCCCATGTCCCTTATATTGTGGCCCACTGGCCTACTTTTGCATCCCTCATGTTTTTTTTATGTATGCTTCTTTGTATGTGTCTCCACCATGATACTTGTCTTTATTTGTTACACACACACTAGTTTTTGATGCCATGAGGGAACTCATGCATACACGCTTCCTACATGGGTGCCATGATGGACATCATGCCCCATCCCCCTAGGTAACTACTCAGATTTGATGTTATACACATTGATTACATCTATCTTGACATCATTTTATAATTATAGATTAAAACATACATTTTACATTACCTACTTATACTCAGCTACTTTTACATTCTAATGTTATGTTTGCACATTGTATTGGAATATCACATAGTTATCATATATATGCTCTGACTAACACATTTTGTATATATACATCATTTGAGGATAATTATTACACTTGTTATACAACTACCCTCAAAATAATTTGAATTCATAGGGGTTTTCATAGAGATCAGGCTCCTACATTTCTATTCACAATTCATTTTTAGAACACAAGCTCAGTTTTAGAAATTAGACATAGGTTAGACATAGGAAAAATAGGGACTCAAAAAGTAGTTCAGATCACCTATATTTTAGACTAGATAAACATTAACACCTATATTGGGACACTAACACCATAGGGCACTAATTTACACTACATGGTGCTACTGTCTAGTAGCCCTAGCTTTTGGGTAGTCTAGATTAATGAGAATAGTACACTAGGTACAATACAAATTTACATAGGTAAAGTCATAAGTTTGATATTAATGTTTAAATTTTTCTCAAATACACTCATTTAAACTTAGATTCATATTAGTCTCTTAAATTGAGTGCATCGTGCATAACATGATCACTTCCACATTTAGTTTAGATACATGGATTTAGTTATTACATTCTCTATCCAAAATTAGTATACTCAGATCCCAGATTGGGAGCATGTGTGTAACACATAGTTTCTATATGTTCAATTACATAGGTTGATAAAATGGAGTGTTAAAATCCATGTCATTATCTATGCTATATACACTTGTTATCATATTCTAGGTTGTCACCAATTTAATGCCTTACTCCATATATAGTGGTTAGCATTCTCAAGTGGCCCAACACTGCCTAATGTAACCCAATAGCCATAAAGTTGACATACATAGTTAAATATACCCATTTATATACTGTCAACACTTTATGCAGTTTAGTTTTAGATGCATCTACTTTACACAGGTAAGAAATGATGGACTTATAGCCTACTTAAGTTCTTATAACACCCACATGAGAGGGTTAGACATATAGTCTTATCCAAGTTATTCATAAATCATGAGACACTGAGTAGGGGTGGGTAATGATAGAGGAAAAATTGGATTGAGTTCTTGAGCCACCCACATGAGAATTGAGCAAACTATTAGCTCAGTCTAAGCTATTCAATGATTTGATCAATATGTACATTCACACATAGTGGTTGTCACCAAGTTCATGCATTGGTTTAGGTACCCAATGAAGTGTATTCATTTTTTTCCTCTTTCCTATCTCTTTTCTCAAATTTACTCAGTTAATTTATTTAGCGTAGTCTTTTTATTTTGATAATCTCTTAACTAAGGACTAATTTTTGCATGTTTCATTATAGGTATTTTCTTTAGATCATGTTTCACATATGTAGATCTAGATTCATATAATCAGACTTAGCAACACGAGATTCATTTCCTAAGTATATGTATGCTTCTTTTTCCTTTATACTAATAATTTTTATTTGTTGCATTTCTAGCATAAAAGGGGGTGCAAATGTAAACACCTAAAAGTGGTATTTGGATGTTAAGAGTGTTGTTTGAGATAGTCTATGACTAAATTATCCCTAAATCTATCATAACGCATTTATCACAATTTTGTAGTCATTATGTAGACCAAAAACATATTTTTTCAACTCAAACACAGTCCTAGAACAAATTTCCTAGATCCCAACCCAATGTGCACAATAGTCTGCTAGCTAGACACTAACATCACATTAAGGACACTAGAGCCACATGGTTCTAATGTCCCCAACTTGGTGCTAGTGCCCCTTTCCCTTACTCTCCTAAATGGATATATTTTTTAAATATGTTCCCCTCCTAAGGTCATTATAAGTACATTTCATTATCCATACAAGCCACATATCTCTATAAATACAAGACTATTTGACCTCTATCTATTATATGGAAAATAGATGTAAAATCCTATCCAAATAAGAAACAAGTTGAGCAAAATTAAGGTATTTGATCCCTATTCTACCCTAATTCTACATACTACCATCTACAATAGCCCTAAGCCTATACTTAAAATATTTTCAATATGAAGCACACTCAAGGCATTTAAGACCACTCTCATTCTAGCATTCACTTACACTTGCACCAAGCACTAGGTAGGAGAACTAATCAGGGTTGATCCCTCCTCATAGTATTGGTATGTATAAAACTCTCTTCATAGAGGGGTGTTGAGGATGTCCAACCTATCCTACTAATTAACACACATTTTTAGCTCATGCCATACTTGTAAAGAGGATTAGGGTTTGCACATTGAATCAATTTTTTAGGCACAATACAAAGTTCCAAATTTCATGTGAGCAAGAACAAAACCTAGAAACACAAGCTTAGGTGCTTCCAAAAATAGGAATAATCCTAAAAAAAGGACACTATCACCATTTTAAAGACACTAGAGTAGCATGGTACTACTATCCAGATGGGGCACTATTGTCTATTGAGCAATCAGACCTATGGACCCTATTGATAACACTTAGACCTATCCAGAACCTAGTTTTCAAAACCTAGATCTTCTACAATAGTTAATTTCTAGATAAGTTTCTAGTTATGCATATTTATTATTATTTTTAGAAATCCAAAAGAATTCAAAATCCACAAAAAATTAGTGGTTAATTATTATATATTATTTAACTAATTTAGACATCTTATCCCTTTAATCTAACTTATGATTTACATTTTTAAAACCCTAAAAGGTTAAATCAATTATCAACATTCAAATAATAATGATAAGATCTAAACTATTGAATTTTTACATATGGGATTGGGTAATTTAAAGTTTTATTAAAACCTTTCAAACATGATGATCAAGGATTCAAGTCACTAAGCATGACTGGCATTAAATTTTTCAAATGGGGTAATTTTTGTTTTTCATAATAACTATAAAAAAAGAAGTGATTTTTTTATTATAAGGGGGTGATATACATCTATCCAAGGGAGATTATTAAAAAGGTGGAAATTATAAATGAAAGATAATTCCTTGTAGGCATACTTTTGTATCCTTTATTTCTTTTTTTAGACCACTTTTTTGTATTTTAATTCTATTTTGGATACATTTTTGATGACATTCATATTTTTCCATTATTGTACATATTTTGGGAGTGTAACTTAAATTTTTTGTCACATTAGTTAGTTTTGGGAGGGATAAGAAGATATTTGTCACTACAAAAAATTGTGTTGGGTGTATTGTTCTTTGTCATCCTTTGTATTTAAATAGTTATTATTTTTTGGGGGCTATTTCTTATCCTCATTGAATTTTATTGCGACAATGGAGACATCCTTATTCAAACCCCTCAACACCTCAAACTATGACACTTGGATGATGAATATAAAAATGTATTTGCAGATGTAAGGATTATTGAGAGTTTCTTGGTGACTTTTAAACTTTGTATATGAGGAAGATATTGTGTGGATTAAATTCTTGAAATATGAGGCACTTTGTTTCATTCATCTCAATGTTTTAGATAGTTTGCAGTCTTACATTATATATGACAGATCACCTAAGGAAGCTTGGGACACTATTGCAAGATTATTTGGGTAGCTCACTTAATATCCAACTATTATTATTCATTTTCCTCCCTCTCTTAGTGATTATTTTTTGGTGACATTATTTAAGTTACTCCACTGTATTCTCCTATTTGTGAGGATTGGATTATTAGTGGTGATATGAATAAGGAACCTTTAAAATCTCTTCCTCCTCCTTCATTTGTTAGTGATGAATTGTATTGTTAGGATGATGTTCTTTCACCATATTTGGTTGATGACATAGAAAAGGAACCTACATATCATTTTATTCATCGTAATGATACACATTCTTATTTTTTGATTATTTCACCTACTATGTTTCTCTAGAGGCTTATTTTCTAGCACTACAATAAATAAATATAAAATTACTGAAGCAAAATTTCTTTTTATGCTCTCTAATTCATAAAAAGGGCTACCTCACTCACTATATAACAAACTTGTAAGAATGTAACACTAGACTGATTTATTAGACATTCTTATTCTTATTTATAGTTCATCATGTAATCCTAAATATGACACATATCCACTTGATGTGCTTTTACAATGTGACCTACTAGATCTCAAGTAACCCATTGTTCATGTTGATCTTATTATTTTGTCTATTAATTTTTTGATTATTGGTGTTGACAACATTACATATCACACTCTAGTTCCACCTACATATATGCTTACCTATTTTGAGAGGCACATCATTGCCTTTAGATCTTGCATGCTTCATTCCATGGATCACACTACAAGATTTGTGGGTATTATGAAGCATATATTAAGCATTATTGACCCTATCAATCTTATTAAGTGGATTGATCAATATTGAATTAGTTATGAAATAAATTTTTCACTGCGATTATTTGTTGATAAAGATCCAACCTTTGTTCTCTCCTCTCTTTGTGAGGATATTGAGATACACATGAGTTCAAATATACCTTCACTTAGGCTTGAGAATAATAAGATTATAATTTTCATCCCTGATCATTCTCAAACATTTTTGGATGTTACCTCACATTATTTTATTATGGAATTTTTACCCACTCATATTCAAGAATGTTCATGCACCATTAATATTCACTTGGGGTGAATTTATAATCATTCTTGGTATCCTAGAAAACATTATTTGAGAGGAATCTACAAGGGATGTTCCTCCACTACTCAGCTTATTTGACCACACATTACTCCTCATAATTTTTTATTCTTAGTTTTTTGATATCTTTGTAAGTATAATTATTTTTTAAGATTTCATCTCTAATTTGATAGATGGCATCTTCTCCATATTGATTGCATCATAGAGTTTCTTCCATAACTTGGTGATATTGTTTATTGGATACAACCCTTTTTATAGTCATACTAAGAGTCATGGAGTTTTTTATATTCATGTTTATGTGCTCCATGATACACACTTTATTATTTATTTATATGACTATCCCATCATCACTAGGGATATCCTCTTAAGATCTTTTTTATTTGTATCTTTAAAGTTGGCTATCTCCTTCAAATTTGTGGTGGACTTTATTCTCATTTTGAAGATAGCTGGTCTATTGAAACGCATTATCATATTTTTAGTGTTTGAGTAGTTAGATATACCCAATCATATATATTTTTTGAGATAATATAGTAATTTAAACATTATGGGTGGGTGTGTGCACATACTAATTTAAGTTTCATAATCCTTGCTATTCCTTAGTGTACCACAATTTATTTTGGAGATAGTTGATTGAGTGCATTTTTTATTTGATGGGATTCAATCCATTGAGTGCACATTATTTATCATTGATTAATGTTTTGAGTCATGATTCTTGAGAAATCTTGCAACATAAGTTATCTTTTCCACTTTTGTTGTGGTTTTACTAGTTTTTGGGTACCTTGTGATGATACATTTCATTCATGGTGACTCTTTTCCCCAATTATGTGATTAATGTTTTTTACTGAGTGAACCTTGTATAGAGTAATATTTCTTATTTTTGTTAGTGGTTACAATGACTCAACATCCATGTATTTTGGTAATATAGATTGATTACCATAGGGACACTTAGTATTTCACACTGTATTTATACATGGATACCTGATCAGGCCTAGTTACTTGGACCCATTCAGTCTCTTTTCTTCATATTTTCTCAATCCCTCTTTTATGCTTAAGGGAAGGTGTTTGAGTAAGTATGTAAGACTTATTGAGGGATTTTTTTAATTATTGGATATGATATAATATTTTTTACACATATATTTTTAGTGCATAATAATAGTAGATCCTCATAATTTATAAGTTATTCATGCAATAAGAATGCGTTGCATGAAATAAATTATTATGCATATTTAATAGGTGTTCCCATTTATATTGTTATATGATACATGTGATGTATTATTTGAATAGATTGAGACTATTATGATTATTATTTTTATTATACAAGTACAATGGTTTAGTTTTTTACTCACTAGTTGTGGTAATGGTGTATAAGAGAGATCAAGTGGTGATATGAATACATAATGCATTTTAACACTAAACCACATAATGATCAAATTTTAACTTAAAACCTCCCTTATCTTGTATTCCATGATTTTAGGCTTCCTATCATGTGGTTACCCATTCTAATTTGATTTAAATTCACACTCAAGTCACTTATTACTTCACTTTGGTGATTTTAATACAAAGACATATTTACACTATTGCACACTAAGAAAAGGTTCTCTATTCTTCCTAATTCAGATTCTAAGCATTTTAAATAGTACTCAACCAAGTCATAAGATTTATTTATTCATCCCTGAGCAAAAAATGGTTAAGTATTTAATCTAGTTCTATATGCATTCATAAAGTCAAAGAAACACAATTTCACAAACCACTCTAAGTGGGAGAACTACATGGTACTGATTCCTTCTTTTGAGTATTAGATACATAGGAAAAATTTAGTCATTGTGGGGTGATTAGGGTTAGATCAACCTAATTACACTCCAAATTTTTATATTGATAGGTATTTCAAACATTGAACTCTTATTATGGTTTAAACATTTTAAAAATCTATTTTTAGGTCTTTCACACACTTTCAAAGCTCAAATAAGTGAATATAGACCTGAATCCAACTATTAAAAGTGATCATACACTAATTTCAAGTTTTATTAAAAAATACATTATCACCCAATAGGGAAAATACTGGGAGGTGATCCTATCCTTATCTATCATCTTATCCTTTCACAATTTAATAACTAGCTTTTGGGAATTTGAAAATATAGTTACTATTCTCTTATTTTTTACTCTTTGTTAGTCAACATAGTCAACCATTATACATAAAAACCAATTTTATCTTTCATTACATATTTATCATTCTTTAAGTATTATTTACCTTGTCAAATTCAATCACTTACTTTCATTCTTCTTGTTGAAATGTCACATCATTCTAATTTATTTTATTTAGTTTTTATTAATTAGGATTAATTGACCTATTAATCCAAATTTTGTTAAAACATAAACATGTAGTCATTAATAGTAGTGATAATGTCACCTCGACACTATGATTTCTTCCCCCAACATGATTGACACCCCAAAAAAATGAATAAAAAAGAGAAAAATGTATGTGTTTTAATTATGATAATAAATACATTCAAAGACATAAATGTGTTGATAATAAATTATTATATATTGATGGCATCAATAAATAAGAGGATGGAGAAAACCCTATAGAGGTTTTAAATGATCTCAATTATAGGTATTTACAAGAAATTATCTCTTGTCATGTACAATTAGGTGTTATAAATCCATAAAATATCAAGGATTAGGGTTCTTGGAAAATTAATAGGTTACATATTGATTGACTCAAGCAATACTCAAAAATATATAAATGATAAGGTGGATTTTATAGATGATAAAATATGATTATATCATCTAAATCAAGTACACTTGAAAAATACCAAGCAGGGATCTAACCTTGAGTTCTAGACCTTTTTGTTGCCTAAAGGCTTGCATTCACCATATCACTATGCCTAAATGCTTATATTATGGATTGAACTTATCATTATGATAAAAAAAATCACTTGTAATCTATAGAAAACTTAAAATATGATCTATATAATTCACTATCAATTATAGACCTTCAAAAATTTTATATCTTGATGGAAACTACCATTTACATAGGGACACTAGCATCGACGCTAGTGTCAAGTTTACTTATTTAGTGTCCATAAGTAAAAATTCATCCAAATTGAAAATTTTAAAAAATTTATGGGTTAGAATATTTGTATTCTATAACACTTTCATGATATATTTTCAAAACTTGTGGTATAAATTAAATCAAAGCCTACTCATTACCTAGCTAACAAATATGAAGTAATTATCTATTCAAGATCATTCAATTAATTACATAATTGAGTTATAATGCCCTATTATTCTCTATTTATATATTATTCATATTAGTAGTCATATTACAGGTTTTAATAACTCAAATAATATCCTGTGAGTAATATTTTTCAAGCTACATGTTAGATCATTGCATGCCCTTTAATATCACATATTGCAACATTGTGCACATACAAACCCACACTTAGGGGAGAAATACATATGTATGAGACTTCTTTTAGAGTAGTGTCAGTATAGTTAGATATCATTTAAAAAGGGATCCTTGAGGTCAACTTGACTTTGTGATCCCACTAACCTATTTTTTGGCAAGGTGACACAACATAAGGTGAATAAATAGTGTTTGAGATATACATAGTCATATAGAACATGTGCACCCAATCCAAATACATCAATGAAATGTTTAAAAAATAGGCACAACTATTTGTTTATGAATATAATTAATACTTTTTATAGGATAAAAGTGTTGAGACACATATAGAAGCATTGATGCAAGTGTCCTCAAGTCGATAGTAGTGTCTAAGCCTCTAAAAATAATTTTTCTAGAATATGATGACTAGATCTTGAGCATCAGTATGGATAATGCCATAACTGCACATATTAGATCCACCTATACATATACAAATAATATTATTATTATCTCTTATTTATGTTTCAATTATCAAAATATAAATTTGCATTGTACTTTTTTTATTTGGTAAATTTTAAGGATTCAATATATTGTATAATTTGGTTGAATTTAATTGGATTGATTTAAAATATTCTTACTCATTCATTTGATTAGACCATTATACCCATTTAAACGTCCAAAAAATCAAACCATTTAAAAAGGGTTAAAAATTTGGTGAACATGACTTTAAGTCTTCTTATGCAACCATTATTTTCTCTAGGGTTCTTTAACTTCCTAGGGTTTATATATCATTGTTCATTTATTTAATTCTTTATTTTACTAAGGATAAACTGAAGGCTTACCCCATGGAATTTTTTTTCAAATCAGATATATCCTATGACAAGGAAGAGGTGAATATTTATAAATTAATATATATTGAACACAATTAATTTCAAATGTTGCCAAGTGAATAAAATCAGACATGTTTGACACATTTCATTGAGCCATCTAACCTTCAAGGTTATAATTATCCTCATCCCACTCCCATTATTCATCGATGGCCTATGTTGGGTTTTTCATTCCATGTTTTAAGTAATAAAAAGGGTAGGTTATCACATAATGGTGATGGTAAACATGTTTCTCCACCTCTTAAAATTAAATTGGATACACATGGGCCATTTTTTCCTTAATTTAATCTTGAAACTTTTTGAAATATTCATAAGGAAATAATTTATTCCTTGAAAACTCCAAATAAGGTACTATTACCATAAGTTCCAACATTTACAAATAATGTACCATTACCAAAGATTCCAAAAGTTTTAAATGATACATCATTACCAAAGATTCCAATTTTTTAAAATGAGGTACCATTACCCAAGATTCTAAAAGTTTTAAATGATATACCTTTAGAAAAGGTTTACAAGTTTCTAATATGGATACCATTACCAAAATTTTCAAACCTTTCAAATAAATTTCAATTACTAGAGCTTCCAAACTTTTCAAATAATATAAATCTCAAACAAATTACTCATAATGATGAGACATCCATTATTACTATGTTCCAAATAGAGGTTTAATTAAAAATAATGATTACATATTTACAAACCTCAATGATTAAAAATAATTATATTATGCATGTGATGATTATTATAGGCTAACTCTAAAGGCAAGTTTCACTTATCAAGATACAAATGTTATCCTATAATGCTACAAGTAGTGATAACATAACAAAAATAAACCACTTGAAAATTGTGTATTTGAATATCCTTATCCACAAGAATTTATCATGCCAATGGTACTTTTATTTTTTGGTAATGAAGATCTTTTCAACCATATAACTCAATATGTACATTATTTTGAGCATTGAGATAAAGATGAGCGAATTTTTTTAAAAGTATTTCATGGAAGTCTTACACAAGAAGCTTGGG
>JARHVA010001334.1:1792500-1877500 GCA_037957365.1 Torreya grandis
AAAGTTGAACTCATGAAAAGACATTTTTCAATCTTAAAATGAGCCCAAAATAACCAAATGATAGAATAAAAGTTCTCATTAATGCATATTCAAATATCATCTAATTCTTTATAAAAATCAATTAAATAAACAAGCTCCACAGCTCTTATCAATATTCAACCAATATAATAAGTAGTCTATTACCCTTCTATATAAGTGCTTACAGGATAAACATATTTAATCATTATAAAAATCAATACATGACCCATTTATTTTATGCATTACCTTTAAATCCATATACAATTATTACATTTGTGTGTGTGTGTGTGTGTGTGTGTGTGTGTGTGTGTGTGTGTGTGTGTGTGTGTGTGTGTGTGTGTGTGTGTGTGTGTGTGTGTGTGTGTGTGTGTGTGTGTGTGTGTGTAATTTTGAGCTTTGATTATTGAGTGAACACTAAGTGGTCATGGCATAAATGTTCATGACTAGTTGTGAGAACTTACATCCATAACATAAACACTTAGGGTTTGTCTAAAAATCTTTGGTGTTTATGGTTTTTATTTTTGGGTTTGTCATGTGGTTATGAAAAATTGGAATTCATTACCACCACCTTGAAATATAGGGTCCACGATCAAGCTAATGGATGGGGTGGCTGGGGCCACTAATGGGGGTTTATAAGGCTTGTTGGGTGGGATTTTTCCACTTTGACTATTATTTATTTCACCTATGCATAAAAATGTATAATGTTTTTTGGTTATGGATCAATGTTGGAATGACTCATTAGAGTCGATCTCATTGATATAATTCCCAACTATGCTAGGTTACTTATTTCCTCTCCAACTTAATCTTGTTTATATTGTAGAGTTAATATATTTGATCTTTGTTTGTAAAATTATTTTATGGTTCAAAATAATACCTTCAAATCCTTATGATTATATATTTTTTAGGAATATAATCAAGAGGTTTGAGATTGGCACACATTAGGGAGTAGGAGAAGGAGATTATGAAAGATAAGGAGTAAGAGAATGGAGGTTAGTGAGAAAAAGGAAGGATCGTGGTGTCATAGCCAAGGACATGATCTCTTCCAATTTTCAAAGCTACCAATCTGATAGGAAAAATAATGGGTAATTATGGTAAGAAAGATTATATAAAAGTTTTGGTAGGATTATAGAGGAAGATAGAGATCGTGGTGGGATGAAGAAGTGAAGTTGAGCAAAATAAGTACCAATTGGAAAGGAAAATTGGTAGGGAATTAGGAGCAAAATTTAGAGAAGATTGAGGGTAATCTAAAGTTGTAAGTTTTTTATAGGGAAGAATTTGAAGTTAAACCATATGATTTAGATAATGCTTTTAAGGAATTTAGATAAGATCATCCTTTGGAAGTATTTATGGAGAAAAAGTTGGAATATTTGGGAAATGGGGTAAATATTGGTGAAGCTAGGGTTTTGGAATGGAAATTAGATACTTTTATTTTCAAAATTAACTAATTGATAGAATGTGCCCTAATTTGTAAATGTGTGGGAAAATGGCCAGAAATGGGAGTAGTTGAACTTTAGATAAAGGAGCACTGGGGTTCCTCGGTATTGGTTAACTTATTGCCTAAAGAATTTTTTATTGTAGTTTTTCAATCCAAGGATGAGAAAGAAAAGGTGTTCATAAATAAATTGTGGTCTTTTAATGGAGTGGATCTATGGATTTAAAATTAGATCCCTAATTTTTACCCTTTAAAGGTTACTAAGGGAAGTTATCTAGTGTGGATAAGATTCTATGGACTTCCCTTAGAGTATTGGAGTAAATATTATTTGGCTATTATGGGAGGATTGGTCGCCTTGGTAATGGAAGTAGATGAATCTTCAATCAAAGGTGGAAGAGTAGATTATGCTTGAGATAGGGTTGTACTTGATTATGATCAAGATATTCCATAATTTGTGATTATAAAGATAGAGGGAAGGGTTTGGAATCAAATATTCTTTTTAGATGTTACAAATGTCACCAACTAGGCCATATACATAAATTATGGAAAAAAAGTAAGAGCTCTCCTCAAACCAAATTAGTTCAGATAGTATCCCAATAAAGATCAGAGAAGGATAAAATAGGAATTAGGGGTAATAAGGGTTTGGAATAGGATGTAGATCAAAGTAAGGAGGATGAAGCTGCATGGAAATCTCAATCTTGAAAGATAGGTGAAATAGAAAATCTGCTTATTAATATGGGGACAATGGATGTTATTTATCTAGCTTCAATGATTAAGAGATGTGAATTCATTGAAAAAGAATCAAAATCCATTAGATCATTAGTTCTTAAAAAATAGTTGAATTTTGAGACCAGTAATAGTTTAAAGATTTTAGAGGAAGTAGATAAGGAGGGGTGTGGATCAGATGAGGAGGGGTCAAGTTATGAAGAAGGTATAGAGGAAGATTTAAAAGGGGATTTAAATTATAAGGAAATTATCTCTATTTTTTAGACTCAAAGTAAAATTTCCTAACCTAATTAGGTTATTAAAAGTAGGTGTGGAAGGAAAACCAAAAATGATCTCATGATAAGCAAAGTTTTGGTGGGTAAATAGGGCACTTTCAAAGAAATTTTGGATGTTACAAGGTGAGGGGGTGGAATTACCTCCTATGGATTCATGAAGGTTGTATCTTATAATGTTAGGTATTTGAATTCCCCTAATAAGATATGTTTGATAAAGTGTTTGATTAGTGTAGATAAACTAGATATTTTTATGCTTCAAGAAACTAAGATGAATAGGGAAGAATCAAAAGAATTTTTGAGGTCACTTGAGAAATGTTGTCAATGGGTTTTTGTGGTAGCTATTGGAGCATTTTATGGCTTGGATATTATTTTGTCCCCCTTTTCTTATAAAGTGGAGTTGATTGATTTTGGTCAAAATTGGCAAGTGAGAAGAATCTCTAATTTCTAGTCTGATTTACGACTCCTTTTGATGAATATTTATGGGCCTAATGGAGCTTCTCTAAAAAATATTTTTTGGGAATAAATATCTAACATTTTAAATAATTTCCAAGTGTAAAATATTATTTTAGGGGGAGATTTCAATGCCATTTTGAATAATAAATAAAATCAAGGAAGTGTGACAACTGAATCTCAAGTTAATCAAGACTTTGGTTTGTTTGTCATATAGAATGAGTTAGAAGATGTTAAACCCAATTCTAGTTGGTTTACCTAGAACAATAAGATCTAAGATCTAATAATATCTTAGATAGATTGGATAGATTTCTAATTTCTTCCATATGCAACCAAAGTGACAAAAAATTAGATTGTTGGCTTTTGCCATAGATTAGGTCAGATCATTAGCCTATCTTACTAAGAATTGATTATGAGTCCCCTTGAATTATGCCTATTTAAATTTGAATTAATGTGGCTCAAAGATCCTACTTATTTTAAACATTTTAAGTATTGGTGGGATCTTTGTCTAGTACCTTCTGGATCCAAGATGTATCATATGAGTAAGATATTGAAATTCATGAAAGGAAAGCTCAACGTTTGGAATCGAGAACATTTCAAGAATATTTTTAAAGAATAAAAAGGATTGAATTTGAGTTGCAAAAGCTAAATGAAAAAATACAAATGGTGAATGGATGTTGAAGCTTATAATATTGAAAAATATTTGATTAGTGATTATGAATAAATTATTTATAGAGAAGATTTTTTTTTTGAAATAAAAATCTAGGGAAGATTGGCTCAAGGATGGTGAAAAAAAAATTGCCTTTTTTCATCTTTTAGTAAAAGCTAAAAGAAAGATAACTAGGATTGCTCATATCTAGTCTAATAAAGTGGTGGTTTTGGAATCTCTAAAATCTATTAAAAATGAAGTTACTCAATTATTTTAAACATTATTAAATGAAGAAGAACTTTTAGATGGGAGGGCTCAGAGTGAATTTTTTCCTCTCATCTAGTAGTGATCACTCAAGGTATGAATGAAAATTTTTTATCACCCTTTTCTTTGGAAGAAGTAAAGACGGTGGTTTTCTATATGGCCAAGGATAAATCCCTTGGTCTGAAAGGTTCACCAACAACCTTATTTCAATTTTTTTGGGAAGTTATGGGTATAGGTGTTTGGGAGATGTTGGAAGAATCTAGATTGAAGAAGAAAGTGACCCCTGATTTGAATATGAATTTATTATATCTATTTTAGAAAGGTGATTCGCAATCTTCCTTCTTGGATTTTAGACTAGTGACTCTTTGTAATATAGTGTATAAGATTATCTCAAAATCCATTGCTGTTAGAATGAAACCATCTCTTGAGAATTAATTTATAGTGAACAAGTAATATTTAAGTTGGGAAGGAGTATTCAAGAAGGGATTATTGTATCACATGATATTATTCATTCTCTATTATGTAATCATCAAAAAGTTATGTTGGTAAAATTGGATATAAGTAAATCTTATGATAGGGTGAATTGGAGATTTTACTTCAAGATTTTTTTGAAGTTTGGCTTTAGCAAAGATTGGTGTGAGTGGGTTTTCAGCTGTGTTTCAAGTCCTAAATTTTTGGTGCTGGTTAATGGTTATCTATCTAGATTCCTATCTATATCAAGAGTCTTAAGGTAAAGGGATCCCCTATCCTCTTTATTTTTCATTTTGATTGTAGAAGCATTAGGAAGAGCAGTGCAAGAGGCTCAAATAAAGGGAAGGTTACAAGGTCTAAAAATTATGGATAATATTAAAACTCTCACACATCATCAATTTCAAGATGATACCTTTCTTTTTGGGAAGGTAGTGGTCAAGGAAGAGTTGGAATTTAAAAGAATTTTTAAAAGTTATGAAGAAGCTTTTGGGTAAAGAGTGAATGAAGGTAAGTCTGAAATTTATTTTATCAATTGTTCACCTTTGGTTGAAGTCAATTTATGCAAGATCTAAGGTCTCAAGATTGGGAAGCTTCCAAGAAAATATATGGGGATTCCTCTATTCAAAAGAGCTGGTTCATCTAGTTTATGGAAAGATCTTCTAGAGAGGTTTAAAACATGATTGATCACCTGGAAAGGAAAATGGTTATCCTTGGCTAGTAGGATAACTTTGATTAAAGATGTTCTCAGTGCTCTCTTGACCTATTGATTTTATACGCTACATCCCTTAGAGTAAGTTATTAGTTCTATGACTAAGATTGTGAAGGACTTCCTTTGGCAAGGTTATGGTGAGGAAAATAAAATTGCGTTAATGAAATGGGAGAAAGTGTGTAAAAAGATGTTAAGAGGTGGAGTGGGTATAAAATATCTTTAAATTTAGAACATGGTGTTAGGGAAAAATTGTTTTGTAAAATGGTGTCAGAAGTAGATAGATTATGGTGCAGACTTATTCAAGCAAAGTATCTTGATTTGACATACAAAGAGCATATCATGTCAGTTGTTAACTCTCCTAGAGGATCACATGTGTGGAATTTCATGTTGAATTGTAGATCAATCATAGTACTACATGTATCTTGGACTATTATTAATGGGAGGAAGGCAACATTTTGGCAAGATTCTTGGAATGGTCTTCATCTTTTGACAAATATTTTTACTGGATCTCAGATTAAAGATTGTTTAGAAAATATTTGGGGAACTAAAGTGAAAGACTAATGGGATATTGGTTTTAATGAAAGGAAAGTAGTTTGTAATTGGAAAAGTTTGTCTAATCTCCCAGTTCCATAGGAGGAGATAATGTCTTTGGAGGATTGTCTTATAAATAGGATTTTTTTCTAAATAATAAGGAATATCGACTACATTAGATTGGTACTAAAACTAGAATATATTCAATTAGACTTGGATATTAGATGGATGAAATAGAGGATGATTCTTTGGCTTGGGAAAATCTTCTATGTTGGAGTAAGGAAGGGTTGTAAAAAGTAGGGGCATTTGTATGGTTCATAGTTCATAGTCAATGGTTCACTCAAGATCATTTGAAGAATATTGGGTTTATGGGACCATTGAGATGCTATTTATGTGAGATGGAGGAGGAAATGACTAACCATATATTGTTCAATTACTCTTTTGTAAATTGGTATTGGATTTGGGTCTATAAAAAATTCAATTGAGCATGGGCTTGGCTATTTACTCTCTATCGAGCCTTCTCCTCCTAGACAATGGGAGATGTGAAGCATTCCCTTTATAGTTTATGGAGGTTTAGCTTATCCATCCTAATATGGATGATTTAGAAAGAAATAAATTCTTGCATTTTTGAAAATAAATCTCATCCATTACATGTGGTATCAAGAGAAATGGAGTTATCTATTTCTAAAGTAGTATCTTCTCATATTCAAAGGAAACAAGTTATGTTGACCCAATGGGATAAGAAAATGTGCAGTAAATGGAAATATATTAAGCCTCCCCCTATTAAAGGGTCAACTATAAATAAGAATAACAAGAGAAATAGAAAGGATGCAATTTGGTCACCTTGAAAACTAGGATGGTTAAAGGTGAACTTCTATGGAGCTTGTAGAGGAAATCTAGGAGCCTCTGGGGTTAGTTGTGTGAATAAGGACTGTAGTGATTCACTAATAAGAATAATGTATTTAAAGCTACCTGATGGAATGAATAATGAGGTAAAGGCTTAGGCACTAACAATAGGTATTGAGTTGGCTTTGGCATGTGGGATCTTTTTTCTAGAAATTGAAGGGGATTTGTAGGTAGTCATCCAAGCTTTGAGAATTTAGGAGGCTAGATTGTGGGAACTAGAGAATATATTGGTAATAATATGGCCTAAAATTGATCATTTTGAGGAATGCAAATTCTCCCATTGCTTTCATGAAAATGATAAAGTGGTAGATTTTTAGCTAATATGGGTATCAATCAATCAATGACAAAATGAGTTGATAATGTTATAGAAGGTTAGGGAGATTGCATTGGGATGGATTAGATTGGTTTGTAATTTTAAATTTATTTAAAAAAATAATGTTTAAATTTAAAATTTATAATGGTAAGGTTTGAAAAAATTTATGAGTTTTAATCATGTTTGGAAGTGGTAGTAGTTTCTTTCCAATGAATGAGTTGGTGGAAAGGTGTTGAATGTATCATAAATGATCTTTTTCAAGGAAATCATGTGAGTTAATCAGCCATGGTGGATTTTTAATGTGGATTTCTAGAGAGAAGAATTTATTTAAAATGGGTTTTGAAGGTAGTTTTTGGGATTAGGTCTGTGGTTACCTCATGTTGTCAAAAATGGAGCCAAACTGCATGGAATTAGTAGCTTGACTATTGATATTCGATGAATGAAATCCCATGAGATGGGATTCTTAGGTAGTATATATAAAATGCATTTATTTAATTTTTTTGGATACTAATTTTTAGAAGTGGTAGAGGCTATTGAGAAAACTTTGGGGGTGGAGCTATTGGTGATGAGTAGGCAAGTGCATGTTAATTTAGATCTGGCTTCATTATTTACCAATAACCTTTGCATGGTAATGGTGGATAGAGATAAGATCAAAAAACTAGTGGACTTATTCATCTGGATAGAGCATAGAGTGGGTTTGATGATATAAATTGACTCTCTTCCTTTGGGTCCTTTCCCAACTATGCCCTTTTTAGGTAAAGACAATTTGGGTTTCATTTTGCTATCCTTTTTTTGAGTTTTGGAAGCCAAACTTTTATCTTTGGTTAGTTTTTCATAGGAAATAGATGAGATGTGATCAGGAAAATAAAAGAAAGATAATAATAAAGGTATTATGATATTGGAGATTAAGGATCTTTTTTCCCTATCCCACATATATAAGAATGACGCACTCAAGGGTAGAACCCATAATGAGTGCAAGCTATAAACTAGATGGCAAAAGGAGTTGTGAGGGGTGTTTTCAATGAACCACCTTGGTGTAAAGGTAAATGTAATAATTTGAAGGAACAATATATTAGTAAAAGGAGATTAAATTTTATGTAGTCAAAGGAGGTACAGATTCTAAGACAAGTTAGGAGATGGTGTTGGTTGGCTCATTTTTAGAAGTGAAAGACCAAGAGGTGACTATTTCTAGTTATTAAAAGAAATCTAAGAATCCAACTTACAGTGAATTGATGATCAGTGATGTTAAGGAGGTAGATTAATCATTTTGGATTATTTTTCTAGTGTTTTTGTCCATAAAGATATAGTTAAGTAGGAATTTGAACTATATAACCATTTTTTTGTTTTATTATATGTTTCTTTTACCAGTTGTAGTTGTTTTATAAAAACTTCTAGATTCTAGTTAGTTTTGAAAGGTTACATGTATTAACATTGTTTATTGTTAAGTTAGACCAATGGGTTTCTTTTGAAAATTATGTTTTTATGGAAAAGGGACCCTTCAACCCTGACATCGATCTAAAAAAATTACCCTTGAATCCATACATGACTATGTAAGTCTTTGAATGATAATTGTATATGGATTTAAAGGTAATGCATAAAATAAATGGGTCATGTATTGATTTTTATAATGATTAAATATGTTTATCCTGTAAGCACTTATATAGAAGGGTAATAGACTACTTATTATATTGGTTGAATATTGATAAGAGCTGTGGAGCTTGTTTATTTAATTGATTTTTATAAAGAATTAGATGATATTTGAATATGCATTAATGAGAACTTTTATTCTATCATTTGATTATTTTGGGCTCATTTTAAGATTGAAAAATGTCTTTTCATGAGTTCAACTTTGAATATATGTAAGTCGATTACTTGGAAAATATGAAAATATAATGTAGCTTGAGGCAAGGCATTCAATCCATTTGTAGTTTGTTGGTTGCATGAATAATTTATTAGGGAATGTCATCGCTCTTTGTATCAAACCATTTTGGATTGTGGTGACTAAATAGTCTCCTTATTAGAGTTTTTAGATTCCATTCATTTTATTTCAGTTTGCAAAAAATGTTAGTTGTATGTTATGATTATTTCAAATCAAGTTTGGATACGTGGAAGTTCTATTGTCTAAGTTGAAGCATTTTCATTTGGGCTTAATCATTATAGAATACATAAAAAATTTGATGACTGTCTTGTGTTGGAATTTTTTAGTCTTATTGATTGATTGCTAACTCATTGTGTTAGATTACAAGTCATGAATGTATGACTTGTGTCTTTACTTATCATTTACTATCATCATAAATAATTGGGATAGGTTATAAAAACTAGAGTATCATGGATTGTAATCATTGGTAATGATTATTCATTAGAATCTTGTTTGAAATTATGATTCTTCAATCCTTGTTGGTTATAAATATAAGTTTTTAAGACTTCAAATATGCCATTATGACAACTTTCCAAAATCTATTTATTGACTATAATTGGATTTAGATGATATTCATGTGACCCATATAGAATGGAAACTATATTGATTTTAATGGTTTACTTAGTTTTATTTGGAAGGGTTTGTTTTATTTATTGAGTGTGGGAATTGATTTTAATTTTATAAAAGGGTGTAATTTTTTGATTAGATATACATCAATTAATTACTTTTACATTTGATTAATAGTTATTCAATATGTATTCTTAAGAGAAATGCTCTGAGTTAAAATATGATTGTACATTGAATGTTAATGGTTAACCATGATCTATGTTTTGTAAGTCATCTAAAAAATACACATATTAGAATGATTTAGTATATATTTAGATGTGGTTAAGTAAATTTTCAATGTGTGAAGGTCTCACTTTAATTGCATAAGACTTATTAGATGATTAGTTATAATGAAAATAAATAAATGATGCGATAATAGTAGTTATTTCTAGAATAAATTAGAATCAAAGTTGCTTTTATTATTTTATTAGTATATTTATTAATGCATATAATATTTGATATTATTTTATTTCTACCTATATTTCAAATTTGGTTCATGATAATTGAATTCATTGTTGTTAAAAGTTGTTTTTGCATGATGATGGTGTTATCTTGGTATCCACTTGACGATGTAATGGTGTATTTGAAATGATGTTTTCCAAAAGTTTGGTTTAATAACAATGGTTATTTTTATTAAATATTTGACTTGTATTTCTCCTTTATAATTCCATAATTTAGGATCAACTATGACTTCTAAAGTTTTATATTTAGATCATGTTTCAGTGTTTCAAAACTACGCATTTATATTAATTGAAAAACTTTATCTGTCAAATGTGTATAATAATAAATGGGAGGTTTAACTAAATAAGTGGTTTAACTTAATTTTATAAGATTGACTTTATGAATTAAGGATAAATGGACACGAGATATAGGGAAACGATTATTTCACATTTGTAAAAGAGTCTTCATTATATCCCTCCTGGTTGGAATTAAATTGCATTAAATTACATGTATTAGTTGTACTTTATTTTATAATCTTGTTCTATTTTTGAACTCATATATGGATAATTATTAGAGTTAAATTAATAACATTTCCCTAGATGAAATTTTATACAAATGAGATGCATAATAATGGAGGGTTAATTTATGATTTTTATTATAAATGTGTTTATAAGGTTATGGTTATTATGATGGAAGTTAAGATGCATATTATTTGATGTCATGACCCTAAGAATGAAATGAATTTATTTTGGTAACATCAAATGTAATTCATTCATTTTATTCTTATGGCATGAAGTGTTTTGGATAATACCTCTAATCCAACAAACTATGTGTTATTCTTGAGTTGTGTCTAATGAGTAATTAACTATTATGCTACTTCATGATTATTGAAATGTGGAAGTAAGTTGATGAACATAATTTGATGAAAGGAATGCATCATTAATTGTAAATTTAATTGGTACATGGATAATAATGTTGTGCATTAATTGTTAAATTAGCTAATGATTCTTTGTAAATAACTGCTACAATTATATATATATATATATATATATATATATATATATATATATATATATATATATATATATATATTTCTTGTGGTTAATATTCTTGATCATGAATCTTCTTTCATGAGAAAATCATTTTATTATTATTTAGATTGTTTTGTTAGTAATGTTTAAATGCTAAGAAAATAATGACTAGTGGAACATATAAATCCACTATACCTTGTTTTTTTTAAAACTACTTCCACAAAAAAGAAACTCATTTAAGGATAAGTCTTGTTAATTTGTTTTTATGAGAAAGATGATCTTGTAAAAATATTCAAGTTATAATCTATAAGGGTGCATTGTATTCTTATACATCAAAAGATTTATATCCTATAATGGATTAACCACTTTCTTATAGGGTCCACTAAAGAATACCTAATTTTAGGGGAGTTGTATTTTTCAATCCTCTCAAGGGTCTATTTTTAAGATCAAGTCTGAGTTTAATTACAAACTTGTGGTGTCATTCAACAAGAATTGGTGTGTTATAACACTTTATTTAACTCACTTTTTAAAATGGAGTTCAATAAAATATGCCTAAAATCATGTTTATATTACACCATATACTTGATATGCTATGTTATATGACATTTTTTCTAACATGTGTATGTAGGGACTAGTATGATATGCTTATGCTAGTTTCATATAGCTCATTTATTTGCATTCTCACTTCCTTGAGTGTACTTCTTATTTTAGTTTTATTTCTTGTGGAACATTTGAATATTTAATTATTGTAGGCCCTTGTGCTAATGCGCATAATTTATTTATGTGAGGAAATTTTAATATGTTCTTCCATCGAGTGTTTGGAATCTGAACATGCTCCTTTTTTATGACATCCTTAGAACCCCCTTTATCTAAAATTAAGTGCTCTTGTGTGTGTGATCGATTATTTACTAAGATTATATTATTACTTTCTAGATGATGCCATGATCCCTATCAGGCATCTTATGGCTTGTTATGATTGTATAATATGAGATTCATTAATATATCTACTTAGACATGCTACTCTTATATGATACATGATTCATACAAAAATGTTATAGTTATCCTATCCTTTTAAGGTAAGGTGACTACTAGAATCCATTACCCTCACCTCAAAATGGGGATGCATATTATTGGGGGAACTTAATAGATACATGAATCCACACATATGGTGTTGGAAAAATTTGATACAGTTTACATGATTTAGATAAACACTTGGGTCATAATCCTATATATTTACCTCTAATTTTTATATATTTGGGACATAATTTTTTAGAGTTATGATAAATATTATACACATTTATAGTGCTTAGGTTAAATTTTTATAGATACTTCAGATTGATACATATTAAAGGTTCGTATGCCATGTTCACCAAAAATCACAAATAAATATTTAAAACATTTTACCGAGAAGAAATGTTTTTACCAGGAAGCACCATTATTACCAAGAAACACCATTTTGAGCCTTTCCTATGTATAGCAGTTGATTCCTTTGAGTAGTGTAGTTAATATTTAGTGAATTTTATGTCATAATCATTAATTCCCATTTTTAGGTTGAGTTTGTTATACTACTTAACTTAGCCTTATTATACTTTCACTTGAGTTGTGTGATTGAGATTTAGTGTTGTCAATGGACATGTCACAACTCACTGTTGTACCAATTTGGGGGCATAATTAACCTCAAAACTTCACTTTATAAATATCCAAGGTTTAATTATAAACCACTCTCATATCTAATGATTCATAAGGAAGCATATTTACCAAATAAAAGTACCAAGGGGCAACATAGTTACATTGACACACATGTGTACTCCTTCCTTGCTCTCTTTACTTTTTCAAGCATTTCATTTATTAAATTTTAGATTACATACATTGATTTATATTTTAACATGATATTATTTACAAGGTCATACACTAGCACAAAATTAATTAGGGCTCAAGCAAACGTAAGGTGTGTTGTACACACCTAGGTATGCATTTTTTCCTTTAACCTAGTAATTTCATCCTTATGCATTACTATATAAAAAGGGGGAATGTAGATAATAATTATTATATATAAAAATTAGTATTATAAACTTTAAGAATACTAAATAGGGGTCTACCCTTAAATTCTAGACCTTATTACTACCGAAAGGATCTCATTCACCATTTCATTGTGCCTAACTGGTTATCTAATGGAAGGAACCTATCATTCTAATGACCTAGATCACATGTACACTAAATAAATCTTAAAATATGTTATATATAATTTAATTTCAATTAAAAACCTTAAAAAAAATTATACCCTACTATAAAATACTATTTACATAGGGACACTAGTGTCTAATTTCCTTATTTAATGTATGCACCTCAAAAGTCATCTAAATTATAAATGTTTCAAAACATATGGGTTAGCCTCTATGTATTATATAACACTTTTTTGAGATATTTTCAAAGGTGTGGTATAAATACAAATAAAATTTGAATAATTACATAGCTATTAAATACCAAGAAAGCACATATTCAAGCTCATTCAATCAATTACACAATTGAGTTATATTGCCATATCATTCCCTATTTATAAACCAATCATAGGAGCTATCATATTATAGGTCTAAATCATTTAAATAGCATACCATGAGTAGTATTTTTCAAGTTATAATATATATAATTACATTCCCTTACATATATCATATTACATCCTTATGTAAAAAAACCCACTCTTAGGGGAGAACCACATATGTATGAGGCCTTATTAGAAGTAGAGTTTATGTAGGCAATGCTCATTAAAAATGGGTATTTGAGGTTAAATTGACTTCATGATCCCACTAAGCCATTTTATAGAAGGTGATAGAAACTAAGGTAAAGAGCTAAGGTTTGATAAATACACAATCGTACAGAGCTTGTGTGTGCAATCTTGATACATCATCATAAAGGTGACATAAAACCCTAATAGGCACATGTGGTTGTTTATGAATATAAAAAATATTTTGTACAAGATAAAAACATCGAGCCATCGACATAAGCATCAATGTAAGCATCCTAAGTTGATGTCAGTGTCTAGGCCTTCTAAAATAATATTTCTAGAATCTGATAACTCCATCCTAAGCATAAATATACCTACTTGTATATATGTACATCTTATATTCTCAGATACACATACCCATATAAAAATAAGATAAGTATTAATATTCATTTTATTGTAATTATCATAATGTAAATTGGCATTATAATTTCTATATTTGTTAAATTTATAGATTTAATATATTGTATTAGCTAAATAAATTTAATTGGTTTGTTTTATAATAGTTTTACTCATCTGTTTAATTAAAATATTTTAACCCTTTAATCCTCCAACAAATCCAACCATTTAAAATGGGTTAAACAACTTAGTTTTAACATTTTTTAATCTAACACCAACATTATAGGTCATGGTTACATATGGGGGTAACATTAATTATTTAGGAAAATGTCATACTATTAAATTCACTATGGGTAAATACCTATTGAAAATCCATATTTTTTCAATTCCCATGGTGGGATATAATATTATATTAGGAGTCAAATGGCTCACAACATTTGGCATGATTGAAATGAACTTAATTTTCATTCAAATTCATTTAGAAGGCAAGAGGTTTGAGTGGAGAGGGGTGAATGAAAAGTAATCATATATTTTAAGCTCTCATAAAATGAAAATTATTCTTAAAAATGGATCAATGGGGCATGTATAAATAAAACTTTTGGAATAAAAATAGTCACTTATGAAATACCACCATATTTTTAGGAAAGGGTGGAAAAGTATTCATTTTTGGTTGAGGATATGTCAACCAAGTGGCCACCTAAGAGAGAAACTTCTAAAAAAAATGTATTTACATCACATTTATATTACCAATTTCCATCTAATACACCTTATTTAAAGGTACATCCTCAAATGCAATTAGTCAAGGTATATCTTGAATATGAGATTCCATAATAAAAAAACATACACCAAATCACTCATGTTGCTTATTTTTACTAGAATATTCTCATCCAGATAGTGTTCCTAAATTTTAATGAATAAGGAAGAATAATATTGGAACCAAAATATATTTTCACAACTCAATCAAAGAGGATGCAAATGAGGGAAATCATTGAGCCTCTTAGCAAGTGGAATAACTTGCCAAGGGAAGATATGCCATGGGAGGATAAAGATTCATATTCAATCATCCAATGATCATCAATTTTGAGGATAATGATATTTTAAATGGATGGGGCATGGCACACCCTTATCCTATATCATGTATTGGGATATGTATATCTAGATTTTGGTTAGCATAACCTTTACTTAAGTCATTTATTCATCTCTTCAACTTAATTTTGGTTTTAGGGTCAACCTATGGTGTTTATTTAACATTATTAGGTTATATATATGAGGTAATTGTTACTATTTGATCATTATATTTTGAATTATGTTCTTATTGGATGCTTGTGGAGGTTTCCACCTCGACGTTGCTTTCCATTTATTCATATATTCTACTCTATTTTAGTCATATTGTGATATATGAATTTTATTTTAATTTATATGTGAATTAATTTAATTACACATTGATTTATAAAGGAAATCACAGGTTTATTATAATTTTCCTAATCTCATTCTCTATTGTGTAAGCCTTTCTCATTTAATTTAATATGCAGCCCTATAATTTATTATGTGTTTTTTGTTTTATAATATACATGTAAATAACAAACCAAAAATTGGTTCCTTACACAATAATATATATTTTATTGAATGGTGCATCATACCCAAGCATGATCTTTATTGATTACATTTTTATACACATATTTTTTGATGGGAGCATTGTACCCATGCATGTTTCTCATTAACATATTATGAGTTTCTTTAAGTATGAATTTATAATAATATAACCATGGGGAGCATGCCACCTATAATTTATCCTACACTTTTTATTGGTCATAGCTCTCTCAAACTAGTAAGCCATACTAATTAGATGTCTGAATTTTATATATTAGATGGGATTTCATGTGTTTAGCACTATTTAAATCTTGCCATAGCTTAGTTGTTATACTCAGTATTCAATTTATTATATTTTACACATTGTTAGATGACATGTATTTTCCTATGGTGGTATTGTACCAATGCATATTGATTATTTGCATAACTTATTTACATTAGCACTTCATGGTTATAAATTCATATTATATATCTTAAAAAAACATTAACATATGATTGATTAGCACCAATTTTTCATTTATTTACATATATTTATATCTTTTAGAATTTATACATTGGGGTGAATGAAATATTTAATATATGCAACATTGTCCTTACTTTAGGATTCACTTACTATTTTGCCTTTCCATATAATAAACTATTTCATAGATCATTACATTTTGATTTTATAATACATTTTAAGACCTATATTAGATATTTTTATTATATTAGTATGCTTATAAATAAAGATACTCATTACAATCTTGATTTATTTTATCACACTATTCTTATCATGATTGATACCTATATATCTCATACATTTCTCATCAAGGGGTTGAAACATATCATCATAATAAAAATTATCAAAAACATTGGAAAAATAAATAATTTTATAAAAATTTAAAATTAAAAAATGTGAAAAAATCCAAAAATATTATTTTATACATGTTACAATTATATCTATGCTTTAATTTTTAATTATTCATGGTTTACACATATGCAGATTCATATGTTCCATGATACTCTATTTCACACTTTGTGCACACATCTTAGAGGGTGAATTTCATAAAGAACATGTCCTAGCTTGAGGGAATTTCCATTACAAAATATTTTTGCATGGTGATATCTCTCCCTAATTATCATTTATCATATTAGGATATATTGTATCAATTAATACATCCCTTGCTAATATCTATATCTTATATCACATGGATATTAAACATTGTGTTTTTTAATGGTTATATTACTCATTGTGTATGAATTATTGCTTTTGTGTGTATCTGTTTTCTTGTGTATGAATATTTTTCCATATATAATCCTTATTTTTTCATGTCTTATGAGTCTTATCATATGTTCCATCTCAGTATCTTGTATTATCAATAACTCAGGTGTGGTCACTAATATTGTTTGATCCCAACCTAAGTGCACTCTATTACTATACTATGAAAATTTCCATGAATTTTGTCATTATACTTACACACACACACACACACACACACACACACACACACACACACACACACACACACACACACACACACACACACACACACACACACACACACACACACACACACACACACACACACACACACACACACACACACACACACACACACACACACACACACACACACGCATGCACACACACACACACGCACACACACACACACACACACACACACACACACACACACACACACACACACACACACACGCACACACACGCACACACACGCACACACACGCACACACACGCACACACACACGCACACACAAACATACACACACAAGATAAGTTGTATGATGCATATATACATGTGATATTTTAATTTTTTATAAATTTAATAACACTTTCTATTGTAAAGGCTTGTCAGTGCATCAGTCTCCTTAAGTGCACACCTTTGAGGGTGATCCAAGAATGGGGTGGGATAGGCTCATGTTACTTTATGAGATATGTTTACATAATATTCAATAGTACCTTAATTACTATAATTCTATCCAACTCTAAGTTTTTCTTCATACTACCTCTCCATTTATGTTCCATTGAAAGTAGTCTTCCTAGCCACCTTATATTTATATTGTTTTGACCAAGTTAATATAGTTTATTTCATAATTATCTATATATGTAAGATATTAAACTATATGATATAGTTATGAGTCTATATTTTATCATTTATAATCTATCATCTTGGCCAATGTAATATTGTGTTAGCCAACATCTTTCTAACTATTTCATCCTAGATGATATTATTTGTTGGAGTTCAAGGCTAGTTTTTGGTGCTAGATTCATATATATGTTTGTATTTCATTCATAAACCATATAACAAATTCATTTTATCTGATATCACATTCATTTATGATCATAATTAGTGAAATAAAGAGTTATAAGTTAGAGTCTTATCTTAGAGGTCTAGTCTTGCTTATGGTCATTAAATCTCAATACCAAGAGTCATGCCAAGTAGGTGTCCTAGTATTTAGAGTACCAAATTATGGATTTATGGATATTATTATTACCGTTTGAGGTATTCAACCTAAAACATCTCTTGTAAATATCTAATTAATCCAAATGGGGATATTAAGGCATTAAAAGGTGCATCCAAAGGTAAGTACCTCTATCCCTACTCTCTGTCATTTATTTACTTAGTATATTATATATTCCTATTATCAATTTTATTGTGTATGATTTGTTTGTAATTTTTTATGATCCTCATTATAATTAATAATTTTTTAATGTTATAGAGTTTTTTAGGTTTATCATTTATCACTTTACATTACATGGGCTGCCCATTAGTTAACTAGTGTACACTCATCTCCTTTTTAGTTTAGTATTTGTAACTATATTAGATATAAGTTAAACTTATTCATAATTTATTTTCATGTGATGTTATTATTTTATCATTTATATATCCCTTTAAAATAATTCATCTATATTTAACCCTAGTGAGATATATACAAAATGCCATAAGTTTAGGATTTGGAACCCTTTCCTCTTGATGTAGTTATCCTCTATCAGGTCTATGGATATTATAGGTCCTTACCCACCCTTCCAAGTATGTGCAGGATATATTATTATGACCTTGTTTGTATTCTATTTTTTGATATAAATATGATTACTACATGCCATCATATCCCTTGTATACATGCTAATGAACTTGATGTGAATCTTATCCCACCTCTGGTTTAAGCAATTTCATGTTTTTTTTATTTTTTATTAGATATATATTAACTATAATAATACACTTTAGAAAAAATATTAGCCTAGTTGAATTATATAGTCTAACATATATTTTATTCACATAATTATATTAGCTAACTCATTATAATTTTCCATCTTTCCCAAACTATATCAATTAGCTCAATAGATTTATAATACTTTTACAAATTAAATCATTTAGTTTGATATAGTTATTGATCTTGCATCAATTACATTATCCAAGCTTATATATTTTATTTACCCAATCATAATGTATTATCTATCCTAATACAGCTTCATGTTTCCTAGTTTTATTTCTTATTGTATCAACCAACCTAAAATAGTCTGATTTTAACATTCCTATGCAACCAATAACATTGAACAACCTAATATAGTTGTGTTTTTTAATTTCAAAATGAAATATATTTTGAAACAATATTAATATAAATCCTATTAATATTTTAAAGTATTTTTTGACAATAATCCTAATGTTATTGAATGAACCAATCCTGATATATTTTACAAAAAAACTTCCATCCCATATCTTTATTTCTATCTCTAAAGATCATTATATCAATTAATTCAATATGGATTCCACTAGATCCAAATTATATGAACCATATGTTAACCTTTATAAACCTAGACAAGGTCACCAAATCTAAGACCATGAGGTTGAAGAGAAATGTGATTTATAATATATAGATGAAATCAAAATATTTCTTCAAGAACATCCCAAGTATAGGGGCAAGGACACTATAGTTTTCTATCACATCATAATGTAAGTATATATATAATATACTCCTTCCCTCATGCATAATTATTCTATAGGACTTACAAAAAATAAATTTGTGACTTCCCTATTTCCTTCCTCATAACATCGTAGGTCTTTTTTTAGTGGTCCTACTCAAATTTATCATGCTAATAATTTTTTTAATTTCACATATAGTTCTTCAAAATAGGTCACTCAAGTATATATTTCAACCCAACACACTCCTAATCCTAAGCAATGACTATAATGGCTAACATATAAGCTACCATTAATGCTTAAATGATGCAAGTGCAATTTAAACCTCAACAAGTTTAGTGGGGAGTACCAAATAAAAAATACCCCCCATATATTATCTTGGAAACCTCATTTCATAACCTAAATTTTAGACAAAGTCATTAGACACCTTTAAAACAAACCCTTACTACCTTGATAATAAACATTGGTATAAGTGGAATCACTCCTATGATCTACTATAATGGATTTTTTAACCTTACTTTACATCTAAAGGAATTTGGTAATATTTATAAATATTAGATCAAACTTAAAACCTTTTCAACTACTCAAAACCTTTTTTGGTGATTCTTTATAATGGTATAATCAAGTAATGTCTAGCTCTTTTTCTATCTTTGAAGAACTAGTCAATGCATTAGTCTAATAATTTCAATCCCATGACTTACCTAAAAATAAATTAGCTCACTTTATTAAATACAATAAAGTGTAAAAATAAATATCTCTAAACTTCATCAAATGTTGGAAAGCCTTAGCTAGCAAGGTTGATCACATTATGATAGAAGAAAACCTCTTCCACCTCTTCATTACTGCATTAAATACCAAACTAAAATAAATTGTTAGGACTCTTACTCTAAAATAATTGATGGGAGACTTTGATCAATTTAAATGATATGATTATATCCTAAGATAATTTTAACCATCCCAACCTAAGATTGGAACTCAAATGTTTGTGAGGTCTAAAAATAAACATTCTATAAAGGATGGTGTCTCTGATATTTACTATTCTAAGAAAACCAACCATTCTATTTTTATAGGAATATATAATGAATTAAATCTCTCCCCACATATAATGATAATTATCTTCCATCCTCATCCTCCTCCTCCCTCACAAGTTCACACTAGTGGGGTGCATCAATGTCTTACCTTATTAATATTATGAAACATCTTCCTAGACCATCACCTAGTGATGTTGACCCTTCACATCATAATACCCATTATCATGACCCCAAAAACATCTTTCTAGTTATATTTTAATTGGGGTCATAATCATGAATCTTACAATAAGCTTAAACACTTAGGCCTTTTAATTCCTACATAGTCCAAACTTTGATTATAAAGCCATGATTATATAATGTCACCAAGCCTATTATAAGGTAGATAAGGTACATGACTATAAGGTTAAGAATGAATCACTTCACCAAGACAATTATAACATTACCATATTTTTCACATGCTTCCAAATCACACTTAAA
Organism: Torreya grandis; assembly: GCA_037957365.1. Classification (NCBI taxonomy): domain Eukaryota; kingdom Viridiplantae; phylum Streptophyta; class Pinopsida; order Cupressales; family Taxaceae; genus Torreya; species Torreya grandis. The sequence continues at coordinate 1,813,377 of JARHVA010001334.1, forward strand.
ATCAACAAACTAGCAATCAAACTAAAACCTCTTCCTAACTAGCCTCCAATGTTTTTGAAACCATGGTTTACCTTCATACTTAAATGATGTAGAAAACTTGGTAAACAATGAACATGAAGTGTGTTATTTAAAAATTTTATCCTTATCTATTTTGAGCTCACATACCTCATCCAATTTATATAATAGTCAATGCTTATCCTTGATTTAATTTTTCAAGTCTTAGATTTAAATAAATCATCACTTCTGTACTTTTAGATAGCCCATTTATGTTAGTTATATTGATACATTTTTTTGTTTATTCTACAATTCTATCATCCAACCCAATATAGTATTCTAATATTTGTTTTATTTCAACTATATTGATCAACCTGAAATAGTCATTTAATTCCATATTAGGTCTAGTTGTATCAACCAAATAGATACAATATGTTTATTTGAGTAGTTATGTTTCAATTATATCAAACATATTGATACAATATAATTTAACCCATTTTTCTCAAACTAAATTATTCAATCTAATATAATATATTTATATACATAATTTTTATTATACTATATTTTTAAGTCTAATACACTTTATTGCTAAGACTTATATGGCACCAATTACATCAACCAAGTTGATATAATTGCCTTTACCTAACTATAATCTACTAGTAGTGGTGATACTATACATGTTAGCTAAAACTCATATTTAGTTAGGTTTTATTTCATTATAGATACACCTAATCAATTTATGAACTCACTCCCCCATTTTTAGTCTTGTTTAAGTCACATTAGCCTTGATGAGTTCTATCTCATAGAAGAGATCTCTAGACTCTAATCTTAAAAATTATACATGACATAGGAATATCTTTATGAATATTTTGTACATGAACATCCCTCAACCACCACTTATGGGGAAACAAACTACCTTGCCTAGGTTTATAAAAATTATCTTATATTAATGTGAAGATATGTCTATCCATGTTGGTTTGCACAACATATACAACTCACTCTCTTAAATTTCATATCACATATATGATCCCTAACAAAATATATGACCCTTTTTTATGTATTAGAATCCAAGTAGATGACATCTGAGTCAAGAGATCCTTGATTTATGATGGATATGACACATGTTTCATCTCCTTAGAGTTCATTAAAACCTTAGGATATTTTAAATTTACCCTGAAGTCTACCCATAAAACATGCTAAGGATATGACCAAAAATAAAATACTCCATTAGTATTTATTTTTTCTTCTAATCATAGTACCACATGTTACACAATTAGGGTTAATTTTGTGATATTCAACTACCCTTTATATTATATAATTTTTATTGCATGTCATTATATTCATCATATGGGGCCATGGTCTCTTTCACATGATAATAAATAATTTTTTCTTACATCAATGATATCTATAAGTTATAAGGTGATACCAACCCTTGGACTTTTAAACAATTCCAAGAATCTGGCATCAATAAAATCCCTACCCTTTAACCTTTACCTAACATACCATTTCATGAATAATAACATTTTACAATAATTCTTTAGACTCTTCATATCATGCTTATTGATTAATCTATGATAAAATCTTATTGTTTTGCTAGGTATTATGATCCTTCAATTTTTATTCACTTAAATATGTTGGCTATGCTCATATGATCATTTTATAATACTTTTGATCCTATAGAGGATCAATCCATTATATGGTCATTTTAATTTTATTCAAAATTTGATCTATTTTATGATGCTTTTAGTTTGGATGATTTAATTCCCATTAGACTACACTATGTTCGTCCTCATCTGTTAAATCTGAAAACATGCCCACCAACCCCATAGGATGAGCCATTTTGTGAGTTACAAAAGGTATTTGGTAATTCACATCATGAGTGTATATCCTACCATATATTTATACAACAAAATACAAAAGGCCCATCCCATACCATGGGTAGTTAGTCACCTCAGTATTCTACTCCTAGGCTCTCTCTTTTTTCCATAGGAGTAGTATATATTCATAAACTAATTGTCAATATTTTTGATAGTATCTATATGTACTTCATATTAATATAATTAATTTTCTTTTTAAACTAAACCTGCTGCCTTTGAAGTTTAAACCTACTTATATCCCCCAAAATGGTGGGGATTTATTCTCTTTAGTATGAGTATTCTACACATGATATGGATAAGTGAAGATATATTAAGTAACATTTCATATATTTTATGAGTCACCAACCTAAATATAGTTGACAAAATTTAAATTTACCACATAATAAAAATGAGTAGCTTCCCCTGATTGGTGTCATCAACCCATTCATTTTATCAACTCATTTGGTTGATGTCATTACAACTAGGGCTAGTGTCCAATGGTTGTATGCAATAAGGTGTGCAATTTGTTACTAATGGTTATGATTTTGGGGAGGGGGGGTGGGGTTTTTGGATTAAATAACTTTAAGGTCTTAATATAATCAACCCAAATGGAATTTTACCTAATTTCTTTGAAAGAAACACACTTTGAAAAATTAAAATGCTGAAAAAGTAAACACTCTTACTTATAAAGAAACACACTTTAATTTAATTCTTGAATTAAACTTATTTTAAATGAAATGTTTTTTATAAAAGGGAAATTATCAAAACAAATATGTAAATAGTAACTTGAAATGAAAATACAAAAATAGAAAGACTTGTAGGATAAACAAACAACACTTATAATATGAACACTCTTAAAATAATTAAAGGACAATTAATATATGCATAAATAAATACCACACAATAATCATGCCTCCTTGGGTGAGTGGGCCATTGATATACCTTGACATAGAATATAAATCATGCTTAGTCTTTCAAGGACATTCATAACTTCATTAATTTTGGAAAGAAAAATTAAAAATTGGGAAAAACTTTCTTTCACTAGTTTTTCTTCTTTTTTGCTACTAACATTCTCTTTCTCTGACTTATTACTCAAACAAAAAGAAGACATTATTATAATACAACATTCCTACAATAGTTGTCTAAAAAATAACAATATACTAACAAGATTACAACTACAATCTAACTTATTTTCAAAATAGAAAAGGAGTTACAAGCATCTCCCATGTTTCAAGGTGAAATAGTGGAAGATATGGCATAACAACATGCATGGTTCTAACCAATTACAATATCCTTTTTATTACAACATGTTCTTATTTGGTAACTCAAAATACCATAATACCTATAATGGTGATATTTTAAAAACATTACTATAAGCATCATGTCTAAAAATATAATTCTATATAATGTAAGTGTCTCTATGACCCATGAGTGTCTTGAAAAAGTCATGAACATTCTATGTAGGATAATCAACAAAATGCCTTCCAAAATATCTATATATGATTGGTGTGATTATATAACTCACCTTATAAACTCTAGAAATCACTTGTTGCATTCTAGAAATCATCTATTGAATTTTGGAATTCACCTACCATACTCTAAAGCTTGATTTTTGTACTCTAAAACTCACCTATTTCATTCTGGAGCTTACCTGACAAACTCTAGAGATTGAATATTAGACTTTGGAACTTCGCTATAGGGTTTGAACATATGCCAAGCTTGCCTTAAGGGTCTGATTATTTTCCAAAAAAACCATAACATTTGATCAAGTTGCATTTATACAACCTATAAATGAAAAACATAAGGATAACCATACAAAGATTTAGAACATAGTGGTATAAATAAGCAACATTGAATCATGCATGCTAACTAAGATATAATTACTCATTCTCTACTTTAGACTAGAACTAAGTCATAAATGCATATCATTTCCATTTCAATACTAGATATTAGTATGCGATAACATAGTTATTACCTAGATATAATGATCCATATAATGGAATCATCATTTCCACCACAATTTACTTGATTCAAGTCCTCTTGCAAGTTACTATCTTCCTTGATCATGGCCAAGTACCCTACTTTCCAATCTCTGATTAAGATCATAAATGTCATCGTAAGTTTTTGAATTTTCCTAAGCTAGATGAATAAATCCCATATCTCTAAAAATAAGTTCCCTACATCTCTCAAACTACTTGTTGGATTGAGGTGCTATTTTTTTCCATGGGAACATGAGAATGAGAATGAGTGGGGGCCTAAACCTAATTTCAATCCATTGTCTATCTCTCATATGCATGAATTGTGAAATTATCTGAACAACAACCCTATCCCTTTAAAGAGTCTATCAAATATTGATGGGGGATATTAATTCCCTTATTTTCAAATGAATGTTTAGTGTGTCCCACCATTTTTCACATGTTACTAGTGCTTCATCAAAATGGTGCTAGACATAACTTTCAAAATCCAAGATGCTCTTTTTTAGGGCTTGAAATCAATGGTCATGTATGAAATGGTAAAAGAATCTCTAAATTATCGAATGAGTTTTGCCCCACTAATGTATTGGGATCTCATGCAAAGTCCTATAGTCCTTGATTTTTGAAAATACTCATTATTCCTTTCATCCAATGACATTTAAATTCTTAAGGTGGAGATGAAGGCTTTAAGATAGGTTTCTCCTACATAAAGATTGATCATGAATCTAGAGATATGTCTTATGGGTTAGTGGCATAGAAAAAATTCTCACAAGAGGTTTTGATATTCTAGGGAACTACTCACATAAACCTCTATAGAATCTTTCTCATCCTTCACATCATTAGGTAGGCTACAATAAATTTTTAGTAAATACCACCTAAGGAACTAATTTTTTAGGAAGAGACTATACACTGTAGAAGGCCTTCTACATGCCAAAAGTGTCTCTCCTAGTTCATAGAATATTTGAAGGGTATACTCTACTTTTTATTTTTTATTATTTGAATCCTCAAGACATGATTTTATATCCCTATTTTATATTTTGATCCTTCTCAATTCTTAGAATTTTTCATTCCAAGTGTTCATAATGTCACGCTAAGACAGCTATGTTTGAACCCCTTGGTATACATCGATCTTTCGCTAAACAACCTTTTATTATAATAATACTATCATATTATATTTTTCTAATGTTTATTAATTGATTTTTAAATTCTTTTTGTAGAGATGAAATAATATTTTCCTTACTTTGTAACTTCATTTTGAGGAATGCAATTTATTCTTATTGTTTCCTTATAGTAACTTCAACCTTTGAGAGAAGTAGGGTTTGTCATAATTCTACTTCCTCATCATGACCAAAGGAGTGAACTTATTATTATTGTATTGGGGATTTACCTTTATCAAGTGCCTTCTATGATAAACATGGTGGAGGAGATTTTGATGCAACTTCCTCAAATGCCTTTGCCATAGTGGCTAACTCTTCAATACCTAATAAAGTTTCTTCTCCAAATTCTTCATATCAATCTTCTTCTTCAATTTATTCATTTTAAGGTTCCAAATCAACACTTAGAATCTCCATAAGAGGTCCCTAATTTAGATTTTGTAGGATCTCAGCATCATCCACTTCTTGATCTTCATCTTCATACAAGATTAATATTATTCTTCATGGCTAAATTACAAGTCTAGGTTCCTATTGTGGATCTCTTATTCTTCTAGAATATCTCTTTATAATATTGAGTGAAGCTAATTCTAGAGCTAATCTTTATTCATAAGAGATATCTATAGGTTCTTGAGTAATAGCTAGCTCTAGATTAACTTCAGAGCTTGATGTCATGACCCACATACATATTTCATTTTTATACTTAGTTTTAGTATGCTTTTACACTATTAAACACTCTTTAGAACTATTATTTTAATATTTTTTAGATACTAGACAAACTATTATAGCTAAATTTATTTTTGTATATGATTTATTGGTTTTGATATTTGATTTTTTGCTAATGATATTCATATCTACTTTGCATACATTTATGTATTGTAGGTACTATTGATGCCATTTATGGGTGCAAGAATAGGTGAAATGAGCTAGGTTGGATATGGATTTCATTGGTTAGGGGTTAATGAATAAAGGTAGGTGACACAAGAAAAAAAGGATAAATTAATGAAACAAAACTTGTAATAGTTCATGTTTTTATATTTTCTATCATATCATCTTCTTGACTTGTTCACCATGATTTTTAGCTTGTCTTCACTTGTCATTTTTAAATAGTCATAGAATTGCTCTTATTACTTGTGTGCATCAATTCTTATTATTGTTCAATATTTTTACCAATGTGTACTTGTTTAAATCTTGATCTTAGGCAACATTCTCTCCTTTCTTGGATTATTTAATGTCATGGCTTTACGAGTCTTGATTGAATCTAGTTTTATTTATATTTTTTTATTAAAACATTATTGTTGCTTGCTTAGGTGCGACTTATCATTAATTTTACAAACCCCCTCTCTTTCCACTCTCCCCTTTCAAACCTTATAAAATGGGCCCTAATGAATTGATTCCAAGTCAAATTGCTAATAATTTATTACTTGACAAAATAAAAAAAAATGGTAATAATGATATTTTGACAAATTAAAAATTTGCCACTTTCACCTTGACCATGGGACTTGACCTAAATAAAATATTATTATAGCAAATTTTTTAGGTCTTTAAAAAATATGATTTATATATCATTGCATTTTTTGGTTTGGAAAAAAATTGGATTTCTCCCATTAATGACTTAGGTGCTTGGTAGGAGTTGAGATCACCCTCCAAAGCTTCTTAATTTTCCCTGGGACATGGGGTTAGACGGGAGAGGGAGGGAGGTGTGGGTAAGGAAGAGAAAAATATGTTATTTTAATGTTTTTTCAATACTAGACAAACTATTACAACTATATTTATTTTGTATACCAGTTATCGGTTTTAATATTCAATTTTCTACTAATGATATTCATATCTACTTTCCATACATTTATAAATTACACGTACTATTGATGTCGTTTATGGGTACAAGAATAGGTGAAATGAACTAGGATGGAGATGGGTTTTTGTGGTCTAGGAATAAGGAATAAAGGTAACTAACATAGGTAAAAAAGAATAAATTAACAAACCAAAACTTGCAACAGTTCATCTTTTTATATTTTCTATCTTATCATCTTCTTGACTTATTTGTCATGCTTTTTAACTTGTCTTCACTTGTCATTTTTAAATAGTTATAGAATTTATTTTATTACTTATGTGCATCAATTTTTATTGTTGTTAAATCTTGTTACTGATGTGTACTTGTTTTGATTTTGATCTTAGGCAACATTCTCTCCTTGGCTTATTTGATGTCATGTATTCGTGAGTCTTGATTGTATCTAGTTTTGTTTTTATTTTTATTAAAACATTATTATTTCTTGTTTAGGTGTAATTTGGTATTGATTTTATACCCCCATATATCACCATTATCCCCCTAATTAATTACTTCTAAGTCAAATTGGTAATAATTTATAACTTGACAAATTTTTTTAAAAATTGGTAATAATGATATTTTGACAAATTAAAAATTTTACACTTTCAAATTAGCTATGGTAATTGACCCAAATAAAATATTATTATATCAATGTTTTTTAGGTCCTTAAAAAAATATGATTTTGATATCATTTCATATATTGGTTTGGGAAAAAATTAGATTTCTCCCATTAATGACTTAGGTGCTTTGGAGGAGTTGAGATTGCCCCCCAAAGCTGCCTCTTTTTGCTTAGGCAATGGGATTAGAGGGGAGAGTGATGAGATAGTGGGAGGGAGGTGTGAGTAAGGAATAAAGAAAGAAAAAAGAGGCATAAAAGAGTGAGTGGGGGGAATATATAACCCTAAGGGAGTTTGGTGGTGATTGGAAGAGTTAGTGGAGGGCACAAATTTATTGATTTGGAGAAAGAACCTCTTGCTTAGCTGTATCTATATAAAGAAGTCATGGCAAGGTAGTGAAGACATACAATTTTGTTATTTTTCTCCTCCATTGTTACTAGAAAATAAATAAGTTTCTTCTTATTTTTACTTTCTTGCAAAAAAAATTTATTTCAAATTTAATGGCAAGTAAATACAAAAGAAAATTTTTAGTTACAAGTTCATTAAGAAGTCAAATGACTTCCTGATGATCCTACAAGGGTTTTTAGAGGGATTATTTTTGAAAAATATCTATCATTACTTCCATGGCTTCCAAGAAAATATAATTTCAAATTTGGGGTTTTTAAAAATCAATTAGTTTCAAACAAAACCCTTGCTTAAAAAGCATGGCTAAGTTATTTTAATCATTTTAGTTTTTGAAAGGCAACCTAGAGCAAGACATTTTTTGTTATTCTATTCATCTTGCTAGAGTGGAAACTTGGTTTAACCCCAAAGAAAACACTTAGTCTTTTATGTAGCCATTTTTGGGTTTTATTATCTACCTAGATTTGTGTATTGTAAGATAGTTCCTTTTTTAGATTATTTTGGTAAATCTGTGCATAATTTTCATGGTTTTTTGTTGAATAACATTTTGTCGGTGTTTAAGGGTTTTTTAATTTAGGTTTGGTTGAAAATGTTATTTTATAGAAAACTAATTTAAATAATCTACTTGTCATACCTGGGCTTATAAAATTATTTATTTATAACCAACTAAAGTGTTGGATTTTAAATGCAACTAGTTATTAGAATTCTATCACTATTTTAAATGACTAAAGTATCCATATTAGTTGGTAATGAATAAATATATTGTTTAAAAACTTAGTGGTGAATATGGTTTTATTTCTCATTTTATGACTATCTTATTTGTTTTATTTTGGTTACATAAAATAAGTGATGAAGGAAATGAGATCAAATTAGGTCAATAGTTGGCTTCTAAAATCCTTCAGATGAAAACTAGGATACCAAGGTTATTATGAATAACTATGTTGGAGTTTCAATGTGAAATTTTTATTGTTTTACTAATGCAAGTTGAGTGGTTCATTCCCTTAGTATCTATTTCACTAAAATTGTGTCTATTTCAAGTCTAAATTAAAATAGAGAAGGATAGGGATAAGTGATTAAAATAAACCTAGATTGATTTGCACATTGTATCCAGACATTGTGAGCACTCCTCTTTAGCTGGGGATAACTATCTGTAAGTAAGAAAGCACTACCAAAAAATTATCTGTTAGTAAATATATGAGTGGGTTTCCAAGTTACACACTTGTTCTAAGAAGTGTCAAACTTCCTTAGAGATGATAGTCCACTTTTGAGAAATAAAGAGTAATAAATAACAAAGAGAGAGGAAAAGAGAGAATAAAAGAGAGATAATGTTACCGTTATTCATAACTTGAGTGTAGCAGAGAGTAATAAAGTGCAGGTGGTATATTCAATTTTTATTTTGGAATTTGTTTGTGTAGGTTTAGAAAGGTTATTGGAAATCCATAGTTGCTGACATCAATTAGGATGCTGAGGTCAGTGAGCAAGTGTGATTGATATCAGTTAGGAAACTAATGTCGATATGGGTAATAATTTCCTAGGATCTTGTGGAAGGATTTTATGGGTTTGATAAATGGTTTTGGCCAGGTTTGGAAGGTTGGGGAGAGTTATGAGAGAGAGAGAGAGTATTATTTGGATGGGTTTGGTTAGAGGATTGGTGTGTTGAAATAAGGGGAAATAAATGGGGAAGCTTTATAACTCCTTCATGGGGGTTCGATTAAAAATATGTAAAACAATGAATAGTAAATATAAAATGATTATAAAGTAACTACTTAAAAAATTATAGAATAAGTGATGTGCGTAGCTAAAGAGGTGATTAGATGATAAGTGCCAAATAAATGGCTCCTATAAGGTTTGCCAAAACAATGCCTTGAATAGAGAAAACGAGTGTGTGCTACTAGTTCTCAAGAGCTTGGTCCCTGATCTAGATTGACTTCTACAAGGTAACAGTAAGCCAAGATGTGGAAATTCAATTACAAAAAGCTTGTATGCAAATAAAAATGAGTTTTCTTGATCTATACTAACCTAAACATTAGTTTGGAGTTTGGATTAAATAATTAATGTTAGTGATCCCACTAATATTAACCATGGGTTAGCTGATGTGGACCATGGGTTGACTGACATCGGTGGCATGAGAATAGGTAAAAGGGCTATTTTTAGCCTATTTTCTATTCTTTCTCATGCCAAGTGTGGTATCTATTAGGAAATGGTAGAAATAGGAGGTTAAGGACTTAGTTGGTTAGGAATTTTTTTTGGGGTGAGAACAAGTCATGGTTAGTTATGAGAAGAGGACTAAGTCTTGAGGTGACTCAGAGGGTAAGAATTAGTCTTAGGATGAGGTGGCCAAGTAAGGTGGTATAAGTGGTTATTAATTAACTTAATTAAATATTTTAAATTAATTAAATGTGTGAGGTTTAAAATCATGGGTTAGGAAGACTAATTATTATTATTGAAAAGGGGCTCAAGGTGGTTTCGACATAAAGAGTTACACACATGTGTGACATAATTTTGGTGTCTACATTTACCCTTTTTTGTCTTGTAATTTACACTAACAAGTTGTAAGATAAAAATAGGAGTTAGATGCTCCAAGTAATGGATGAGGTATCCCCCTCAAAATGGAAATCGATGGAGGAGAAACTAAAATTGGGTACTAGTTTGATAAGAAGTGAATTAGGTGAGTGGATAAGAACATGGTATCACTTCTTTCACATATAATACTATGAGCTATAGTTGACAAAATAAAGAATAGATAATGTGGAGGAGGACTCGAATAGAAATAACCAAATCATAACTTATAAGTGATAGTGGATAAGGTCAAAACAATCAAAGTTGTAACTCTAATGGTCCATGTGTGCTAGGTATCCAAAGTAGGAAGTGCCCTTGGGAAACATAAAAGGTTTGGAGGTGATAGGGCTAGCTTGGTCACCAACCAAAATACCTAATATACATGCATGTGTATCATAACCAACTATAGTAGGATAACATAAGTGGTCAAGACAAGAAATGCAAGATTGGTTTAAAAGGGTTGATGATCGAGGAGATATTTGTGATCTCCAGTCAAAGTCATCATTGATGGAGATTCAAGTGATCTCTAAGGGTAGTTAGGGAGATAAATATGAACTCTAATTTGGTTTCCATGGTTAGGGAGATATACATGATCTCTAAGTTACCCCAGATTAGGGGTACAGTTTAAAAGGTTGTGGTTGTTGGTACAAACTCTAATTCAAGGGTATTGACATCATTTATGTCACCAATGTCAATAAGAAATAATGCCAATGTCAGTGGCTTAGGTCAAGGATGTTGACATTGGTGGGTGACCAAACCTAATAAAAAGGGGTTTGGCAGCCCACTAAAACTTATTTACAACATTTCATTAGAAATAAAAAGAGATATATGTGTAGGTGAGATGAAAAAGCTAGAAGGGGACCCAAAAAAAGGTATGCCACCACAAGTGCTAGCTATTCCATCCTGGAGGAGATAGAGAGATGAGGTAAGATCCCCTTTGAGTTAATTTTAAATTTAAGTTTGTTAATTTCTTGTTTTAGGCTAAATTTGAAGTTTGGGGGGAAGAATGCTATTAGAGGGGTAGGAAATGAGGTGAGCATAGGTTTAGATGAAGTTAGGAGGGATTTGGGGGTAGTTTTTAGGTTAAAATTTAAAGTTGGGAGATGGGTCATTTGGCCCTAGGGCTGAACCAATCACCGATGTTGACCGACATAGTGTTGATGTTGGTAAGGGTCGAATAACATAAAGTACTAATGTCAGTATATAAAACTAATGTCAGTGACTTTAAAGAACCCAAAATAGGACAACAAGTCAATTTTGGATCCCTAATTAAAGTATTCAATGAATGTAATGGATGAATTAGCCTTAGAAGACCTAATGTTAATTGAGTGCTACCTACATAGCTTAGTTGAGGGCTTCAAGCCAATGTAGTTCTCTCAGTGTGTAGGGAAAAAAATCTAAGGTATGGTTAAAAGTGTGTTAAGGGAAATGGTAAAGAAAGGATAGGTTGAAATAGGTCAAGGGACTTAAGGCTTAAAAGATAGGTCATAGGGTCAAAGGTTAGGGATATAAGCTATGAGGCCTAGAGTTATGATAGGTAGTTAGGCCTAGGGTAGAGAGAGAGGTAGTGAGGCCTAGGGTAGAGATGGGAGAGAAAGTTAGATAGTTAGGTGGGTATATGGCTAAGATAACCATAGAATACCCCATGTTAATTGAGTGCTTCCTACATAGCCTGGTTGAGGGCCTTAGACCAATGTAGTTCTCTTAAAGAGAAGGGAAAAAAGTAGTGGTAAGTTATATTAGAAAGTATGTGACTTGAGGTGTGTGTGTATGGAGGCAGGCTAGGTAAGAGTTGATGCTATGGGATCACTTACCTATGCTACTAATGAAGATGAGGAGGGATGTCACCCCAGATGAGTGAGATCACATGGTAGTTATAGGTTTAGGGGGAGTGTGATGATATTAAAGAGTCACATGGGATGTGATTTTTATGATACCATTGATCAAGAGGTGAGATCACACCACCAACACCTTCCATTTATTGATCAAAGAGTTGATAGTGACCCAAGAGGATATGTACAAGATTTTATGGTTGCTTCTCTCGAGTGAGGACCTCTTCTCATGTTCTAGAGAGTAACATGATATTCATATGGTGACATTATTTTGAGAGCATGTTAGCAAGGTGACCTATCATTTAATGAGATTTGCTTACGAGCTACTATACATTGCTAATGAAGAGCAACATCAATTTAGTATCCTAATGATGATAGGGATTATAGTATATGCACTACCAAATGTAGATGGTGGGAGATTTCCTATTATGTTGATAGGTGTTCTAGCATAAATGGTTGAGCAGTAGACTGTATTTGTATGGAGACCCACTTTCTTGGCATAATTATATAGAGAGTTATGGGGGTTGAGATTGTGATGATGATATAATTTATGTGTTATTCATTTACTCCATTTTTTGGAATATGAGCATATTCTGGTGACATGACCATCGGGGTTACCTACCATGATTATAGTCAATTTTAGAGTTGGTTTTAGATGGTGGAGAGATGGTATGGCCCAGACCTAAATAAATGACATAGTGTAGGATATTAATCATTATAGGTGCATGATAGAGGGATTGATCCCTATAGATATTGTGTGGAGACCTTACTTGACATACCCTACATTTAGAGGATAGGCAAATCAACTTTCTGGCTTATAGAGCACATTATGTGTCAAAAGGAGATGAGTTGGTGAGCTAGAGATAACACCCATAGCACAAGTCAGGAGATAGTTTAGATTGCTATAGGATGTACCTCCTACCATCCCTTGATATAGGAGGGATGATATTGAGGCACCCCTACCCTTGCCCCATGAGATAGATGAACTAGATTTTGAGGTAATATTAGTAGGGATAGGTGTAGTAGATCTTAGACGTACAACACCATATATTACCTGGTAGACAGGTTTGCATCCCATGATTTAGGTTAGGAGGCCACTACCAAAGTTATAGGGAGTGATGAGAGAGAGAGAGAGATGCAGTCATACAAGCTTGGGATGAAGTGATATAGGCATAAGATGTAGTAGTATAGGCCCAAGATATGGTAGTGCAAGCTTGAGATGCATCTCAAGCACATGTATTGGTTTTACAGGGATATGTGGTGACATTATAAGGCCAAGTTAGGGCATTATAGGGATAAGTCAAGTTATTATAGGGTCAAGTTAATACATTGACAGTAAAAAGGGATAGTTTGAGAGCAATAGGTCAAGCTACTCCTCCTCCACCACAAGGACCAATATAGGTTGGGCCTTTAGTAGGTGTGATGGGACCACTATAGATTATATCTTTAGTTAGGTATAACACTACCCTAGATGAGATTGCTTATTATGAGAGAGCCATCATGGAGTTCCCATAGATTTAGAGGTATTATGAGTTTAGAGAGAAGGAAAGATCAGTGACACTTGCCATGGCTTCTAGCTCATACAGATATAGATAAGTAGAGAGTGGTTATGACACTACTTCTTCATGATCACATGTATAGCCTCAAGGATTTTGAGTGCCAAATTTTGTTATTATTATATATGTTGTATACAAATTGGCCTATGAGACAAAGATGAGAGATGTATATTTTGAGAGAGAGATGACAGTGTTATGATCTATTGATATACATTTATGTTGAACATGTATATCTATATATATATATATATATATGAGATGTGTTATTATCATTTTGAGATGAATTTATTGTGATAGTGATGATGATTTTGATGTGGATGGCTATTTAATGCTATATTAATGTTATGTTAATGTCAAGCATATTAGTTAAGTTAGACTAGAATTTCCCATATGTGTGATGTATATGCATAGTTGATTTGTTAGCTTCATCTCAACATTTCTCCATATTTTTGATGGTGTATGTATAAAATGGATAGGTTTTTTATGTTATTGTTTGTATGAAGTTTTCATCTCAGTAGAGAGATCAACATGTGATTGGGATGGGAAATAAAGAGGTATAATGCTCATGTACTAGCAAAGACGATAATCATAACATAAATAGGCTTAGGAATATGAGCCTCTTTCATGATTTACATCATTTGACCATTTTGTTTGTTAGATAGGTGTCATGTTCACCTTGTGTTAAGTAAGTTCAAAGTCCCTTGAAGGAGTATGAGGGGAAAAGGGTAAAATGAGTGAAAGTGTTTGGGTAGTGTAACCTTTGAAGTGGGGATGATATGCCCTTGTTGTAGGTGACTCAAGAGCTACTATAGGAAATTCCATGACTTAAAGCTTTGTTGTTGTTATTGTAAGCTAATCAATGTGGGAAGCCTATAATGGGATTTTGTTTCTGTTGAGGCCATATGAAGCTGATCAATACGAGAAGATTTTTGTTTTTATGTTTCTTGATAATAAAGCTTGGCCTAGCCATCCTTCAAGGGAGTGGTCTAAGCATTTATTTTTTATTTTTAATTGCTATCCTTCAAGGGAGTAGTCTATTTATAATATCAAAGAGAAGTTACATAGATGTCCTTCAAGGGAGTAGTCCATGTTGAGAATCATGACTTGAGAGATTATAACTTGTCTACATATCCCTTTTTTTTTTTTTTTTTAGTCATGGATAAGCCTATAGAGGCTTAGAAGTTTTCCACTTTGAAGGAAAAACCATAGAACTTTGTAGCTTAACTAAGTGTGTAGGAGTAAGGGTTAAGAGGAAGGGAGATGAATGTAATAGGGGTGCTCAAGGGATGAGCTCAAGTTAAATATGAGGTGAAGTGTCACTTGATTAATAAAAGAATGGTCATAGGTGTAAGTCATTTAAAGGCTCAAGTTCTTTTTTTCCTTTGAGAGAAGATAACCGATAAGTTCTTGAGCCATACTTATGAGTTATGATGTAGGGTTCAAGTCAATTAGGAGTAAACTTACCCCGTTTGCTTTTCTCCATGTTCATCACATGTTGATTTTCTTTTAAGATGAGATCTCCAATATTGAAATCTCTCTCCTTGAGGTTTTTGTTGTAAGCACATTTGATATGCTCTTGATAGATTTGTAGATGGTTGAGGGATATGAGATGATGCTCATCAAACAACTCAAGTTGATCCAAATGTTCTTGGAAAAAGTCATCATTAGTAAGTATATCTTTTAGAGAAATGCAAAGAGAAAGAATATGAACATCAAGAGGCAAAACAACCTCCATCCCATAGACCAAGGAAAAAGGTGTATGACCCATAGAGGTTCTAATGCTAGTGTGGTGAGCCCATAAAAAAAGAGAATGTGTGTGTGCTAATCCTTGCCTGTGTCATCGACTACCTTCATGAGAATTTTGGTCACTGTTTTGTTATAAGATTATACCTATCTATTTACTTGTGGATGGTATAATAATGAGAATCTTAATTTTATTCCAAAGGTATCACAAAGAATTTGGATAGTCTTGTTTTTGAAATATTTGTTGTTATCTATTATAATTTTATGTGGAACACCAAAATGATAAATGATTTGATGGTTGATAAAGTCAACAATTTTATCAGACTTAGTGGAAATGAGAAGGATGGTCTCAACCAACTTGGTGAAGTATTCAGTGGCAATAATGATAGAATGGTGATGGAGGGATGAATGAGGGTTAATCTCCTTGATTAGATCCAATCCCCATTGGGAAAAGGGCCAGAAGTCTTTGGCAACTTATAGTGCATGACTTGGAATGTGAAGGAGGTTAGCATGTTGTTAACATTTGATGCAACACCAAATGTAATCACCATAGTCTTGATGGAGTTTTGGCCAATAATAGTTGAGTTGAAGGATACACTTGGTAACTACATGACCATTGAAATGTCCACCACAAATATTGTCATGGACTTCCTTAATAGTGAAGGGAGTCTCAGTAATAGTGAGGCATCTAAGGAGGAGACCATCAAAACCTTGCTTGTAGAGAAGTCCCCCTAGCATAGTGTAATGATCAACACCTTTGATGAAGGCACGTCACCCATTATTGGAGAGATAAAAAGGGATAATAGAAAAGGAAAGATAATCCATGAGTTGCTTGTACCATAAGTCATGTGGGTTATATGTTACATTTCAAATAAAGAATATTTTAGTTGATACATAAGAGGGTAATGTTAAGTGATGCACGGTGACATAGATTTTTGAGAAAGAGAGTGAAGAGGGTATGTGTGAAGCAAGTTGAGCCATTGTGTCAGAAAACTTGTTTTTAGATTGGGGAAACAATTATAAGAGATAAGAGTCAAATGATCCCAATAGTGTATCTACATGATGTTTATGCCACTATAGAATTTTGTTTTTGCATAGGTAGGAACCATTAACCTAATTAACCACTAGTTGAGAATCATCAAAGATGGTTATTGATTTGATACCCAAGAAGATATCCATTTGAAGCCCTAAGATCAAAGCCTCATATTCAGCCATATTGTTAGTACATTTAAAATCTAGTTTAAATGACAAAGGCATAAGCTTGCCATCTAGAGGAATAATAATGACCCCCTCACCCCCACTATAATTACATTTAGACCCATCAAATAACATCATAATTTGATACGAGATGTCATAAATGGAGAGCATTATGATAGATTCATCAAGGAATTGAAGGTTTGAAGGTTGGTTATCAGGTAAAGGGGTGGTTGCTAACTAGTCAGTGATCATTTTCCCCTTGATAAACTTTTGTTAAATACACTCTAAGTCAAATTCTGTAAGGATCATGAGCCACCAAGCTACACATTGGTTGTGATATGGCATGGAATGCATGTATTTGAGGGGATGAATATGGGTGACCATGTAGGTTTTGTGATTTAAGAGATAATAACGGAGCTTGGAGGCTAAAAAGACCAATGCAAGATAAAGATTTTAAGTATGGGTACATCAAGTCTCATAATCAACAAGTGTGTGGCTTATGTAGTAAACTGCTTGTTCTTAATATTGATTATCTTGATGTGTAATCATAACACCCAGAGAATGGTTTACTGTAGAGATGTAAAGGTAGAAAGGCTGATTTTCCTTAGGTAGAATAAGAATAGGTGGGGAAAGGAGATATTATTTGAGTGCATCAAAAGCTTCCTAGCAATATTTATTCCAATGGAAGGAGACATCTTTTTTGAGGAGATGGTGAAAGGGTTAGCAAAAATCTAACAACTAAGAGATGAAGCAGTGGATTTACTAAAGTTTGCCTTATAGGATATGGATTTGTTTGATATTAGTAGGTGGAGGCATTTTTAGTATTGCTCGAACCTTAGCAAGGTCGACTTCAATACCATGGAGAGAAATGATAAAACCTAAGAGCTTACCAAAAAGGACACCAAAGACACATTTCTTTGGGTTTAGTCAAATGTTATACTGGAGGAGATGAGTAAATATGATTTTGAGAATCATCAAGTGATTTTGGTGAAGTTTAGACTTTTTGAGCAATTCATTCACATAGTCTTCCATAATTGTGTGTAGGAGATCATGGAAGATGTAAGACATAGCATGTTGGTAGGTGGCACCAACATTCTTTAGACTAAAAGGCATGAATTGATAATAGAAAGTCCCCCATGGGGTAATGAAATTTGTTTTGTGTTGATCTTTGATAGAAACCAAGATTTTATTATATCTTGAGAACTCATCCATAAGTGATAGCATCTCATGGTCAAATGTTAGATCAACAAGTTGGTTGATTCTTGGTAATGGGAAGTGATCTTTTAGACAAGTGAGGTTTAGGTCACAATAGTCAGTGCAAATGTAGATTCCTCTAACATGAATAATATTGCAAACCTATTACAAGTAGTTGATGGGTTTGATAAAGTTAACAAAAAGGAGGTGTTATAGATCTTCTTTCACAAGGAGAGAAATATGAGGATGCATTTTGTGAAGCCTCTACTTAACATGTTTAGCATCTCAATTGGTGATAATGTTATGGGCAATGATAGAGGGGTCAATACCTAGCATGTCATTATAAGACCAAGTAAAGGCTTTGCTATGGTTATTAATAAATGTGGCATAATTAGCTTGCTCAAAGGAATCCAAAGATTGGCCAATATTGAGGATGTGTTGGTTATCATGAGAGGGCAAATTAATGTTAATGGTTGATTCATTTAACATAACTTATGTTTCAAATAGGAGTGATCATTAGATATAGGAATCATCTGTACCCATATATGTGATAATAACATCATATCTTGACATTGGATAGTGTTAATAATGGGAGAGTCTTCATCAATCATTTTAGGATGAATGAGAGGAAGGGACCTTGCTTCGTTACCTTAGTGATAAGTGAGAGGCCCCAAATGGATGACATTTATTGAAAAAAAATATAGGAAGTATAGATACCTCCAATTTAGTAGGTGATGGTGGAGAAAAAGGTGGAGAAAGAGAGATTGAATCTTTAATAATTAGTATATGGGAAGTTTTGGTGAGTTTAGTTGGTTTGTCATAACCCACTCCATGCCTCTTTTTGGCATTTTTAATGGTTTTGCTAGTGGGATATTCAATGGGTGTATGAACACCCTACTCATAATGACCCAAAACAAATCCTTTATAGGCACACCTATAAAGAAAGGTGTGAGTAAAACTAGGTTTGCTTAGAAAAGAGAAGTCACAGATAAATGGTTGTGGTGAAGAGGATGCATTGCCAATAGTAGGAGCCTCATCAATTCCCCCATATATCAAATTAGTTTGAAGGTTAGGGGCCTATAAGGGATGACCATCCCAATATAAGGATCATAATATGGGTGTATATGAATCTTTCCATACTCTTGTGGAGTAAGGAACATGTCGAGCATCAACAAACAATATTCTTCAAGTGACAAACATTTAAAAGTTTCTTCCATGGGATCTTTGTCAAGAATTTATGTTGTTGATATCTATATAATCAGGGTAGTGGATCTTCTAAAAGCTTCAAAAGTATCATGCGAAGAAGATGATGTATTTAATGGAATGAGAACATCATTGGGACTATAAGTCATGTTTCATGTTTTAAATGGAGGTGGGTCGGTGGGTATAACATGCACTTGCCCATTATGCTCAAACTTGACAAAATGATGTAAAGTTGAGGGTACACATGCCATAGACCATATCCAAGGTCATCCAAAAAGTATGTTATATTGGAACTCTCCTTCTTAAATGTAAAAGAGTTCAATAATTTTGTGGGGACATAAATGGATATGTAAGACAATAGTGCCCACTGTAGTAGCTGTGCTATCATTAAAGGAGTGGAGCATTGTGTTGGTTT
The DNA here is from genome assembly GCA_037957365.1 of Torreya grandis. NCBI lineage: Eukaryota > Viridiplantae > Streptophyta > Pinopsida > Cupressales > Taxaceae > Torreya > Torreya grandis. The sequence continues at coordinate 1,832,897 of JARHVA010001334.1, forward strand.
AAGACATGTAATTGTCAAGAAGATCTAGTTATTTGTAGATATGGGTGGAAATAATATTAATACCATTTCCCCCATTTATCATGTTTCTTTTGACATGATTTTTATTAATATATGTTATAATAAAAAGGTTTGAATCTTGATCTTTAGGGTGTTGATGTGGAATTTCTAAATTACTAAAGGAAATCAGGGAGATGGAATTAAGAGAGCTAACAAAAGTTGCAAGAGGTTGGGGATCATTAGGTTGTACCTTAACCACTTGTAAGGCATTAAGCAAATCTTGATGATTTTGGGGTGAGTTTTGGATTAACTCATACAAGGACATTTTCATAAGAGTTTGGTGAAGCTGTTTCACCATCAATATTTGAATAACATCTGAAGATGTTAGTTTTGGGACATCTAAGATGGAAATATTAGGATTTAGAGGAGGAGTGTCTTTGGAAAAGGGATGATACCAAGGAGTAGTGACTTTTTCCTTACCTTTATCCTTTTATTTTTGTGACCGCATGACCACATTAATTATGTTGATCTGAAACATAGGTGAAGGAGGTGGTAAAGTGGGTATGAGAACATCTTTGGGTATAAATTTAGGTGGAAACTTATGAGGCATTGTGGATGCTAGAGGTAGAATAAAAATAAGGTTAACAAGAGTATCAAAAAAGGGAGTGTCGACATCAAAGTGTTGTCAAATGATTGATGTGAGAGCTTTATAACTCTCAGTATCATGTCCAGGTGAATGATGATATAGACACACTTATATATCAGTAAACCAAGATGGCTTCAGTCTAAGAGGGATATAAGGCTTAATGGGAGGAAGAGTTATTATTTAAGATTACAATAATTTATGTAGGAAAAATCTTTGAGAGCTTACGAGTGTGCTAGCACTTGTTATGGCAATAGGACTGGACACCTTCTTTTGTTTAGGAGTTACATGGATGATTTTACATGGTGCCTTATTTGGTGGTGGTGGAGTTACATCTTTTTCTAAAACTTTCTTGGTGTTAGGTATCATGGTGTTAGATGTGAAAGGCCTACTATGTGGCAAAGGTAGTAGTGGAGGTGACTTAGACTTTTATTTTTCTTGGATCGGTGATACTCCAACTAAAGTAGAGGGGTGCAGTCCCAAAATTGATGGTAAAGTTAAGGGTTGAAGAGGGAAGGATCAATGAGATCTAAGAAGCTTAACTTTTTTTTGTAGTTCAGACTATGAAACTTCAACTTTTGGTTGGAGAGTTACATCTAATTTCACTTGTGGATGAATTAGATTAGAGATGGGGTATATGCCTAAACTTAATGTGGCAAATACCTATGAAGGTGAGGGTTATGACATAGATGGATGAGTTTCTAGTGATTTTGGTAAAGAAGCTTTGGCTTTATCAAAGACCTTGGTGTAAAGAGTAGTGAGAGGGTTAGTGGTAAATGTTGACACTCATTGTTTAGGATAAGGAGTTTTAAGTTGGTCCCAAAATGCCACGTGATCTAACTTTATGGAGTCAAGAAATTATATACTTTTTACCAACCATGAGAATGGTTTAGATAAAGTTGACATAGGCTTTACAGTTTATTTTTTAAAAGGTTGAGGTGATTTAAAAAGAGGGAAATTACTGGTCTTTGCTACCTTAAGCCAAGGATGAGAAAGAGTTGTAACAGGGTCTTCTTCGATAGAGATAAGAGAAGTGGTGTGGTCTTCCATGGGTGGGGGAGAGGTAGGAAAAAAGGGTTCCTTGAGCGGGTAGAGCATAGGTATAATTTCTCCCTCAATATGTGGGTGAGGAATAGGTAAAGTATGATCTTGTATAGGTAAAAGAAGTGGTAAAAGTAGTATAATTGGAGTAGGCACAATAGGTCTCATCTAATGTAGGAGTAGATAACAATGACTCTTCTAGGTGCAAAGGTGGAGTGGATGGGATTTTACTCTCTATTAGTGGATGAGATGTAGGTGAAGAAGGTTACTCAAGAGGTTATAACATAGGAATTATGTTCTCCTCAACATGTGGCTATAGAATGGGTAAGGCATGGTCTTTAAGTGGTAAGAGGATATGTAAAATTGGTGCAAAAGGAACTAGTAATACAGGCTCCTCTGATGGAAAAAAGAGTGGTAAAGGAGGCTATTCCTTATGTGGGAGTGGAATAGGTGAAATACGATCTTCTAATTACATAGGAAGAATGGGAAAAATAAATGCCATTGACTGTGGGGGAGGAGTTGATAAAATGGGTGCTTTCTATTGTGGGAGAGGTTGAACTAGAGGTAAAATAAAGACCATATTAATCATATGTATATTATGATCACATGAGTTAGTCATGGTCTAAAAAATATTTTGATTGGGTGAATGGTTATGAAAATGATATTTGAACATATCCATATTTTGATTAGTAGGTGCATTAGGATTGTCCAAGATGAGATCACCCCTATTAAACATGTCTTAAACAATGTTCTTGAATGTTTTATAGATATTATAATTGTGGCCTTTAAGTAGATGGTAGCTTCAAAACTCAACTTCCTTGTACCAAGTTAGAATAGGATGAGAGGGCTCAAACTGTATAGGAGGTTTAATTTGAGGAAGGGTTATGATAGTTTGTTGGAATAGTTTTTTCAAAATGGAAGTATATAACTCCCGAATTGGAGTGTATTGTCTTTGTTCATACCATTGTTGGAATTTCTTGGTTGGATTTTGGGAAGTCAAGGAATTAGGTTGGTTTGTGGTTGTGGAAGAAGTTGATTTAATAGCCATCATATTGGTAGAGCCTTTAGATTTTTGGTTAGAAGGAGAAGTTTTTGAAAAAGAGGAGTCATTCGATTTAGAATTGGCATTCTTACTACACAACTTAACTCTACCTTCATCTATAGCCTGAATCTTGAGTCTTTACGCCATTGTAAAGGCCTCATCAAATGTCTGTAAAGTTTGTACTTGAAGTGTGGATGAAATGTGCTTAGCACATGCCCTTGAGAAGAGATCAATAAGCTCAAGTTGGGGTAAGAAAAAGTAGAGTCGATTGATCAAGCCTCTCTGGTGAGTGACAAAATCCTTGATAGACTCATCATTAAATTATCTAATAAAATAAAGGTCTATAATAGAAACCTTTTTAGAAATTTTAATAGAGAAATGGTCTAGGAATATTTGTGTGAGTTGTGTAAATGAGAAAAGGGAGTGCTGAGTTATAGAGATATACCAATCCATAGCAACACTTGAAAGAGATAGGGAAAGTGCAAAGTAATAATGCATCATTATGCCCTATTAAATAACAAGCATGTCTAAATGCTTGTAAATGTTGTTGTGGGTCCTCTTTACACTAGAAATGAGTAAATTTAGGGAGTTCTCATTGGATTGGATAAGGGTGAATAGGCATAGAAATATGGATGGGTTCATTGCATATCTAATCATAAGATAACACATTCTTTAAACCTAAAACAAATATCTTTAGATTAGACATCTTGCCCATCAACATCTTAATGAGGTCTGGAGGGCAACTAGTTTGGGAGATGCCTCCTAAGTTATAGGGAACTTGATAGGAAGCAGAGGGAGTGTATGACATATCTTGATGAGGTTGTGTTGGCATGACATAAGGATAATGGGTCATAGGTTGGGGGGTAAAAATAAAATGGGCTTATCCCATTGGGTTAGAGATTATGCTTTGGTTGGATGTTGTTATTCTAGGTTGGGTTATTGGCATGGTTATACTAGATGAAGGGTGAGTCATGACTTAGGTAATCATAGGTGTGAGAGTAGATGGAATAGGTACCACTAAATTATAAAATGGGGTGATACTTGATTGAACTAATAATGGTTGTGAATGTAGGGAAGTCACACTAGGGTTTAGGTGGGATTGGGCAGTTGGTGATGCTAAACTTTAGACATTGTCTATGTTTAGGTTACTTATCAAAGTGGTGGTCTGAGTAACCATGGGGAAAATAGTGGAGATAGTTATAACTAAAGTTGTCTCCATTAGAAAGGTTGGCATACCATATAGTGGGTCACCCAAAGAATTTTAGGTTTAGCTCATGGTAAGGTAATATTAAAGGGCTGCCACATTATGAACAAGAAATTTAGCAAAATCATGATCTCCTTCAGGCATAATGGGAATTTGGTTGGGGCTGGGAGTATGCTCTATATCTAAAGTATGTTCCATGGTAGAATCAACAACAAGAGGGGAAGGTGTAAGTGTTTGTCATCTTGCATAATCAGCAAGGATTTTGGCTTGGGCTCATGTCAATACCATAGAAGAAGTATAAATAGTCTTAATACTCTATATTAGTGACAAAATAAGGAAAAACTAGGTTCAGGTGTAGGTAAGTGGGTTAGTGTAGTTTGCTATTTTGAGAAAATTAAAATTGCATAGTCACCAATGTTGGTTGCTTGACTGATGTCGGTAGTCAAATTTTATTGACATCGGTGGGATTAACCAATGTTAGTAGGATAAAGTCGATTGACATCAATGGAATTAATTGATGTCAATCACTATGATATGCTAAGAGATAGAAAATCCAACATTTTAGAAACCCAGAGGTAGAATCTAGGTAAAATAGAGGATGTAAGAGGTCTGTGTAAGAAGAAAGAACACTTAGAAAACTTGATATAACAGGTTATACAACCTGAGTATTACAAATAGTGTTGATTTTTTGAATCAATGGAAAAACATCCTTACCAACTCTAAAATATAGAAGGCAATATAAAAGCAAAAAAAGAACATACAACCACTAATTATTAACTCTTAGAGATTAATTTTAGTCTTGTGTTGACTTATGCCTTAATCAGATAGTGAGAAGATAATTTGGTTAATGAAGGTAATATAAATCAATCTATAACTAGTTTTAGGTTATTTTTTGTGCTTAAGAGGAAATCTATGTTAGACCAGGTATGTGGCTTGTTATAGGAGCTTATTCCCCACACTTCACAGACCTAAAGCCAATCTAGACTACTTAGCCAAAATATACTTTCTACCTAGAGTTTATACTTTGCCAGAGAACGAAGTGGATTCTCCCCTTTGTGGTGAAATCCAAGTAGGATAGTCAGGTAGGATAAGGTGATCCACCAGGTGATGAAATCTTGATGGGCCTTATCTCAAGTGAGTTTAGATGTTTGTTTTTATGAATGTGATATAGTTATGTAACATACTTGTATTACAATTCATGCATAATGCTTGTAAATAACTAAGTGAGCTAATATGAAATAAGAAAATAATGAAGTTCAATAAGTTTTAAATACAAATTTGAAATGTTTAGATTCGAATGAAAACAATGATGAAATAGGAGTATAGAATGAAATTCGCTATCCTAATGTGCATGCAAGAAAGAAAAAAAGAAGAAATTATTTTAATTTATAAGAAAAATGATAAATTAATTTTAGAGGCAAAGAGAAAAGAAGAGTAGAAAGGAAGAATAAATTTTAGTTTATTGCCCTTAAATAGAAAATAAAATGTTGAATTTGTCACTTTCAGGGAGAAAAGAAGGAGAAAGTGTAAGAAATAAAATTTTCACTATAATGCATGTATATGAATGCTTAAAATAAGCAATGAACCCAAGGAAAACTCTAGGGTCCCATCGGGCATGACAAAAATGTTTTGCTAAAATTGTGTCTATTTAAAGTCTAAAGAAAAATAGAGAAGAAGGATAGTGATAAGTGATTATAATGAACCCAGATTGATTTGCGCACTATATCTAGACATTGTGAGCACTCCTCTTTGGCTGGGGAGGACTACCTACAAGTGAGAAAGCACTATCACAAAAATATTTGTTAGTAGATATATGAGTGGGTTGTCAAGCTATGTGCTTATTCCAAGAAGTGACAAACTTCCTTAGAGATGATAGTCCACTTTTGAGAAAAAGAAGAGTAATAAATAACAAAAAGAGAGGAAAAGAAAGAGTAAAATAGAGATAATGTTACCATTATTCATAACCTAAGTGCAATAGAGAGTAATAAAGTGCAGGTGGTATATTCAGTTTGTAGTTTGGAAGTTGTTTGCATAGGTTTTAGAAAGGTTACTAAAAATCCATAGTTTTCAATGTTGGTTAGGCTACTAAGGTCAGTGAGCAAGTGTGAACGATATAGGTTAGGCAACCAATGTCAGTAGGGGCAATAATTTCTTAAGAGCTTGTAGAAGGATTTTTTGGGTCTAGGAAATGGTTTTGGCTAGGTCTAGAAGGTTGGGGGGAGTTATGTGTGTGAGAGATAGAGTATTATTTGGATGGGTCTGGTTAGAGGTTTGGTGTATTGGAATAAGGGGAAATAAGTAGGGAAGCTTTATAACTCCTTCATGAGGGTTCAATCAGGGATGTGTTAAATAATAAACAATAGATATAAAATGATTATAATGTAACTTCTTAAAGACTTATAGAATAAGTGATATACTTAGTTGAAGAGGTGATTGGATGACAATTGACAAATGGATGGCTCCTATAATGCTTGCCAAACCAATTCCTTGAATAGAGAAAACAAGCATGTGTTTTTGGTTCTCAACAGCTTGGTTCCTGATCTGGATTGACTTTTACAAGGTAATAGTAAGCCAAAATGTAGAAAGTTGGATGCAAAAAGCATGTATGTGAATAAAAATGAGTTTTCTTGATTTCTACTAACCTAAACATTAGTTTGGAGTTTGGCTTAACTAACCGACATCAGTGATCCCATCGATGTCAATCGTGGGTTGATTGATGTTGGTGGTATGAGAATAGGTAAAAGGGATATTTTTATCCTATTTTCTATTATTTCTCATGCCAAGTGTGGTATCCATTAGGAAATGGTAGAAATAGGAGGTTAAGAAGGACATAAATGGTTAGGAATTTATTTTTGGGGTGAGAAAAAGTCATGGGTAATTAGGGTAAGGGGACTAAGTCTTGAGGTGAATCAGAAGTTAAGAATTAGTCTTAGGATGAGGTGGCTAGGTAAGGTGGCATAAGTAGTTTTTAATTAACTTAATTAAATATTTTAAATTAATTAAATGTGTGAGGGGTAAAAGCTTGGGTTAGGAAGACTAGTTATTGTTATTGAAAAGGGGCTCAAGGGGGGTTTTGACATAGGGAGTTATGCACATGTGTGATGTAATTTTGGTGTCTATAGTATCTTTTCCTACATTCCTAAAGTTCTAAAATCTAGACTCCACCTCCTAGATGATGGTTTGGGGTGGTAAGGGCCACCAATTAGGGGGCTCATAATATGGGTCTAGATGGGATGGATTTCATGAGGAAGACATATGCTTTCCAATCAATTGGTTTAGTTGTTATACATGTAATTTTAATTCATTATTTTACTTTATATAATAGTGCAACATACTTGTTTATTATTCTGGTTGGAATCATCACTATGGATATAGGATTATGTTATTTCATTAAGTTGTAGCATATGAAATCAATTCATTAAATTGTAGTTACATTTCTTAAATACACTTTCATATTTTATTTATCTTATTACATCTTTAGTTGATATGTTACTTTCAATTATAGGATATCATTGAACTATGTGAGATTAGTTTCCATAAGCTGTATAAAAATTAGTTTCAAAAATTTTTAAATTTCAATTGTGTAGATCCAATATTTTCATATTCTATTTACTTTATAGATTAGAAATTATGTTATAAAATTTAGTGATTATTCACTTTGAAAATGTTCATAAAATGATAAACCTAGATGACTATATGGCTCAGTTTAAATGCTTATCTAAGCTTACATCATTAATATTATGAAAGAGATTGACTCTTAGATAAATTTACATAGATGAAAATACTTTATGTTACAATTGATGATTGATTTTCTAAGTAAATATAAATATTTACTTTGCTAAAAAGCATTCTTGATTAATTAGTCATCACTTAACTTATGCTATGGTACAATGGTTTATAAATTCATTTACATGGTTGTAATTAAATTGGTTCAAATTACTTATTAAATACTACCATCATGTGTACTTTCTCTAAGATGACATGGCACTTCTTCTAATTCTTTAATAGTTATTACACTTCTTATACAAGTTATTTCACCATCATATTTAGCTTGCATACTTAATTTAGAAAACTCATCCTTTATTTACATAAATGAAATAAACTTGAAAACATTCTATTGCCAAATGAAATGAATAAGTGGTTTAGAAAGGAGTTATTGCTTATTGGTTATGTTTCAATTTCAACCTTATGATTTAAACTTTAGAACTTGAACTAATACCAATTTGATTTAATATCATGGTTTAACTTTACTTAATAGATTTAGCTATATTTCATTTTTAATAAAAGGAACTTGTTTAAATTTATTAGTTATTAATGAATCTAAAGCAATATAGTTACAAACATTATTTCCTTACTTTGGTCACCAAGACCTGATTTTAGCATTACACTCTCAATAATAACTTGGTGAAAGTAGTTATTTTTTGGTTGTAAGAGGAAATATAAAATCCTCATTTGAACTTAATTAAGCTATTAATATATGTTGTTACAACTTTAGTTCACTATCTTTTCATTCATAATTAAGGCATATTAATATTGAGCACATAGTGCGATATAATGATAAAAAGTTGTCTTAATTTGTATACACATTTTTAGCAAGCTAATGAATGTAATAAATCATGCCTAAATGAACTACAGGCTTGTTAGTATTTAATTTATTACATGGAAATAATTTCTAAGTACAATCACTATTAACATTCTTAAAAAAACAAATTTCAAATGTTAATGTATTGTAAATTTACTAATTTAAACAAAGTGGCATAAATTATTAGTCTTGGGATTATGACCAAGTGACACGTAAATACTACTAGACATATATGAATCTCTTTAAGTCTATTTATGGGATGGTCTAGTGAAATCATGATGCCACTATTAGTTAAGAATATCCTATCTACTTACAAACAACTTTGTTTTGATAAAAATTATAAATTAAGTAGTTTAAATGACATTTATTTTATAAGTGAAGGTATGAGTTATAATGACCCTATAACCATAAGATCATGGCACAATGATCTAAAATCAGAGGTAATACTTTTTATATCCTTCATGTGTATCAAGTACATGAATTGCATAAGTGTAATTTAAATTCTAAATTTTATTCAAGCCAAAACCATTACTTTAACTTGATAGAACAAAAATTTATGAACCTAACTTAGAGAAAATACCTATTTAACCTAAGTGATTAAATTAGCTAGCCCAAGGACAAAGAAGAGAAAGTTAAATACCCTAGCCTATACTAGATTTCATGGATTCTGAACACTTAGGTAGGATAAGGACACCTAGGTGGTCTATTGGGAAGGTGTTTTCTATTATGTAATCTTAAATAAATCAATATGGATCAAAAAATATTCTAGGGGTAATTACCCTAGCTAAGAGTTTTATGCACCTAAACATGGTAATAGGTTATGTAAAAACCAAGTTTTAGATTATAAAACATTTCATTTTTCTCCTTCAAACTCTAAAGGAAAGGACACTTAAATTTTTTTGGGGGTTATTTTACTTGATTTTGAAACCCCTTTTCTCAATTTCCACTTCTACTCTATCTCTAGAGATGGTTCCTCAGTGGAAGTCCCCTATTTTTTACTAGATCTTGGTGTCTAGGCTACATAAACGGATCTTCTCCTTGTATTAGGATGTTTTTCTAGATTATTTTTCAAGAACGCTTCCCAAGTATCTTCTCCATTTTTATCCTTTATGAAATGATGTTTAAAAATGAGCTAAATAAGTTCATGGTGTGTTATGGAAATCATTCCTCTTCTATGTTTCAATGTCATGAGTTGTATATCTCCTAAAAAAAACAAAGATAAATTCAAATTATATTACGGTCTATGCATACTTTGTCTCAAATGTGTGACAATTCTCATGACATCATAGCCAAGAGACCCAAGTTATCCTTCATAAGTCAAGTAATTAATGACCTAAAAAGTAGTTAGTCTTCAAGGCTCATGTAGGCTTTCTCTCTTGATTGATTTAGCATCTCTTTGAGGTATAAAATTCAACTCTAGAATTGGTTCCCCTTACTCATGGAATATTTTAATGAGGTCACTGAAGGTATACCTACATGAAATACTAACCCCTTTATCTAGAATACTTGAGAGCTCATTGATCACCTAATTGGTTACTAAAATTCTAACACCTTTTACTTTGGTATGGTCATTTTGTAAGTTGGTGATAAAATCCTTAACCAACCACTCATCATACCCTTTAAATTTATATAAGAATTCAAAACACCAATCTCTTAAAAATTGTAACTACTACTTCATATTTCAATAAAAAATATGTGGACTCAGGCTCATATGCTTTATTTTAACCCATTTCTAGAAGTTTTAGAGATTGTTTGGATGCAGAAAAAAGGTTTTAAGGATGCATTTTTTTGAAAAGGAGAGATGAAATCCAGATCAAGATAGAAGGTATTATATATTTTAAAGGATTTAAAGGATAATGACATATTTGGCATTTAATTCTTTCATCATTTCTCCTAGCTTTGAGATATGCCTAAAGCTTTATTAAATGATGAGACATGACGATTAGAGAAAGAGGTTAATCAACACATGTAAGGTGACTCAGGAAAGATTTTCAATGTGTCCCTTCATACCTTCCATGCATTGGGTTATGTCATCCACCACCTTAATTGGTTTCTCAAGGGTTTTGAGTTGGTAACTTTCATCATTTATTCTTTCAATTATTTATCCTCTCATTATTTCCAATTATATCATGAAGATGATATCATGCTTCCTTTTAAAAGGAGCATATATTTATGATACATTGCACCTATATTTAAAAATGATTCCTTCTAATTTTTAAATGAACCCCTTTTTTCATACCTATTTTTAGGACACCTTCTATTTGTATACAAAATCTTCCTTCAAGGATGGATACATATGACATTTAATAACTTAAGACTAACCCTATACATAGAATAATAAAGTATAAAATACCTTAATTTGCTATGGTCTTGTATCTGCTCCTTAATACACTTGTGTTACAATGATTTGACCACATCAGTTAATTAAATATCACATACAACACTATAAATACCAATTTTATTATTTTGTTCTTTGAGAAGTTGTCATAACTGGTTTTCAACTTCTCATTTTCTTTATTTTTTAATTTTTAATTTCTTAGGAGGACTACCATTTTTAGTTTTCAATATTTATATTTTATTAAGAGGAATACCATTTTTGGTTTTTAATCCCCCCCCCCTCAATTGGGATTTAATCCTCATATTTTGACTATGATGGAAGAACAACGTTCTTCCCCATAGCGAAATTCATCTTGAGACTAAATTTTATTGGAAAATTCCTTAATTAGAGGCTATTGATAGAGTCTTAGTCTAACCCCATTGATTAAGAGTGTATTCTTATTTTCATCTATGGGAAAAATCTAAAATGACATATTGTCAAATAGATTCTCTATTTGACAGGGGCCCAATCATCTAGTCTTGAGTTTTTCTTTAAAGTGTTAAAACTTAGAATCAAATAACAAAGCCCAATATCCTTATTTGAATCTTCTTTCCTTGATATGAGTGTTATGACAATGCTTACTATTATGTTATACAAGATATATCTACTATAATAATTTCATTATCATCTCATTCAATTAATTGAGCCAAATAAGTATATCTTTATGTGCCTCATTAAGATCTATGCCCACTTATGTTGCTATTCTCAAAGTATGAAATTCAAATTCTATGGGAGTAGAGGATTATTTACAAACATAAGGTCTTAAGGTGTGAATCCTTTGGTATATTCCCATGTGGTATTGTAAGTCCATACTAATTCAATTAGTTTTTTTCTCAATATTTTATGCTGATGTTGACTATCTTAGTCAATATATTCTCTAGCTCTCTATTGGTAACTTCAACCTATCTATTGGCCTATGGATGATATGGATATGTCTTCTAGTGGACTATTTAGTAGTGATCTATGAAGTATTTGATCATATTAAACATGAATTTGTGGCATTGGTTAGATACTATGGCTCTTAGTGCTCCCAACCATTACATAATTTTGTAATACATAAAATTAGCAACTACTTCTTCTCTTGTAAATGGGAGAGCTTTAAACACTGCCTGTTTGATGACATAATCTATGCATACAATTAAGTATTATTTCCTTTGATATGTTTGATCAATAGGGCCAAAAAAATCTATCCCCCATTTCTCAAAAGGTTTCAAAACCACTTGAGGATGGAGAAGCATTTGATTAGACAATGTGGGTTTTCCTATCCTTTGGCAAGGATTACATTTCCATATATATCTCTTCATAGTCTTATGAAGTGAAGGCCAATAGTTCATAGTCATAAGTATCTTATGGATATTCCTCTTTGATGAGTAATGGACTCCTCTAGATTCATCATGACAAGCCTATATGATTTCATAAGTTTCATCTTCTCTCATACACCTATAGATCACATGGTTAGGTCCACACCTAGACAAAACATCGTTAATCCATTTTAAATTATCATTGTCTCTAACTAAGAAAAATATAAAATTATGAGTAAAATTTCAAGGAAGCTTCCCTATGGATAAGTAGTTTTTCATGTCAACAAAGCATGGTGAATGTGATGAAACTATGAATAACTTCTCATCTAAAAAATTATCTTTCACAGAATCTTCTTCACCTAAAACATTCAACCTTGATAAAAAGTTAGAAACCACATTAAATTTTTTAGGTTTATCAATAATGGTAATGTAAAATTATTGTAGAATTAGTAACCATATAATGATCCTACCTCCAACCATTAGTTTATTTATTAAATATCTTATGACTGAGTGATCTATGTAAATAAAGGTCTTGTATCCAGTGATGTAATGCCTAAATTTTTTCATTAAACATATAATAACTAGGAATTTTATTTTAGTGGTAGTGATATTATTATTGATTTAATAAATAACATACATTTTCCTTCATCTTTTTGTCTTAGGACTTCCCCCATAGAATTATTGGAGGCATCAATATGAATGTGGAATGGATGTTCTCAGTTAAACTCTCTTAGGATTGGATCAAAAATCAATTTTTCCTTCATTGATTCAAAGGCTTGTTGAAAAATTTTAATCCATAGGACCTCACTATCTCTGGTAAGAAGGGAAAACATAGGTGTACCTATTTTTATGAAGTCTTCTATAAATCATCTATAATACCTTACATGTCCAAATAAACTTTTGATATTAGTTTGATTTTTAAGAGCACACATATTATAAATAACTTCAATCTTTTTAGGGTCCACTTGTATCCCCTAGGCTAAGATGTGATGTCTTAAAAAAATTCCTTATTTGATCATTATTAAACATTTTTCATGACTTAGAGATAGTTGATGCTACTCACATCTGGTTAATACTTTTTATAGATTACTTATAGCTTCATTAAAAGAACCATAATGCACAATAAATTCATCCATATATATTTCTACATAATTAGTATTTAAATCAACAAAGATGGCCAAGACTACCCTTTAAGAGGTGAAAAGTGTATTACATAAGCCAAAGGGTAACACTTTATAGGCAAATGTTCCCCAAGGGAATGTAAAGGTTATTTTTTCTTAGTCTTCTAAGGATATCCTTGTATGATTACAACCACTAAACCCATAAAAGAAGAGGTACTTCTTCTCAACTAGATTATCTAACACATACTCTATGAAAGGTAGGGGAAATTAATCACTCATGGTGGATTTATTAAGTTCTCCGTAGTCTACACATATTATCCACTTTTCATTATTATTGGGTACTATTACAAGTGGAGAGACCCACTAACTATCTGATATGGGATAAACAAATCCCATTTGTAATAGCTTTTCTATCTCTTCTTTAACTATATCTCTTAACTATTGGTTGATTCTTCTCTAAGGTTGTCTAACTGGTCTAGTGTTTTTAGTATATGTATGATGAGTTCACACACTTGGGTGGATACCCTTCATGTCATTGTAATCCCATGTAAAGAATTTTGTAAGGTTCTTTAAGATATCAAAAACCTTAGTTTCCTATTCATCATTCAACTAATTGTTTACATTTAATATTTTTATAGTTTGGACATTTATTTACTTAGTTTCTAGGTAGATGGATCTGACCTACAAAAATTCACTCATCATAGAGTTTAAAAGGTAGGGATGTGCTTACATCATATGTAATATGGTGATATCCTTACAAAAATTCTCCCCTTATGAAATTAATTTTTCCAAAGGGAAACAAAAAGTCTATAAAAATATATCCTAACTATTTTATGCCCACCTAAAAATGCTATGCTAAATGGGTATGTGATCATATGTGTCATTAGGTGTGGCTGAGCTAGTTAGTTATTTTTAAGAGAAAGTCATATCATACTTAGAAACTAATTTGGTAGACTCTAAAGCTAGATTGAAAAACTCTATGGCTAGATTGAGAAGCTCCAAAGCAATATTGATAGACTCTAGAGCTAGTTTTATAGACTTCAAAGTTGGATGGTTATACTCTAGATCTAGACTGGGCTATTAAAAATTCCTTGTTAGTTATTCTTATAACTCATTAATGTAATTATTAATTATTTCCATGGCTAATTATGAGATACTATTTCTATTTTGCTTAAGTTCATCATTCCATAGGTGATCTAAAATAATCTATAGAAGGTTTTATAGGTGGATACAAAGAAATTCATTTTTTCATTCCATTTGAAATGGTCATGTCTCCTAACCTGCAGTCTATTAATATTACAACTGTGGATAACTAAGGTCTCCATAATATTAAGGGATATATGAGTTTTTCACTTTTAGGCTAGAGTATCATGAAATCTATGAGATATAACTAAGATTCCACTATCATAGAGACATATTATATGTTTCTTTTTGGTTTGATAATAAACTATTCTTCCATTTGTAAGACTATAGAAGTAGGTTGCACCCTTGTAAGAGATAATTATTTTAAAGTGTCTATTGTCATCATGTTGATGGTAGCTCCTAGGTCCATATGTAAATTGTGTATCTCTTTCCTTCCTATGGTTATAATAATAACAAGGCTCCTAAGATACCCATACTTGGGTAGAATGAGTTTTCCTACCAATAAATCAATAAGTTTTCCATCTAAATGTATAATTTTAGGATATTGTCTTTTCCTACCTAGAGTTTTTATGCATAAAACCTTAATGAATCTATTGAGTTATGGAATATATCTTATGGCTTGTAGTAATGTAATTTCAATGTTTTAATTTATCAAATTTTAAACCAAATCAAATTAACTCTTATTTTTATTTTATTGAAGCCCATTATGGAAAATGAATGGTTAGAATAACTACAATGGTTTCTTAAGGCCTTTCTTTTTCTTTATTAGGTTTCTCCTTGGGTAGCTCAATAGGGGGTTTGGTTTTTCATTTAGGACTTTAGTTATTGTAATTGGAGGGTTGTTCAATGTGTTACCTAAAGTCAATTATATATTATGATAATTAATAATGCTAAATCAAGTGGTTTCTTCTTGTTTAGCCCTATAAACAAGGGCTACATATCTATTCTTTGGGTTTGTTACTCATTGAGTAGGTAATTATGGCCGAGACACTTATTATATTTGTGGTGTTTGAGTGGTAAGGGGAGGCATTAGTACTTGTTATTATGGGAACCTCTTATACTAATTAACATTTTTTATGGGGAAACCATTACTAGTTTTCTTGTGATTAAGGGTTAGGCTATGGCATCCAAGGTTGCCAGTGAGGCTAGGGCATCCATGGTTATGGTGTACATTCTTATATACCCCATCGTGTAGGTTTCCATGCTTGTGGAGGTGCTTATTGATTCCATGGAATCATCCATGTGTTACAAGGATATTTAAGACCAAAATGATTCTAATTCTAATTGTGGGGAAATTGGTTTCCTTGTCTTTGTATGAAGTCAAACTCTTCTATTGGTTCCGTCTCCTATTTTAGTTTGTTTTTAGGATAGGTATGAAGTAATTGTTATTAATATCATGATATTTTACATCACATATCATATACATATCAATTTTTTCCGAAGGGTAATCTCATATAGCATGCTTCAACCTGCATTTAGGGAAATATATGGCTAGTGGCTCAGTAGTAGCATTAGCTTTGGCTTGTAAGCCATTTAGTGTAGGGTTAAATTTCACTAAAATATATATCTTGAGGTTTGAGAATTATTCCATGAGTTATCCTAAATTAGTACCACTCTTCCCTATTTTAGCTTTCTAACACTCTCTCTAGTTCTTGAGTAATTCATACATAATTTAACTATGTCATTAAGACCAAGTTTGTTTATGTCTCCTTTTCCCATTATGATGTAGAAAAAATAGGCCAATCTTTTAGAGGCCATAAATTTTGAATTGTAACTCCATTTGAGCTCTTTCACATGTCAAAATAACTGTATTAAAAATTTTGATTCTACCCTAAGCTATTCCATCCACTTAGATTTGATTTTGATATTTTTTGGAGGCCAAATGTGATCATTTGAGGGTTCAAAATTAACATTTAATGACTTTTTTAGAATTTTATATTTTTAGAAATTGTATATTTTTATAAATATAAGTCAAATTTAATTTAATTTCATTCCATAGGCTAATTTTAGTATTTAGGTTATTTCAAGAAAATTTTAGAGCCACACGCGCTTGCATGCAAAACTTACTATAAATAACAACTACTAAAAATAAACATTTTTTTTATATTTTTGTTTTTGTTTTAATTTTACATGTAAACTCTAATTTTTGAGTTTAGGATTATTTAAAAATGGTTTGGGTTTATAATTATTTCAAGTAATCAATATGAATTAATTCTGAGTATTGTTTCAAGATCTTGACCTATTGGTAATTTTCTTGTTCTTGTTAGTTTTTGGTTTCATTGTCTAGTATCTCTAAGTATTGATTTCTTAAAATAATTAAAAACCCAAACCATGCTTAAATAAGCCTAAAATTAGAAATTAGAGTCTACATAGAAAATTGAAATCTAAAAAAAAAGTCTATTTTTAATAGTCACTATTTATAGTAAGTTTCGCATGCAAGCACACATTGCTCTAAAAATTTCCTAAAATAACCTAAATACTAAAATTAGCCTATAGAATTAAATTAAATAGAAGTTAAATTTTGGTTTTAAAAATATATAATTTCTTAAAATAGAAAATTCTCAAAAAAAATCATTAAATGTTAATTTCAAACCCTCAGATGATCATGTTTGGCCTCTAAAAAATATTTAAATCAAATCTAAGTTGATTGAGAGGCTTAGGTAAAAATCAAACTTTTCAATATGGTCATTTTGGTGCATGGAAGAGATAAAATAGAATTATGAGTAAAAAATTATGGCCTCCATAAGGTTGGCCTATTTTTTATACATCATTCTCCTCTGGTTGAAAACAACTCAACTCCTGTGAGTTACCCTGATTATACTGCTACCATTTTTCCTTATCAATCCTCTTCAAATCTCATTATATAATCCAAGTGTTGTCTTCTTTCTATAATCCTTCTCACTATATGAAATACCTATTATAATTCCCTTACCTTGTGCTCACTGTCTTCATATCCAAAACCCGCACTATTTTTTCTTTCTTCTTCTTTGGAACTTGCTGCTCCCAATTAATTTCTTTATCTTTATCATCTTCATCATATTATAAATGGAATTAATATAAATATGAAACATTAAATACTACAAATATATAAAAATTATATGGTCGATTCACCTCATATGTGTTATCATTGATTTTTTTCACAATTTTGCATGGCCCAATTTTCTTGTACTTTAATTTATTATATGTGCCTTTAGGAAATATTTCTTTCCTCAAGTCAACCATTACCAACTCTCCTTTAAATACTTTGGATCTTCTTCTGACATTTTTTGTTGCTTTATATTTCTCATTATTTTTCTACAAATTTCTTCTTACTCCTTGCAAATACTGAATATGCTCTACAAATGTTTCTGCATCATCACTAATTTGATCTACAATTGGCAATTGTAACAAATATAAAATACCCATAGGATTTCTCCCATAAAAATTTTGAAAAGTTGACTTTCCTATTGATCTATTTAATGAAATATTAAATGGAAACTTATCTTGTGTAAAGCCAAGTCCCATTACTTTGGCTTCTCTCCCACTATGCATTTCAATAAATTTCCCAAGCTCCTATTCACAACTTCTATCTATCCATCTGTTTGTGAGTGATATGCACTACTGAATTTTAGCTTAGTACTCATCTTCTTCCACAAAATCCTCCAAAAATTACTTAGAAATTTTGCATCCCTATCTAAATTAATAGTTTTTAGAACACCATGCAATCTCATAATATCGATAAAAAATAATTTGATAACTCTAGTGGCATCATTGGTTTTCTTACATACAATGAAATGAACCATTTTATAAAATTTGTCTACAACAAACAAAATCAAATCATTACCTCTCTATGTGTTTGGCAATCCAACACAAAATCCATACCCAAATCTATCCATGATCCTCTTGGAACTGGTAATGGAATGTATAGTCTAGTATTTTATGCATGTCCTTTAGCTACCTGACATATTCTGCACCTTGAAACATACCTTGTCACATATCTCTTCATCTTTGGCCAAAAATACTTTTCCTCTACCAAATCTATTGTCTTCATCTTACCAAAATGTCCAACCAAACCACCACTATGTAATTATCTTATTATATTGTCTCATAGAGACCCAACTGGAATGCTTAATTATTTCCCTTTGAAGAGATAATCTTCTTGTATAAGATACTTATCATGAATAATACCTATCCCACCTACTAATGGATTCCTATAATGTAACTATCTTGCCAAAATATGGATCAGTATCATATAATTTTTTGATAGCTTTAAATCTAATTACTTCACTCACCATAGTAGTTAATAATGCTACCCTCCTATTCAATGCATCAACTACCTAAATCTTTTTTCTTGATTTATGCTTCAACACAAAATTATACCCCTACAATAAATAAACCCACTTTGCATGCCTACTATTTAACTTCTTTTGTGTATTCACATACTTCAAAGCCTCATGATCTGTAAATAGTATAAACTCTTTAGGTACTAAATAATGCCTCCAATGTTGTAATGCTTTTACAATTGTATAAATTTTAACATCATAATTAGAATACTTTGTTCTTATCTCATTCAATTTCTCACTAAAATATGCTATTGGTTTTCCTTCTTGAATCAACACAACACCAATTACCACAAATGAAGCATCAAAATCAACCTCAAACACTTTGTTAAAATTTGATAATGCTAAAATTGGTCTTTCTATAATCTTATTCTTCAAAATTTTAAAACTTTTTGTGGCTACTCTAGTCCATGTAAATTCCTTCCCTCTCATGCAATCTATTATTGGTGCCACCATACTACTATTTTTTTTAATAAAATTTATATAAAAATTTGTTAAACCATGGAAACTTCTTACCTTTGTAATGATTTTTGGAATAAGCCACTCAACAATTGCCTTTATCTTTTTGTCATCCATTTTCACACCATTTGTTGAAACTTCAAATCCTAAAAATACCAAATTATTTTGCATAAACCTACACTTATTCAGATTTGTATACAACTTCTCCTTTCTTAACAAATCCATTACCATTCTCAAATTCTATAAGTGTTCTTCTTTAGTCTTACTGAATATCAAAATATCATCAAAATAAATAATCACAAACATACCAATATATTCTTGTAGCACTATATTCATCACCCTAATAAATGTGCTAGGTGCATTAGATAATCTAAATGGCATCACCATCCACTCATCTCCTTCACAAATTCAAATCTAATAATAACCACTCCTTAAATCAATCTTGGTAAAATATTTTTCTCCTACAAGCACATCCATCATATCATCTAAATGAGGTATAGGAAACCTACACTTGATTATAATTATATTAATTGCTCTACTATCCACACACATTCTCCATCTTCCATCCTTATTTAGAGTTAGCAATGTTAGTATTACACATGGATTCATACTCTCTCTTATCACTTTCTTCCTTAGTAATTTAGTAACCTATTTATTTAATTTTTCATATTCTTTTGGACTCATCCTATAAGCTATTTGATTGGGTAGAGCTGATCCTAAAATCAAATAAATGTGATGTTGAATATCTCTCTTTGGTGGTAAACCATCTGGTAACTAATCAAGCATAACATATGTATATTCTTTTAACACTCTTGATACTTCTATTGGTATTGACACCATTTTTATTTCTTCATTATTTACTACTAGTGCATAACAATAACTTGCTACCTTCATATCTGGATAAATTTTTTATTATAGAGCATGCTTTCTATCTTCTCTTCCTCTTTAAGAGGTAACAAAACTACCTTTGTACCACCTTTCCAAAAAGTCTATGTGTTCTTTGCTCTATCACGAATTACTTTCCTACCAAATTTCCACAATCTCCTCAATAACACATGACATGCATCTATCAGAATAACATCACACCATATTTCATCATTATAAATTTTTCCTATAGAAAACTTGATTAAGTATCTTTTATCTACTGTAACTTCAATCCCTTTCTTAAACCATTGAATCTGATAAGGGTTAGGATGTTTTTCACTTTGTAGATTTAATTTCTCAATCATTTCTTTAGAAACCATATTTTCATGACTACCACCATCTATAATTACTTTGCATACCTTTCCACCCTAAGTACATCTTGTTCTAAAAATATTTGATTCCATCCATGCATAACCACATTCTTTATTCTGCACTTGTTCCTTAAAGTGTTCATGGTTCTTCTCATCATGAGTTCTCTCCAACATCTGCTAGTGTAACTTCATTATTCTACTCTTTTATTTCATCCTCAACTAGATTTACTCTTGGGTGATCTTCTTACCTCTTTTCTTGATCTTGATAGTTTAGACACTCAAATGCTCTGTGCCCTTCTTCTCCACATCTATAATATACATAATATTTATGTTGATTTTAAAACCATCCTCTAGTACCACTATAACCTCATCCTCTCTAAAATCCTCTTCCTCTTTATTGGTATTGAAACCCTTGCTTATTATCATCTTGCCTTTTTGCACTATGTGATAATTCACCTTTATTAGGATTAAATACACCTCTAGTGATATTAAACCCACCTCATCTCCTTATTTAAGGGGATCCACCTCTTCTTAGACCAGTAGATGTCCTTCTAAAATTTTGTCTATTTTGTTTTTCTTTTATCTTAAAAGCTAATTGATAAGCCTCTTCCATGCTAAGTATTTTATGCATGCTTAATTCATCTTGAATAAAAATTTTCAAACCATTTACATACCTTACAACCATATTCTCTTATATTTCATCATGATCCACTCATATGGAAAGCTTGTAAAATTCATCTGTATACTCTTGTATAATGTGATCGTTTTGCCTTAAATTTTGAAATCTTTTAAATAGGGTTTATGCATAATCCATAGGAAGAAATTTCTCCCTCAGCTTCCTCTCCATCTTTTTCCATGAATTACTATTCTCTTTACCTTTTCTATATCTCTCTTTTTGTAGGTGATCCCACCAAATAATTGTATGACCTTTCAATTTTATTCATGCAAACTTTACCTTCTTATCTTCTCTCATAGTATGCCACTCAAAGAACTTTTCCATGTTATTCATCCAATCTATCAACTCTTCTATTTTTAAAATACCTCCATAATCTGGAACATCAACTTTGATTCTTTCATTTTTTCCTTATAAATCCCAAACCATCCTCTCTTCCATCAATGGTGGCTGCTCTTGTTATTCTTCTTCTTGCTAAAATTTTTCATCATGATCTGTGTCTTCTTCATCACCACCCTGTCTTCTCTGCTAATTGGTGATGACCTATATTAATTATTGCACTTGCCTCTATAGCTCTTATATATTTTGGTTCATCTATGTAACACCTCCTCATCCTCTTTCCATTTTTTACTCTTCTAATTTTTAAACATGCTTTGATACCAGATAATGAAATGAAAAACTAACAAAAATAAGAAAATTACCAATAGGCCAAAATATTGAAACAATACTCAAAAGAAATTAGTATTGATTGATTAAAATAATTACAAACCCAAACTATTCTTAAATAAACCTAAACTCAAAAATTAGAGTCTACATGCAAAATTTGAAAAAAAACTAAAATCTAAAAAAGAATGCCTATTTTTAGCAGTCATTATTTATAATAAGTTTCACATGTAAGCACACTTGGCTATAAAAATTTCCCAAAATAACCTAAATACTAAAATTATCTTGTATAATTAAATTCAACTGAAATTGACTTCCAGTTCTAAAAATATACACTTTCTAAAAATAGAAAATTCTTAAAAAAATCACTAAATATTAATTTTAGACCCTCAAATGATCATGTTTGTCCTCTAAAAAATATTGAAATCAAATCTAAGTGAGTGGCTTATTGTAGAATCAAAAAAAATTATATGATCATTTTGGCATGTGGAAGAGCTCAAATAGAGTTACGAGTCAGAAGTTATGGTCTCCAGAAGGTTAGCCTATTTGTCTACATGAAGTTGACTTCTAGTTCTAAAAATATACAATTTCGAAAAATAGAAAATTCCCAAAAGAATCATTAAATGTTAATTTTTGACCCTCATATGATCATGTTTGGCCTCCATAAAATATTGAAATCAAATCTAAGTATATAGAGTGGCTTAAGGTAGAATCAAAATTTTTGATACAGTCATTTTGGCATGTGGAAGAGCTCATATAAAGTTATGAGTCACAAGTTATGGCCTCCAAAAGGTTGGCTTATAGGCCATTTAGTGTAGTGTTCAATTTCACTAAAATATCTATCTTGAGGTTTAAAAATTAGTCCGTGAGTTATCCTACATCAGTACCACTCTTCTTAATTTTTATCTTTTTAACACTCTCTTTGGTTCTTGAGTAACTCATACACAATTTAACTATCATTGAGACCAAGTTTGTTTATGTCTCATTTTCCCATTAGGTTTAGAGATTTTCTAACATCATCATCCAAATTTTTTAATAAAATTATTTTTTAAAAATATTCCTCTAACTCATACCCACATATTCTATTTTTAGAAAGGAAGTGGTCAAGATAACCCTCTAAATTCTCATCTTTATTTTGTTTTATGCGAAAGAATTCTTATTTTCCATCCCCCACCATATAATAATCTTGATACTTATCCAAGGATCCATTTTCCATCCCATCCCATGAATGAATGGAATTTAGTTATAAACCCATAAACCATATCATGGCTAAATCCTTGAGTGTAGAAGGAAACAATTTCAGTTTGTGATTTCTAGATGGGGATATGTTATTCATTATTGCATTGTCATCCTCATCTAAGACAATGGGATAAGTAAAGGTCCTTACAAGTAGATCATCCCTATTTTTTGCATTTCCATAAGGATTTAGTACATTTCTTGTGTTCTCTCCTACTTCTTCCCAATCAATATTGTAGAGGGTGTTCCTAAGATGTGATGAGCTGTCAGGAGTTGGCTAGGAGGATACTTGACTGGGACTCACTACTTTGGGTTAAAATGTTCTTTAGCATCAATCCTATTTGGAAGTATGTACCTACCTCTAGATATTTATCCTAAGGTTTAGGTGGGATTAATTCTATTTCAATAGTTCCAAAAGACCCTTTGATCTTTTCTTTCAATTTTTACACTTCTTCTAAGTGTTATTTTATTCAAGAAATTATTGGATCCTACTTAGGGTTCTTTGGAATGAATCTTACCTATAAGTCTCTAGATCCGCTCATATATATCTATTGAATTCAAAAATGTTATTTCTTTATTAAATTGTGATATACACCTTACTAACAACTAAAACATCTCTAACAACAACACAAAAATGAATGGTGTCATCAAGCCATTCATTTTATCAACTCATTTAGTTAATGTTATTACAACTAGGGTCAGTGTCCAATGGTTGTATGTAATAAGATATGTAATTTATTGCTAACAATTATGATTTGGGGGGTTTTTGAGGATTAAAAAATCTATGGTATTAATCTAATCAACCCAAATTGAATTCTATCAAATTTATTTGTAAGAAACACACTTTTCAAAAATAAAATGCTAAAAAATAAACATTCTTGATTATAAAGAAACACATTTTAATCTACCTATTGAATTGAACTTGTTTTAAATGATATGATTTTTATAAAAGAGAAATGTCAGAAATACAGATACAAATAGTAGCTTGAAATGAATATAAATAAAGAGAAAGACATGTAGGTTAAACCAACCACACTTATAATATAAATATTCTTAAAATAATTAAATGAAAATTAATATGAGCATAAAGAAATACCATACAAGAATATTTACTCCTTAGGTGAGTGGGATATTGCTCTCCCTTAGAACATGATATAAATCACATTTAGTCTTTCAATAATATTCACAACTTAAGTACTTTTTGAAATAAAAATTACAATTTAGGAAAAACTATATTCGTTATTTTTTCTTCTTTTCTACTACTAACATTCTCTTTCTCTGATTTACAACTCAAAGAGTAGGAAGACATTGTTCTAATACAACATTCCTACAATTTATATCCAAAATAAATTGTTATACTAACAATATTAAAACTAAAATCTAACTTATTTTTAAAATAGAAAAGGATTCACAACAATCTCCCACATTTTAAGGTGAAATAGTGGAAGAGATGGCATAACTGCATGCATGGTTCCAACCGATTAAAATATCCTTGTGATTATAACATGTTATAGTCGAGTAACACAAAATCCCATAATACTTATAATGGTACTCTTTATAAAACATAACTATAAATATCATGTCTAAAAACATAATGGTAAATATGTAAGTGTATCTATGAACCATGAGTGTTTTGTAAAAGTCATGTCTATTCTATGTAAGATGCATAAAAAAATGTATGATCATCAAAATACCTTCCTAAAGCTCAATATATTATTGGAGAGATTTTATAACTCACATGTTGAACTCTATAACTCACCTATTACATTCTAAAGCTTTCTTGATAGACTCCAAAGCTTGTCTATTAGATTCTAAAACTTCACTAGATGGTTCCAATGTATCCCAAGGTTGCCTTGAAGGGTCTGATTACTTGAAAAAACACCATAGTATTTGATCATGGTGTGTTCATACAACTTTTATATGAAAAATTTAAATCTAAGCATGAAAAGAGTTATAACATAATGGTAGAAACAAGTAACATTGACTCACACATGCTAACCAAGATATAAGTACTCATTCTCTACTTTATACTATAAATAAGTCATAAATGCATATCATTTCCATTTAAATAAGGGATATTATTAAGAGATAAAATGGTTAATACTTGTATATAAGGAGTCATATAATCGACTAATCATTTCACTCACATTTTACTTCTTGTAAGCTATTATCTTCCTTGCTCATGGTCAAACACTTTACTTTATAATCTCTGATTGAGGTCATAGATGTCATAGTGAGTGTTATAATTCTCCTTAGCTAGATGAATAAATCCCAAATATCTAAAAAAAAATAACTCCATCTCTCGATTTTCTTGTTAGATTGAGGTGTTGTATATTTCCATGGGGAGATGGGACTGAAAATGAGTAGTGGCCTAAACCTCATGCCAAACCATTGTCTATCTCTCATATATGTGACTTGTGAAATTATCTAAAAAATATCCCTATCCCTCAAAAGACTCCATCAAATATTTATGGGGTAAATTACTTCCCTTATTTTCAAAGTAAATTTTAGTGTGTGCCATTATTTGTCACATACTACTATTGCTTCATCAAAATGGTGTTGAACGTAACTTTCAAAATCCAAGATGCTCTTTTATAGGGATTGTAGCTAATGGTCATATATGGTCTGGTAAAAATAAATTATAAATTTTTGAATGAGTTTTACCCCACTAGGGTATTGATATCTAATACAAATCCCTACAATACTTGATTTGTGAAAATAATCATTAGTCCTACATAAAAATTAATCATGAATCCAAATATATGTCCTTTTAGGTAGTGGCATAGAAATAATTCACATAAGAGGTTTCAATGTTTTGGGGAACCACCCACATAAAAATCCATGAACACCTCATCCTTCACATCATGAGGTAGGCCACAATAAATTCTTAGTAATTTCCACATATGGAACTATTATTTTAGGAAGAGACTTTATGTTGCAAAAGGCCTTCTACATGCCAAGTAAAAGTCTCTATCCTAGTTCATAAGATATTTAAAGGGTAAACTTTTATTTTATTTTTTTTCTTCTTTGAATCTTCAAGATATGTTTTTGACTCCCTATTTTATATTTTGAGCCTTCTCAATTCTTGGCAAGTCTCATTCTAGATGGTCATAATGTCATGATAAGATAGAGTTGTGTTTGAACCCCTTGGTCTACTTGGATATTTGGATCAACCACCTTTTATTTAAATAATACTATCTCATTATCTTTTTCTAAAGATTTATTCTTTGTTTCTTTTAATTATTTTTTCAAAGATGAAATATCATTTTCCTTACCTTGAAACTTCATTTTAAGGAATGCAATTTCTTCTCCTTTTTGCCTTATAGTATCTTTAGCTTTTGAGAAGATTAGGGTTTATTGTACTTCTACTTACTCATCATGATTAGAGGAGTGAACTTCTTCTTATTGAAATGGGGTTTTCCATTTATCAAGTGGTTGTTGTGATGAAGATGCTAGAGGAGATTAATGTGGAAGAGATTTTGTTGTAGCTTCCTCAAATGCCTTTACCATAGTGGATAAATATTTAATCCTTACTAAAGGTTCTTCTCCAAATTCTTCATATCTATCTTCTTCTTAAATTTCTTCATCTATAATTTCCACTTCAACATTTTGAATTTCCATAGGAGGTCCCTAATTTATATTCCTTAAGATCTCAACAACATCCATTTCTTGGTCTTCATCTTCCTGTAAGTCAATCTTCTTCTTCATGGCTAAATTGTAGTTATAGGTTCCTATTGTGGAGATCTTCTTCTAAAATATATCCTTATTAGCTTGGGTGAAGATACCTCTAGATTTGGTCTTTATTCATCAAATATATCTATAGTTTCTTGATAAATAGTTAGCTCTGGAGTAATTTTAGAGCTTGTTTTTGAAACCCCTTTTTTCAATTTCCTCTTCTTCACTATCTCTAGAGATGGTTCCTTAGTAGAATTCCCCTCTTTTATACTGAACTTTGATGTCTGGGCTACTTAAAGAGATATTCTCCTTGTCTTTGGATGTTTTTTCAACTTATTTTTCAAGAATGTTTCCAGAGTATCTTTTCCATTCCACTCCTTTATGAAATGATGTTTATAAATGGGTTGAATAGTCCCATCGTGTCTTATGGAAGTTGTTCCTCTTCTATAATTCAATACCATGACTTTTATGAATCCTAACAAAAATAAATGTAAATTCACTTTATATTTAGGTTTATGCATAGCTTGTCTTAAATGTGTGATAGTTATCATGGCATCATAACCAAGAGATTGATATTGTCCATCATAAGTTAGGTATTTAATGACCTAAAATACAAATTTTCTCCAAGGCTTAGGTAGGATTTCTCTATTGATTCCTTTGGAAACTCCTTGAGCACTGATAATTAACTCCAGAACTAGTTCTCCTTCCTCATGTAATAATTAAATGAGGTCATTTAAGTTAGACTTCCTTGTAAACCTAACCCCTTCATTTGGGATACATACGAGCTCACTAATCACTTGATTGGTCACTAGAATTTTAACAACTTTTACTTTAGTATGGTCATCCTAAAAGTTGGTGATAAAATCTTTGACCAACCACTCATCATACCCTTCAAATTTATGCAAGAATTAAAACCAACCACCCTTAAAAATGGTAATTACTATTTCATATTCCATTAGAAAATCTATAGACTCAAACTTAGATTTTTCTTTTAACCAATTTCTATAAGTATCATAGCTTATTTCAATGTAGGAGCGAAATTTCAATGATGAGTTTTTTCAAAGGAAATATGAAATTCAGACCAAGAAAGAAGGTATTTTACATTTTAATGGTTTAAAGGAGCATGGCATGTTTGGTACTTAACTCATTCATCATTTCTCCTATCTTTGAGATATGCTCGAAGCTTTACTAAATGATGAGACATGACCATTGGAGAGAAATTAGTTAATCAAAATGTGTAGTGTGACTTGGGAAAGGTTTTCAATGTGTCCATTCATCATTACCATGTGTTAGGTTATGTCATCTACCACCTTAATTGGTTTCTCAAGGGTTTTGAGTTGAAAACTTACATTATTTTTCCTTTTAATTATTTTTCCTCTCATGATTACCAATTATGTCATGAAAATGACATCATTTTTCCTTTTTAAAAGAGTATATTATTATGGTATGTCATACCTTGCTTTAGAAAGGATATTTTCTAATTTTTAAATGACCCACTTTTTACATACCTATTTTTAGGACACCTTCTATTTGTATAGAAAATCTTTTTTCAAAGAAGGATAAATATGACATTTGACAACGTAAATCTAACCCTATACATAGAAGAATAAAGTATAAAATAACTCAATTTGTTGTGGTGTTATCTTTTCTCCTTAAAATTTCACTTTTCATATAATTAAACCACGTCAATTAATTTAGGATCACATAAACATAGTATAAATACCTATTTTATTTTATTTTTCCTTGAGAAGATACCATCACTAGTTTTAACTTTTCATTTTATCTTTTTTTTACTTTTAAATTTATTAAGAGGAATACCATTTTTGTTTTTAAATCCTTATCATTTATTTGGAGGAGGCCTGTCATTTATGGGTTTTAATCCTCCCCCTCACCTGGGATTCAATCCTCATCATTTTACTATGATGAAGAACAAGATTATTCCCCATAGCCAAATTCATCTTGAGACTAAACTTTCTTGAAAACATCCTCTTTGCTTAGAGGACATTGATAGACTATTAGTCTATGACCATTTACTGAGAGTGTATTCTTATTTACATCTATAAGTAAAGTTTAAACTAACCTATTGTCAAATATATTCTCTATATGGTAGGGTCCTAACCATATAGTCATGAGTTTTCCTTTGAAGTGTTGAAACTTATAATGAAATATAAAATCCACTAGTATCCTTATTTGAATATTCTTTCCTTGATATGAGTGTCATGCCCCTAATTCATATAATGTTTTACAAGTTATATATACTACAAGGCTTTCATTATTATCTCATATAATTCAATAAGCTAGAGAATTATATCTTTATATGCCTCATTAAGATCTATTCACACTTATATTACTATTTTCAAAGTCTAAAATTCAAATTATATATGGAATACAGGCTTATTTACAAAGAAAATTTTATAAGGTGAAAATCTTGTGGTATGTTTCCATGTGGTATTGTAATCCCATACTAGTTTAGGTTGTTTATTTGCTTAATCTTTTCTATTGATGTTGAGTATCTTAATCAAGATGTTATCCAACTCTCTATTGGTGACTTCAACCTATCCATTGGCATATGGATGATATTAAGATATCTTCTACTGGATGATTTAGTAGTAATCCATGAAGGCTTTGATCATATTAGACATGATTTTTTGGGAATTAGTTATATACTATGGCTCTTGGTACTCCTAACCTTTGAGTAATTATATAATATAGAAAATCAATAACTAACTCTTTTCTTACAATGGGATGGATTTAACCTATACCAATTTGATGACATAATCTATACATACAAGTAGGTATTCCTTCCTTTGAGATGGTGGACCAATAGGGCCAAAAAAATCCATCCCCCATTTCTCAAAAGGTTCTAAAACCACTTGAGGATGAAGAACATTTCATTGAATATTGTGGGTTTTCCCATCCTTTGGCAAGTATTGCATTGCCATACATATCTCTTCACATTATTATGAAGTGAAGACCAATAGTACCCAGTCCCAAGGATATTATGGATAGTCATTTTGGTTGAGTAATGTCCTATTCCAGGTTTATCATGACAATCCCATATGATGTCATAAGTTTAATATTCTCTCACACTCCTACAGAGTGCATGGTTAGGTCCCTACTTAAATAAAACATTGTTAATCCATTTGAAATGAGAATTATCTCTAATTAGGTACTTATTTTTGTTATGAGTAAAATTACAACAAAAAATCCCTATGGATAAGTAGTTTACCATGTCCAAAAAACATGGTGAATGTGTTGAAACTATGAACATCTACTCATCTAAAAATTTGTCTTTCACTGACTCTTCTTCACCTAAAACATTTTTCCTTGATAAAAAGTTAGAAACCACATTAAAATTTGCAAGGTTTATCAATACTGGTAATATAAAATTCTTGCAGAAGTAGTAACCATATAATGATCCTACCTCTTACCACTAGTTTGTTCATTAAATATCTTATGGCTGAGTGATTTGTGTAAACAAAGATCTTGTATATAGTGATGTAGTCCCTAACTTTATTCATTGAATATATAACAACTATGAAATATTTTTTAATGGTGGTATAGTTTCATTCAGTGGTAGTGAGATTCTTAATAATATAATAGGTAACATACATTTTTAATTCATCATCTTTTTGTCCTAGGAATGACCCCATAACATTATTGGAGGCATCAATATGAATGTGGGATGGTTGATCCCAATTAGGCCCTCTTAGGATTGGATCAAAAATTAGTTTTTCCTTTATTGATTCAAAGTCTTGTTGAAAATTTTTAGTCCATATGAACCCACTATCTTTGGTAAGTATGGAAACATAGGTGTAACTATTTTTATGAAGTCTTATATAAATCATTTATAATACCTTGCATATCCCAAGAAACTTTTGATATCAGTCTAATTTTTAGGAGTAAGTAGATTAGAATTGACTTCAATCTTCTTAGGGTCAACTTGTATCCCTTAAGATGAAATGTGATGTCCTAAGAAACTTCCTTAGTCAACCAATAATATTTTTTTTCATGACTCAAAGACAATTGATGCTTCTCACATCTAGTTAATACTTTGTCTAGGTTTCTTAAAGCTTCATCAAAAGAACCACCATGCATAATAAAGTCATCGGTATATATTTATACAAAATTATTGGTTAAATCAACAAAGATGGCCAAGACTACCCTTTGAAATGTGGTAGGTGCATTACATAGGATAAAGGGTAACTCTAGAGAGGCAAATGTTCTCCAAGGGAATGTAAAAGTTATTTTTTCTTAGTCTTCTGGGGCTACCCCTATCTAATTTTAACCACTAAACCCATATAAGAAGGATAATTACTTCTTCCTAGATAGATTATCTAACACTTGGTCTATGAAAGGTATGGGGAAGTAATCTCTCATGGTTAAATGGGTATATGATCATATGTGTTATTAGGTGTGGTTGAGATGGTTGTTTTGAAGAGAAGGTAGTCTCATACTACTAAACTAGTATGGTAGATTCCAAATATGGATTGGTGGACTCTAGGGCTAGACTAACAAACTCTAGAGCTGGTTTGACAGATTTTAGAGCTAGTTTTTTAGGCTTTAGAGCTAGATTGGGCTCTCTAAAATTCTTTGTTAGTTATTATTATTACTCATGAATGTGATTATTGATTGATACCATGCATAATAATGAGATTATATTGTTTTTCTCTTAGGTCCATCAATCCATAGGTGACTTGAACAATCCACATAAGGTTGTACAGTGGATACAAAGAAATCCATTTTATCTTTATTCCATTTGAAATGGACATGTATTGTGACCTACAATCTATTAATTTCTCAACTATGGCTAACCAAGGTCTCCATAAGATTAATAGATATCTATGTTTTTCTCTCTTAGGCTGGAGTATCATGAAATCTACAAGATATTCATAAGATTTCACTATTACAAAGATAACTTATATGGTTGCTTCTGGTTTGGCAATAGACTGGTCTACCATTTGACAGACTATAAAAGTATGTTGAAACCCTTAAGGGATAAGTATTCTAGAGTGTTTATTGTCATAACATTTATGGAATCTCTTAGGTCCACATATACATTTGGTATCTATTGATGCAGTGGATTGCACTCAGGGTAAGGAGGCTGAGCTCCTGCCTTCCACATGCAACAATGGAAACTCCCCTCTCACCTATGGGACTAGCGAAGCTAGAGGGGACAGTCTCTAGATAAGGGATAGCTCCCTTTGATGCATCGTGTTGTTTCCATAAAGTGCAAAACACATATATATAGATATAATAAAGGGGGCGATGAAAAGGGAGAGAGATGCAGGAAAAACAAACCTACTCTAAAAGAGGTGATGCACCAAAATAAGTTGACCTTCACACATCCACTCTCAAAATCAGACAAATACATGCATACTCTACACGCTTGGCAGAAGGACCAGGCTACAAGAAACTGGTAGGGAGGCTTTCATGAAAACACAAGAGATATAAAATCACCAAGGCACTGTGAAATGCACACTGTAGTAACTTCCTCTATTCTGGTCTTCTCAAATGTCAACTCTTCTCCTTTTAGCTACAAAAATGGTGCCTTGTAGATAACAGGTCTGCTAGTGTTGAACTTGTGAGAGCATCAAGAAACAATGACTGGACACAGACAAACACTCAAGACATACTTTGAAAATATCTATCCAAATGGAGGTAAAAATACATTTTATTTGATTCAAGTGAAATTTTGCTAGGACTACGCCTTACAAATGTGGAAGATATTTACAAAATGACAAGTCTCTAATATATAAGAGAAGAAAGGAGGCCTTTTGGTGCCCTTTTTACAAGTGGCCAATGGTAGGCACTCTATCAACTACTAAAATAACTTCCTAAAACCATCACCTTCTTGCATCCCTTGGATGCTTCATCTGCTTCTACGTCCTGGCCATTCTACTATCAGGATTGAATTTATGAGCCACACCATCTGCCTACTCTTTGTTCTTTGGGCTCTTTATCCTTTTCTAATCCTTTAGCCCCCAGGGGCAATCTTCTAGTAGGTCACTTCATACTTTGGGCTCATTCCATGGTTGGCGCTCGAGCATTTAAAAAACCAACAGCCTTTTTTACTGACTTAAAATTGGCATTCACAGGCCCGTCACCATCCTTGGCAAAGTTCATCGAGTCCTTTCTGCCTGAATCATCCATTGAACTAAAGCCAAAGAACTTGAAGATGGATGAACCAAGCATAACCTGAAAGAGACTAGCATTTCAAAGCAAGTAAAGAGGGTGACCAAGATTTTTGCCTATGGGCAAAAATTGGTCAACAAATTGGTGACTCACAAGGGAAGCATGCTTGCTATGCTTAGAATCCAGTTGCCTTGTAGTCCATTGGGCACAGAGTCAGATTGTAACTTTAAAAGAGTGTAGCAACAGCCCCAAAGATCCATGAATCAAACATGGAGCCTTTACCCCACATGCAAAGGGAAACACACAAGGCTAAAAGACACTACCTGTGCAAGCTACACTTGGGGAAAGTAGGAAAAGAACTAAAAATAAACTATTATGTACAGCTAATCAGGAATGTTCACCTCCCTCTTGGATAAAAAGGAAAACTTCTTAAGTCCCCTTCCTAGCAAGAAGACTTGTGGTGCCAGGCAAGTAGCTGAATGAAAAAGAGAGTTGGTGACCTACTCTTCTTGCCTATCACCTAGGTTGGTTGGTATTTGAGTGGATCAAATTTGAACATGCTTCCAACATATACATATTCTGCTTGTCCTAAAAATCCTATTGAATGCTAGTCCCTTTATAGGTGCTCCTCACCAAGAAATCAATGGTTGCTAGCTCATCACCATAAGCCCTTTGATATGCACATTTCATCTGCAATGCATCATGGTCTAACCTATTTCCTTCTGCCTCATTGAAGATCTTGTCAAACTCATCCTCTACTTCCTTTTGGCCTTCTTGAAGAAGGGGGACTGTGGTGATGTCTAAAATGGACTCACAAAATGATTGTTCATCCCACAGAACATCACCTCTTTATTCGAAACTTTCTTCTTCAAGGCCTTCCTCTAGGAAGACAGACCTCTCCTTTTCCTCCTCAAAGATCAAGATCTCTAGATGTTCAAAGGTATCCTTCTGATCCTCCTCCAATTCTAGCTCATCAGCATAGTCATACTCCTCATCGAAGCAACAAGGGAGTTCATCAAACAAAGGGGGAGAGAGCTCACCATGCTTTTGTTCCTCTTCATATTGCTGGAACATCTACATATATGCATGCCCTGAGTCTTCTCCATTGCTAATGAGGTCCTCACAAGGAGCCTCCATGATGATTCTGCCTTCGTTATTGCTCATGATAGCCTCTTGAAGGATTGAATATTGGATCTTCTGCTCCTCACTTGCCTCCTATAGAATAGGTTCTTCCTTGAGAAGGCGTGAAGTGGAGAGAACATGTGGAAGAGGAGGTAGTCCTTGAGCTAGAATCGAATGATTCTCCTCTCTCCACTTGATCAGCACTTCATCAATATCAGGTATGGCCTAATATTTCTCTTGGAAATGTGCAGGTGGGGTGTGTTCAAACATGGAATGTCTTATTTGGTCTGAGCCATCCATCACGCATTGGCTAAAGAATCTCTCTCTAGATTCCAACTCTATAATTCTCCTGGCTAGATCTTCTTGGAAGAGCTTTTCTTGGAGGTCACTAGCATCATCCTCTTCAACAATATCTTCTTCATTCCTATGGTTACAATAATAACAAGGCTCCCATGATTCACATACCTGGGTAGAATGAATTTTCCTACCAATAAATCAATAAGTTTAGCATCCACCTGTATAGTTTTAAGATATTTTATTTTCCTACCTGGAGTTTTTATTCACAAGACCTTAATATATATTTTTATTTTTTAAATATCTCTTATGTTTCAACCTATATTTAGGGTAATACATTTCTAGTGGCTCAGTGATATCATTAGCTTTGGATTGTAGGAATATAGCATAGTGTTCAATTACACTAAAATATCTATCTTGAGGTTTGATAATTATTTCATGAGTTATCCTACATTAGTCCCACTCTTTCATGTTTTCATCTTTCTAATAGTCCCTCTAGTTCTTGAGTACTTCTCACACAGTTCAGCTATGTCATTGAGACCAAGTTTATCTATGTATCTTTTTCCCATTAGGTTCAGAGATTCCATAACACCATCATCCAATTTTTTTAATAAAAATCTTTTTCTTAAATATTCCTCTAAATCATACCCACATATTCTATGTATGAAAAGTAAATGGCGAAGATAGTCCTCTAAATTCTCATCTTTATTTTGTTTTATGCAGAATAATTCTTATTTCTATTCGTCACCCTATAATAATCTTGATACTTATACAATTATATATTTTACATATCATCCCATGAGTTAATGGAATTTGTTTATAAACCCATAAACCATCTCATGGCTAAATCCTTGAGTGTAGAAGGGAATAATTTTAGTTTATGATTGTCAATTTTGTATACATAAGTTTGACACAAGACCTTGAATTCAAATAGAAATTGATCAAGATCTTTTATAGATAATCCCACAAAGGTTGGAAGTATCTATGGGGATATGTTATTCACTACTACATTATCATCCTCATCTAAGACAATGGGATATGTGAAGATCCTTCTAGGTGGATTATCCCTATTTTGTGTATTTCCATCAAGATTTAGTACATTTCCTATGTTCTTTCCTATTTATTCCCAATCAATATTGTATAGGGTATTCTTAGGATGTGATGAGTTATCAAAAGTGGTTGGGAGGATACTTGACTAGGACTCACTAATTTGGTTTAAATTATTCTTTAGCCTTAATCCTCTTTAGAATTATGCACTTACCTCTAATCCCTGATCTCAAGGTTCAAGTGGGGATAATTTTGTTTCAACAGTTCTAAAAGATTATTTGATCTCTATTTGTAAAATTTTTACTTCTTCTAAGTATGATTTTATTCAAGAACTTGTTGGATCCTACTAAGGGTTCATTAGAATGAATCTTACCTGTGAGTGTCTAGATATGCTCATATATCTCTGTTGAATTTAGGGAAGTTTTTTCTTTGTTATCTACACCTTACTAACACCTAAAATGTCCCTAAAAATGACACCAAAAATGATTGGTGTCATTAACCCATTTTTTTAAAATTATTTGGTTGATGTCATTACAATTAGGGCTAGTGTCCAATGGATTTATGTAATAAGGTGTGAAATTTGTTGATAATAGGTGTGATTTTGGGGTATTTTTTGGATCAAATAACTCCAAGGTCTTAATATAAACAACCCAAATTGAAGTATATCTATTTTTTTGAAAGAAACACACTTTGCAAAATCAAATGATGAAAAATTAAACACTCTTGATTATAAAGAAACACACTTTAATATATTTATTGAATTTAACTTGTTTTAAATGAAATGATTTTACAAAAGGGAAATAATATAAATAAAGATGTAAATAGTACCCTAAAAGGAACATACACAAAGATAAAGTCTTGCAATCTAAATAAACCACACTTATAATATAAACACTCTTAAAACATTTAAATGGCAATTAATATAAGCAAAAATAAATACCACACAAGAATCCTACCTCCTAAGGTGAGTGGTCCCTTGCTCTCCCTTGGTATAGGGTCTAAATCATAGTCTTTTAAGAACATTCATAGCTTCATTAATTATACAAATAAAAATTACAATCTATAAAATATATATTTCACTCATTTTTCTTATTTTTTGTTACTAACATTCTCTTTCTCTAACTTACTAATCAAGTAATAAGAATATATTATTCTAATATAATGTTCCTACAACTATTGTCCAAAATAAACTAATAGACTAACAAGATTTCAACTACAACATAGCTTATTTATAAAATAGGAAAGGAGTCACAACCATCTCCCACATTTGAAGGTGAAATGGTGGAAGAGATGGTGTAACTTCATGAATGGTTCCATCTTATTACAATATCCTTGTTATTACTACATGTTTTGATCTGGTAACCCAAAATCCCACAATACCTATAATGGTAATCTTTACAAAACATTATTATAATTATCATGTCTAAAAATAGAATGTTATATAATGTAATTATCTCTATGAGTAATGAGTGTCTTGGAAAGGTTAGGACCATTATATGTGGGATGTATACACCATTTTATTAACATCAAAATACCTTCCACAAATTCTTTATATGACTAGAGTGCTTTTATAACTCACCCGATGAACTTTGGAACTTGGCTATTACATTCTAGAACTCACCTACTCAACTCCATAATTTTCCTGATGGAATCTAGAGCTTGACTATTATACTCTATAACTCACTTATTACATTATAGAGCTCTCTTGATAGACTTTAGAGCTTGACTATTATACTCTAGATCTTGATTGTTAGACTCTATAACTTTACTAGATAGTTCCAACATATGTCAAGCTTGCCTTCAATGGCCTTATTACTTTCCAAAAAAACCATAATATTCAATCATGGTGAATTTATACAACCTATACATGAAAATATAAAGGCTTACCATACAAATATTTAGAACATAGTGGTATAAACAAGTAACATTGACTCACACATGATAACCAAGATATAAGTACCCATTCTCTACTTTAGACTAGAAATAATTCAAAAATGCATATCACATCCATTCTAAGAAGGGAGATTAGTAGAAGATAACATGGTTATTACTTAGATATAATTATCCATAAAATGGACTCATCATCCCTTATGAATATAACTTACACTTAGATCAAAGGATGTGTGTCCTATTCCTTCTTGAGGGGCACCCTCTCATTATTCTCTATTTTATTCTTATAAGGAGAATCCATGTCTTCCTCCTTATAACATGCCTAATTTTATTTGGATCTTATCCAAAAGGAATTAATTTATTGACCCTTGGAAAAGGTAAAAGATACTATGGTTTGGGATAGATATTAGTTACGGTTAGACTTGATAGATGTTATTAAATTTGTGTAGAGTATCTTTCACATTATTTATGAATAAATATTTTGTTATTTTATATAATTTATTTCAAATTTGTTTACATGATTTGATCTCATATTTTTATCTTTAGCATATGTGATGCTTATTTAAATATATTTCATGTTTCATGATATTTACTTTCAACACTTCAACTTTATAATATTCTCTATTTATAGTTTTTTATCATAGTTTTCAATCAACTATTATTGTTTTTTAGGCTCTGTTTTATATTTTTATATTTTTATCTTCTGGAATGATTTAAATTTGGACTTTGTTTCCATTTTTGGATATTTGCTAGCAACTTTAGGTTTTATTTTTTAGTATTTTAGCCTCTCCTTCTTTTGGGATGATTTACAGTCAACCTTATTTTCTCTTATGGATCACTGGTAGCACATTCAGGTTTTATTTCTTAGTATTTTATCTTCCCCCTATTTTGAGATGATTTATAGTAGTCCTTAGTTTCCTTATGGATCTTTGGTAGAAACTTTGGGTTTTATATTTCACATTTTATAGAATATTTTAATTAGCCTTAGTTTCATTATGATTATTTGGTATCTCTTTACATATCCCAACTTTTGAGATGATTTATCATATCATTGCTTATGTTATACCCTTTGAAAGTTAGTATGGCTTCTCTGGTGACATGATTTCCACATTTCATAGTGTTTTCCTTCTCAAGGTCTCCATTTCATAAGTTGAATTACATTTCTATGTAGTTTCATATCCTTATTTTTTCTTAGTCACTTTTGAAGAAAAACTCTTCATT
The DNA here is from genome assembly GCA_037957365.1 of Torreya grandis. Taxonomy (NCBI): domain Eukaryota; kingdom Viridiplantae; phylum Streptophyta; class Pinopsida; order Cupressales; family Taxaceae; genus Torreya; species Torreya grandis. The sequence continues at coordinate 1,871,317 of JARHVA010001334.1, forward strand.
ATTATGGTTACCTACTAGCATATCTTTATTTCATCACCTATTTTCATGGGAATTTTTTCCATGATCCCCATATTCACAAGATGATAATCATATTATACTTTTTAACTCAAGCTTACATTTGTTGAGTGGGTTTCAAAGGTCCTTGATCTCGATAATTCTTAAAATTTCCCACTTAATTAGAGAATATTGTATCCACTAAGGATTTATACATCAATTTCATGGTTAATTTCATCCTTTTAGTTCCATCATATATTCCCATATATCCCATTTATGGATATTTATTTTAGATGATCATGTTCCCCTTATTTACATTCCCATATTATATTTATTTACTTTAGATTTAACTCCTAGAATTCATTTATAGTGTCTCTTGGATTTTTAGTTTTTGAGTTACATTATAACACCTTTGGGAATTAAAAAGGTAACTCCTCACAAATGACCTTCACTATTAATTTATACACTATCTCTTTCATATAGTCATATCTCTAGATGGATGTGTTTTCATACATATTGCTTTAGCACTGACATTGATATTGTGTTTTCACTCATTAGAGTCCTTACATCCTTTTTAAAATGTCATTATTTGATTATATTTTACACTTACCTTACATTGGATGAAGTTTTACATAGTTATTTAGTGTCCGTGTTTGATTATCTTTCAAATTTTATTACATTGGATATCTCTTTTTATATTTATTTTTCTTTCTTATTGATGTTTTTACTTAAAACATGTTACATATCTTATGTTTTTCCCTAAGATCTGCATCTTACATACATTTGGTATTTTTTACATTCATTTATTCATTTTATTTTTTCACATATTTTGTTTGTTGATTTTACATCTACTTAATTAATATGTCATTTTTTCCACTTTAGTATTTATTCATTTTTACCATTCATATGCTCACTTTTATAGAAAAATATTAAATATAAATTACATAATAAAATTCTCTCATAGCATATTATTACAACCATACTATTTACTAAAATTAAAAACCATAAGTATAAAACCATTTAGACAACAAAAATGATACACACACAAAGATGTTCTCCCACCCCCGTCGCCCCTCACCCCCACCCCCACCCACACACACATTTGTTAATAGTTTATACATCATACTAACTAACTCAATCATATACACATGGTGAGCATGGTCATTGATGTGAAGTTTTAATTCATGTCAAAGAGAGCATGAGATATTAATGCATTAATGAAAAAAAGTTGTGTTTGATATCTTGGAGAGATATGGCACATTTGTAGGTCTGTAAGAATAAATAAGAAGTTGTGAGGCATCCATATGTGTCTTGGTGAAGTTAAAGTATGTCAATTGATCATTTGTAATGAGAAATATGCATTTTATAATTTAAGAGAAGCTAGACCATCACTACACGTCATGTAGATATGAATGAACTAATAAGTTTGTCCATTTATTTTTAGTACTCAAAAAGTTAGCTATGGTCAAAGGTTTTCATGGAGATGTTGTATATAGTGCCAAGAAGGCACCCTAAAAATTTAGACTCTTGAAGTGTTTTATAGTTCAAGTTATAAACCTTCAAAGTTGCTCTTGTAGATTATGATAGGCCAGAGACCATCAAGTTTAACTCTGTTGAAGTTTGAGGTCACTAGTCAATAGATCTAACGATAAGCATTCATCATCCAGATCTTGATCTAATGGTGTGTATGAAGGCAAATTTTTAAAGGTTAATATGATTAAACATGCTTATGATAAGTGTCATTAATTTGATAGAAGATTAATGGTTTGTGGGTGTTCATACTGATAGAGATCGATAGTGTGGGTTGAGTTAAAGAGTCAAATTGCAAAAGGCACATAGAGTTACCAAGTCACATAATTATGGGAGTTATGATCTAAGATCAATAGCGAGTATTGCAAGGTAAATTTCAAGCTACTTTGAGGAGATCAACGGTGTGCATTTGTCCATAGTTACCAGAGAGAATGAGATGAGGTTAAGGTGCTCAATTTTTAGTGTTTGAATAATGAACATTGGAATTCAAATATTCAAATTAATGAGGGAAAACAAATGCTTAGTTTTTGACCTATATATTTTAATATAGGATGAATTTCTTGATGCAATAAAAAATAATGCTATAAAGGACTTTAAGGCACATCTAGAGAATATAGTTAGAAGGTATGAATGCTTGTATATTTAAAGTTAAAGAGCTTAAAAGTTGACTATTTGTTCATTCATGGTCGTACTTTGTACATAATAATATTTAAACAAATTATGCTTTAGTAGAAGAGTGATTTAGTGAGATAAATCACTTGAGGATGTCTTAGAGATCATATGGAGTGGACCCATGTATTTTAAAATGATCTTATGTTCTTATTTTGCTCGATAAAGTGCTTAATGTGTGAATAGGTCTTTGTGAGATCTATAAAGGATATTAAGGATTAATTGAAAGGTATAGCTACTTAAATATGACCCATAGATGTTATGGCCAACCTGTGATAATTTATTTGAGATATGTATTTTCATATTAGTTGTCTTAATGGTTAAGGCAAGTATTATGGCTGACCTAGATGTTAATATTCATGAATACTCTATAAATAGTGGAGACAAAGGCAATGGTTTCTAGACTTGATATGAATATGTTAAGAGAAAAAACAATAGAGATGAAGGAAAGAGATTAGAGTGAGTGTTCTTAGTGGATAGACTAAAGTATAGAGCTAATTAAAGATGAGAGAAGAAGCCTAGAGTGATCCAAAAGGGGTGTTTAGATTCATTTCTTGTATGAGCAAGTTTGAGGGTGTGTGATGAGTTGTTTAAAAGAGATAGAAGGGTGAAGAAGAGTCAAAGAAAGATAATTCAATCATCAAGTGTAGAAGACATCAGATCAAAGGTGGAAATCAAATCAAGGTAGCTAATTAGGTGTTTGGTTTCATAGGGAGTTGGTTCCTCCTTCTGGGATGGGTATCTCAGTAAATTAAGGGATGAGTGTTCCTTGATTTGTTAGTGCTAATCTAAATTTGGATCTTGTTATTATAGGGATATAATCCATTTTGTAGGTTCTAGTGGGTTTTATTCTCCAAGAGGGTTTCTCATGTAGATCTTGTGTTATGTGTGTGATCTTGCTTATATTTCTTTTTCATTTATATAAATGATATGCAAGCTTCATGAATGATAATGTTATTTTGCTAAGAGATTAAAAGGATTATAATTAAAGTTTAGATTATCTAGCATCATTGATTCACCCCCCTCTTAGTAATTATACCTCTAACAATTGGTATCAGAGTTATACCTTCATTATAAGTTTAACCACTTGAAGGTGAAGCATGGTAAAATATAAGAAGTCAACATATGTAGGGTTTCTATATAAAGTAATCATTGATGTTAAATGGGTCCAAATATGTTTTTTGGAGTGAAAGGATGAAGATTTACATCATGTCAATAGGGTTTGACATTTGGAAATATGTTATGGATGGATATTTATCCCCCTTAATCCCTCCAATTGGTGCAATTGATAATAAGATATGTTAAAGGAATTCTAAGGCAATGAATGCCATCACTTATGATCTTTCAGAGACTAAGTTCACCAAGGTAATCTATTGTAAATATTCCAAAGAGATATGGGACAAATTATAGATCATTTATGAAGAGGATTCAAAGGTTAAGTTTCCCAAGTTACAGACTCATCAAAGATAATGTGAGAGTCTCAATATGAATAAAGAATATTTTGTGGCATCCTTTTTGTAAAGATTTGAAGAGATTGTAAACATTATCAGAGGTCTTGTAAACATTATCAAAGGTCTTAGAGAGAAGCTTGAAGAAGATACTATAGTACAAAAGGTATTAAACTTTCTCTCCCTCAAGTTTTATTCTAAAGTGTCTATTGTAGAAGAAAGTCATGATCTTACTCAGATGAAGATGGATGAATTTCATGGCATACTTAATACCTATGAGATGAGAGTCAATGATGACAAACTACCAAAGGAGGAATCATCATTCAAGATAAAAATGAAGCCAAATAAAAAAAGAACTCAAGGTAATTAAGACAAGTATGATGAGATATTTGATGATGAACTAATAGATTTATTTACAAGTAAATTTAAAATAGGCTCAGGGAAGTATTAGGGTAAACTACCCTTCAAATGTTTCAATTATAAAGAAGTGGGAAACTTTGACAACAAGTGACCTCATAGGCATAAGAATGATGATCAAGAAGAGCATGGTGAAATCCAAGATGAAGGAAAGAAGACATTTAGTTTTGATAAGAGGAAGAAAAGATTTTTAAAGTATGACATAAAGAAGAAGTCCTTCAAGAATAAGAAGAGTCTCTACACCAATAAAAATTGTAGATCATCAGATGAGAGTGAAAATAGAGATTATGAGTTTGATATTGAAGATGATGGTCTTGTTAAAGATCAAGTCCTCTACATGGATGAGGAAGGAAGTTGACCATATCAAAAAGAGTCTACTTGGAGTGATATAGATAATGAAGAATACAAGGAGGATTGTGAGATTAAATTGAGGAATGCTCGTGAAGAACTAAAGATTGAAAAGAAGATTAACAAGAAGATTAAGTCTCAAATCAAGGATTATGGAGATAAATTCAATATGTTTGAGGGAAGAATGAATGAAGACACAAATGAGCATGAAGATATAGTCAAGCATCTCAGTTGTCAATTGGAAATCATATCTACAACCCTGAAAGTTAAAGAAGATCAGTGTTAAGGGTATGTGATTGAAAATGAGTCATTAAAAGCTGAGTTAAAAAAACATCTAGTAAGATGAAGTCATTTATGATATTTGAAAAGAGCTTAAGTGATCTAAAAAATATTTGGAATAGTCAAAAGCATGTTAGTGATATAACTATACTTGGTTACAAAGAAGAACAAAAGATTGCAACTCAAGACAAGGTGAAGACTAATGTGAACCAAGACAATCAAACCTTGAGGGTTAATAATCAACATGGAATAAAGATGCTGGTAGAAGGAAAAAAAATTAGATCAAACAACCAAATGTCATGAGGTATGCCAAATTCAATGGTTATCGTTACATGTGCAATCAATTTGGTCATATCACTAGAGAATGTAGAATATTTACTAAGAATGAGTGGAATTATCAGTCAAGTAGTGTAAGAAAGGTTAAATTCTTTAACTATCATGATGTTGGATATTTTACAAAAAAAAAATCCAAATAAAGTAAAGTAAGTTGATGTTCCTTAAAAAAGAATGGTTTGCTACAACTGTGAGAAGATTGGTCACATTACTAGGTTCTACAAAAAAAGGTTATCAAGTTGAAAAAAGTTTAATCAGACTCCTAGAATGCAAGGAAGAAGGCTAGTTAACTCATGTAAACAAAAAGTGGAAAGTGTGAGTCATGATGAGTCTACAAGACCAAGTGGTCTATTTTATATGGTGGAGAATGTTGTAAAGGTTTAAGAATGCCAATATATCTCATTGTTTGCTCATGTTGTGAATGAAGAGAACAAGCTCAAGGAGAAGACCAAGATGCTAGTTGAGGCTAGTCCTAAGGTGTGTATAGATCTAACTGATCATCCTACTATTGTTGAACAAGTTTCATATGAAGAACATTAGTTTTCAATATTTAGTGATGTGGTATGTCATGAATATTTGTTGTCTCCATGTATTGTCAATTAAAGCTTAGAAAAGAGGGAGAATGTTGTATTAGTTGAGCAAATTCTTTCTCTTAAACCTAAAAATAAAAATAAGGACAATTAGTTCTATAGCTACAAGATATCCAAGAAAGAGAAGTAATATGAGGATTTGTGGGAAACTCCTAGTTTCACATTATTCTATGACATTGTGGGTTAAGGTGTCTCTACCTATTCTTATTAGGAGACATCTCTCTTGTGGAGAAGCAAATATGTGTGCTCAAGGTGTATTCAAGGAATTTGGTTCTAAAGGTTTGCATGCAGAGTATGAAGTTTTCTAGGTGTCAAAATAGAATTTGTTAAGAAGACCAACTGAAGATGTCATTTCTAGATAGAGCATAGAGTTAGGGGAGACAACTTAGTTAGCTTGTGTGGATTGAAGAAGATGTGCATGATGTGAGGGGAGCATATGTGAATATTCTTCAGTCATGATAGAAGTGTGAAGATGTCTACTATAGTTGTGAATTAAATTAGATTGATATGATGACTTGATCAAACCAAGTCATGTATTTTGTGTAATGCCAAAAACACATGCTAACAATTTTATAA